>JAQLOL010000012.1:21287821-21298768 GCA_029783665.1 Naso thynnoides | reverse complement strand
TGTGTGTGTGTGTGTGTGTGTGTGTGTGTGTGAGTGAGTGTGCATACAAAAAAGCATGAATCAGTAGCATTCAATATGAGACTTATCTGATCATTGGCCTCACAGAGGTTCCTTCATGATACACCCCAAAGATCCACAGGTCTAAATGTATCATCAGTCTTTCCTCACTGAACAAGGTTGGGTTTTGTCCAAGGTTGCGTATGTGAGAGTGCAAACACACCTATGGATTTTCATGTATATGTTTAACTGTGTGAAGGGTGTTTTGGATATGTGGGCCAAGGTTGTATGAGACAAGCATCTTTTTCATGTAACACTTGACATTTTGCAGTGATTGACCTGTTTATGTTTATCCAGCCTTGAGGTATGTTGACTTTGCTGCTTTCAAACAGGCTTTTACCTGCTCATTGATGTGGCTGCTTCTTCATATGTTTAATTTTTGTACACATGCTTACCTTAAATAAATAGACATGAGTAAAAATCTCCAAAGCCCACCACAGAAAACAGCAGTTTAAGGCATGGACTACACCTACAGTATAGTATAATGTGTTAAAATTGAACTAATGTCCATTTATGTCCTTTAGTTATGAGACAACTTCCAGTGAAGAGTCAAGTGGTGATGAGAAGCCGAAGGTGGAGGAGGAGGAGGAGGAGGAGGAGGAGGAGGAGGAGGAGGAGGAAGACAGCTCCGAACCAGAGGTGGAGAAGGAGAAGGAGACGGAGACGGAGCCTCAGCCAGCAGAGAAGCCTGAGGAAGAAGCTGAGACCCAACAGAAGGATGAAGAGCTCTCAGCTGAGGGAGGAGGTGCGGTGGCTGCAGAGAAGAAGAGTGAAAGAGGCCTGCTGGATCCAGAGGACAGCCAGGAGCTCCTAGAGGAACCGGCTGCAGGGTAAGTCGGACAATTCATCGTTTTTTGTTTGGGGTTACACCACTGCTGCGGAGCCATTGCATGAACCATAATGAATTAGCATGGACTGCTTGCTGGGTTGACTGAAGATTGTTGATAGTGAAGAATCCATAAGGAAAGCTGAAAAAAGTAAGTAACATACATCCCCCTACTCATAGTGATCCACACTCTTCATCACAGTAGATAAGGGAACACAAACATGGCAGCTGCACAGAAAAATGTCTTGTTCACTAATAATAAGTTGGTACATACCCATAAAGGATTTAAGCACAGATAATGCAATGAAGATAATTAAAGAGCAGTTCAAGTTCAAAGTTACAGAGCGCATGATGTCCAGTAAGCACAAGTGAGGGCTTTGTTTTGTGTCCAGCCACAGCCTACATACTTTCTCTGATGCAGGTGCTGAATGATACTTCAATATACAGTGGGCCTCTCACACACGCACACACACACACACACACACACACACACACACACACACAATGTATACAATCACTCTTGACCGTCTTTGGATTAAACTTTCTATAGCAATCCTTAGTTAATAAACATACACATCGAGGATTACAGATTTAGTCAGTGTGTGTGTGTGTGTGTGTGTGTGCATTCATCCATGACAATGCGATGATGTGATAAGTTCACAGACTCGTACTTTAGATTCTTGCTTCAGACAGCAGTTCACAGATTTTCACCAGTGTAAACTGCACTAACCGTGAGAATATAAACAACCTGTAGAGTCTATTGACGGTTTTATAAATGGCTGCAAAAGTGTCATGGAATATGAAGTGGTCAGTCCAACATCAGATATCATTCATTTGTAAAAGTATATGTGTGTGCACCCGCAGTCCCTTTCTGCCCCTCCCGCTGCTCCTCTATATACTTTCAGTGTAAGGAGGCAAAAGTATTCTTCACGAAAACGTCAAAAGAAGCCAACCAGCATGTTGATTTTTACAATAGATAAACAAATAAAATATCTACATAAATAAATGAATAAAACAAAATAAAATACATAAATAAAATCACCACACCAGACAAAATTAAGCATCCAGGCCAACTGAATCTGTTCAAATCCACAGAGATGTCATTCTCAATCTGTTAAAATTAAGAAGCACACCCATTTGTGTATCACATTATTTACTGTGAGACTTATTTTCCTGTTTGAATGGCTTTTCCTGTCTGCTGAGAGCTGAGATGGTGCAGAAACAGGGATCACTGGGTGGTCAAACAAAGACAGATTTGCTTTCCCATCCTCCCTCCATCCCTTCATTCATGCTGTCTGCCAGACAAGCTATTAGTGTAATTCCTGGGTGTTAGAGTGGAGGAATGGGCCGGCTGTGATAAGGGGTGAGTGAGCGGGGAGCCTGGAGAAGAGGGGACGAAGAGGATGGATGAAGAGGTGCAAAGGAAAGGACAGGCAGTAACCAAACAACAGAAAGACACTTGTCAGGGTGGCCAAATGCCTGGAAATTCTAGCACTGGTGCGTTACATGATAAGGCTGAGAGCTAACGCATCTGAAATCTTACAACATGTCAGTACATGTAATGGAAATAAGGCGAAGACAGCAAACTGCCAGGAAAAGATAGAGGAGTAGATTCCATTGGATTGATGCATCTGATGGATCTCATCTCGTGTGCAACTCTTTGATTGGATTTAAAAAGGGATTTAAAGGCTGAGTGAAATAGAGTCAGTGAAGTAAAGAGCATGAATGAAAGACAGAGGATAGAGTTCAGATTAGAAATACAGGAGGATCCATTTTTATTGTATTCAATGCTGTGCCTGTGACTTACTGTTTTATTTTACCAGCTGGTTAGTTTTTATCTCAAAAAACAGCATTTGAAAGTCATTTAACTACCGAGTCGTGTTAAATAAAATGCTATAAAAATTTGCAGTGAAATTTGCAGTGAAATTTACAATTCACAGAGGTGAAAAAGAAGCAGATGTTGATTGCTATAAGCATTTTTACACACAGACTGCGGGAGTCACAGCAGAGCAGACGTATAGGACACGGTCAGCGTACAATTTTAAACAATCTGTTAATAGAAAAGAAACAAAAAGGATCTCAACCAGTGTTATCAGTGTGTGAGAAGCTTGAAGACTGACGTCACAAAACATGAGGGTCTTTTAAGTCTTCACATCAGACATTTTACTTCAAAGGTCCCATAGATAAAACCATCACCACAGCGAATCTTCATCACTGAAGACAAAGAGGTACCACATGGTAACAATGCTGATATTCTATTGGCTCCCAAGCATTCAGCCATCTTAGACAGAGGTAAACAAATAATCACTTTGGACATGAAAAAAAATTGTAATAATTCACAATAACAATCATTCTTTTGGGGGGAAGCAAACAAACAAACAAAAAAACAAACAAACACACAAAAATTGCCTAGAGACCAAGTGATGTCATGCCACTAAAATTGTTTGAAATCCTGAAAATATCTAAAAGGAAAACATGGATTTATAGCAACTGTCAGCCGTGGGTGTGTTGAGGATAATCTTTATGTATAAAAAATAAATTAATGAAGCTAAAGGTACGTTATTGGTCACATATACAGTGTAAAGTGAAATTTGGTCTCTGCATCCTGAGGAGCAGTGGGCAGTGCAGCGCATTGTCCGAGGACAAACTCCAGACTCTGAGCTGGTGCCTCGGTTAAGGGTGCTGACTGGGGATGCACCTGTATACATATTTTGACGGTTGGGCAAACTCGAGCACCCAGAAGACACCCACGCCAATATGAGGAGAACATGCAAACTCTACTTAGAAAGCTCCCGCTCCTGCTAGGAATCAAACTCAGGACATTCTTGCTATGAGGCAGCAGCGCTAACCACTATACGATCGTGCCACCACTGAGCCACCATGCACCATATTAATTTTGAGTAAATAATTACGTGCATATGAAATCATTTGCCAATCTTTCCGTTGTCGCTTTGTCATAGGAGGCTGCAGTAACTCATTGGTTGCGATCTGCCATAAAACTGAAAAAAATCTTCTCCCTCCACTCAGACTTTGAGTGTAATTTGAGTGTAACTCATTTGTCAAAAAGGAGACATCTGTGACAATATCCTTGTCCTGAATCCTTTAGGCCACAATAATCGTGATAAAAATCTGACCTCCAACTGCCTCCTTCACACTTTGTTCCTCCTTGCTCTGTCCTCCCCGTCTTTTCCTCAAAAGCTCACAGTTTTGTCCACTTCAACTCACTTTCCTTTTTACCCTCATGTTCATTGTTTCACTCTCACAAATCACAGTTTCCCCATTTTGTTTGCTGATGCTGATCACACACATACAGTCATGCACAGACATGGGCCAGAAAGCACCTAAAAGCACCTAAAAGCACCACACACTCTCACGCGTCATCTAATCGTGACAGTAACACAGTGTGAGAGATACATATGCATGTGACTGTGTGAAGTGTTTATACTCTCCAGATATTAAAATGTTGTAATATCTGTTAATGTGGAATACCTTTAGGCTTCCCAACTGCTGGCGGATTCCCGGAAAAGGAAACCTCTTAATCACACTTAGTCATGAGGAGAGAGTCACATGAATAAAACCTGCGTATGTGTGTGTTTGTGTGTGTGTGTTTGTGTGTGTGTGTGTGTGTGTGTGTGTTTGTGCATTTTAGCTGCTGGACCCATCTGGTGAAGCATGTGGTTTGAATCAGACACATGCATGCGGAGTGGCCTGTGTGCAGTTTTCACCGTCACAGTGAGGTCACAGTCAAATTGTGTGTTAAGTTGAAATGTGTGTGTGAGGGAGTGTGTGTTTGTATGTGTATGTGTATGTGTGTGTGTGTGTGTGTGTGTGTGTGTGTGTGTGTGTGTGTTGTGCAATACTGGACCCAGGGGGGACTGGATGTCTGAAAGACGTTAACATGCCAAGAGGACCGGGGCGTGTCGGAGCAACACTCTACCCCGACCTCTCGCCTGTGGCTTAACCTGATGTGTGTCTCACCGTGTGGTAGTTGACGATCTCCTGGAGGCTTTCCCCACACTTTTCAAGGCATTCCTGCAAAGATGACATACACACACACATACATTTCCATGTGAGCGTAAACTTTGTTTTCACATAATAAATCCTAAAAAATCCCTAAAAACATGTTTTTAAATCATCTCTCCGTATATTGGCTTTCCACAAAACATGATCTCTGTACTTGGTATCAAATAAGCTTAACACTGAACAATTATTGGCCATGAAACAATTATGTCTAATACTTTAGTCCAGAGCGAGCAGGGTGAAGCCCATACTCACAGGAAATCTAGTCCAAATGTTTTCCTACATGAAAACCATAAAGCAGGTTTCAGATCTCTCTGCTTCCAGCCATGTAAACTCTCAGTATAAACATCTTGTGTCTGCATGCGGTCACATCTGTCATATTTAAAACAGCTGGATGACTCGGTGTCTGGATAGCACTGTTTATTCTGCTCTGCTGTTATTACTCATGTGGGGAATCACAGGAATGTCAAAGACAGATGAGCGGTCATTTGTTAAGAGGCTAACCCCTCAAACATTTCTCTGTGAATGTTCTAATCTGAGTTCAGTTTTTCTCCTCACCGATATCATCTCCTCCTTTTTGCACTGCTGGGACAGGTCCTTGATGCCGTTGACAAAGAGCTTGTTAGCGCTGACGTAGGCCCTGCCGGCCTCGATCATCCCACTGCACAGCTTCACCAGCTAATGGGGGGGGGCATAAAAATAATCACTTTAAATAGACAACAAAAACAGTTTATTTTAAGAGTCACATGTTTTACCCAGTGTGATGCTAGGATATTAATAGTGACTATGCAAATCAAAGAAAGCTTTTAAGAATTGTTTGTTGCAAGCTGAATCCAGGAAGTCGCTTAAATTTAGAATAATCCTCATGTCTGTATCTAGGACAGAGCGGAGTTTATTTAAGGTATTGTGTGTTTTTGGTCTCTAAATAAGAAGTAAGAAAACAGACATCCTGCAAAATGAAAAAGACAAATGAATGTGATCAGGAACAAATGGCTTTTCAATTTCTGTTTGTCTTTATTGTCTCTGACAGCAGAGCCAGAACCCCTAAAATTGCTAAAATTATTCCTCCTGTACTCACTCAACTCCCTCCATAGACGACTCTCAGTGATTTACTCAATCGCTTGCACTAAGCTAAGACCCTGAACACCTATTAATTATTAGACTTAGAGGTGCAGGGTGGCATAACTATGATGTTTAGGAAAAAAAATCAAGTTTTCTGTGGAGAAAAACTTGTTTGTTTCATTGTGAAAAATTTTAAGGGGCACCAGACTATATAAGTGTGGGTTTCAACGTGGGTGCCTTAAGCCTGATTCAGCCTCTGTGTTGAACCAACACCGTACCTGTGGCGTACCAATGGGCTGCCATGTACCCTATGCTAGGCCTATTCAAATGGTTGCCCGTGGGCCACATGCAGCCAGGAAGCAAACCTTGAGTGACTCAGCCAGAAAAGCAGAGAAAAACCAAGAAAAAAAAATGTTGCGTGTGCCTACAGAAGTTACTACAGACCTTTGATGCAACACTCTGAATAGCCTAGCCACATTCAACTCCCAGCGCAGCGCATTGTTGTAAAAATGTATGTCTAGTAGTGGTAGTAGTAGTCTTATTATACGACCTCCAAAAATGTCTTTCTCAACCCGCAAAAGTAAAATAGACAATGAAAACCATCAGATTCTACCTGCCTGGACAGACAAATATTTGTACATTTTAGTGCCAAATTAAAACGCCAAACCAATGCGTTTGATTTAAAATGAGTGTGTTGGGAAACAGGAAACAAGAACTAACATAGCCTATTTTTCATTACATGCATTTGTATTGGTTTAAATTTATCATTACCTGCTGCTTACCAGTTTTTAAACTGGTTTTAAAATTTGGCCCCACTGAATTTGTGATTGAATAGCCCTGCTCTTCGTCATGCTCTATGCTGCAGTCTGACATGCATTTCAACAAAAATGTAAAATCTGCACAGCAGCTCCTTCCTAATGGGCAGCTGAAGGCCAGGAAACAAACTCTGGCTGCAGTGCTTTCCATAAAGCTTTACAGCCCTATGAAATTACGGAGGACTCTGTCCATGACGCTGGCTTGTTGCTAGCCGCTACAGCCTGTTGGCTTCCACCTGATGCTAAAACTCGGACACAGACACACCAACATGTGAAGGCTACGGCGTCTAGCTCTGCTAGTACCTATATAAAACTATAAATCAGCCTTTTAAGAAGAGCCAAGGGTGCTACAAGATTAGGTCATTTTGTACATTTGACCACACAATAAAAAAATGGCAAATTTTGTGAACTATTCGCCTCAGGAAAGTTGTGGTTAAATATGGAAATAGCTTCAAGCTTCCATCTCTGAACCAAGTTGAGGTCCTTCAACAATAATCAGTGGAAGAAAAGACTAATTTCTTATCAAGATGTTGGTCTCCTGATCATGAGTAAAATCCAGCAAGACAAAATCAGCTAACTGCATAATAAGACACAAAGCAATGTAGGCTGGACATACCCACATATGTTACAACAGCTCAGCTTTTTTGTTGTTTATATACAAATACTATACTGCAGTAAATGGCAGGAAGACATGAAGGTATGAAAAACTAGATACCACCCATACCAACTGTATATTGAGTATATTTAACACTTAGAAATCAGGTAGTTGAATATATTGGCAGAGAGAATTGCATTGTACAAACTGCACAGAAACAAAAAGTATTCAGCAGTGTGAATAGAGTCAAATGAGGGCAAAACTCTGATGTATATTACCAGATGACTTTCCGGCAATGGTATGTACACACCACATGAACTGAACCACTGCTCCTTCCCACTTTACCGGTTATGTGAAGAGCTACAGAGCAGCACACTATCATTACCACTGCATTGACACAGCTGGCTGTGTGCTCTATACAATCAGAATGTGTGTGTGTTGGTGGGGGGTGGGGTGGAGGGGGTATACAGAAGAGAAAGTTCAGTAAACCTGTAATTATCTCGTTTGGTGCAGAGTTCCCAGGGTTGTCGCGATGTGAGTTTGGTTTTCTGGGTGGCTGACAGTCAGACTTTTGCTCTGCACAGGCCAGAGATCAGAAACTACAGAGTGACGACTGATAACTGCACAATCTAGGACAGCATGACTAAAGAATAACAGTTGTAGCGTGAATGTGAGCACTGCTGAAACAAGCTTCTGCCTCAAAATGTGTGAGTTTGATTTGCAAAATGTACAGTGTGCACACTCTGGGTGGATATAGTTATCTGATGTGCATCATACAAGTTTACAGTCACGAGTACTAACTGACACTGTAATCAATCAACACAAAAGACAAGGCAGCATGAATCCTGCCCAGCTGCTGCTCCCAGGCTGGTCTGAAAACATATCTGCCAACAAATTGACTGATATGGGGGAAATATGAACTCATCTGAGCCCCTGGGGTCTGAAGTCACAGTATATGTGTCCAGATTTGTTGATAAATGGACTGGAAAAACCACAGGAGGTCCACTCACAGTCAAAATGCCACTTCTGGTCCCCCATGACAGATCTGACTGTGTTAATTGGCTGACATAGAGTATGCTGGTCAGTGATGTGTGGGATTACATTTTGGAAAGAATATAAATGCTGTATAGAAGTACCACTTTTACTATTTGTTTGTGGAATAAAAAGACAAACAAATCTTCATTTCAGGGGTGAGCTGCAACATCCAGCTAGCAGGCACTGAATCCATTACAATGGACAGCACTGAACGTTTTCACAGTGGTGAGAGTCCTCACAATCACTGCAGGCAGGTTCAGTCGTCATCAATCTCATAAATGTTCTCTTCTGAGAGCCCCCATTGCATTGTGAGTGTCCTCGGGCAGCATCAGAGCATCCTAACAAAGCACTGCGAGGACCCCTGCTGCACAGAGCAAATCACCCTGATGGAAAGCCCCCCCCGTTCAGCCCTGGCCGTCTTTCAATGGTGTTCAAATGGAGCTCAAAGTTCAATGGAGGGTCCTGACCTGTTGGGGGCAGAAATAATCTGTGCATGTGTGTGTGTGCTTTTATGTGTGATGGAGCGGAGGCATGGACATTTGTTTGAAATGTCAAAGTGTCGCCTGTTGGTTTGCTCATTTAAGAGATGGGATAACAATATGGACCCATTGATAAAGTGGAGATGGACTGCAATAACAGGAAAATGTCACAATTTTCTAAATAAATGCTTCATCACTTTACAAGGGACCTTAATCTGTTTTTTATTATCCACCGGCTGAACAAAGTGGACTGTTAGTGACCTCAATTTGAACATTTTACTCGTGAAGAAGCAGACTGTGCTAAAAAAAAAAGAAAAGTGTGCAAGAAAAACTTAAAAATAAACTGGATCTAAGGGGCCCCTTTAAGCTGCGGTGGGTAACTCCGGGGTAAAGTTGGAGTGTTCTGTTTTAAAAAAAATGTCATAATACGCATAGACATCTTAGTTGTTAGTACGTACTGTGGTCTGAGAGTATGGTGAGATCTCTGTGTTTTTCCATGCCTCTGCATTCAGGATGGGCAAAAATCCTATCGCTCCTGTCCAATCAATGACGCTCACTACTCTCTGTACTCTCTGTCCTGATTGGTCGGTCTATGCTGCCCTTCTTAGGGACAGGTGATATCAGTACGAGCTGATTAGCTCTCCGTGCCTCACACTTTGACTGGCCTCTGCCAACAAGAGAGTATCTACAAGCGGCACCGTCAGTTGGCACAAACTCGAGCTTAGACGGACCAAATTACTCCGCCGCAACTTTCCCTGCAACTGTTTGTCTCGGTTCAAATTGGACTAAAAACAGAGAGCGACAACAAACAAGATAAAACATGAGCTGGTGCAAATCCCAGCAAGTCTTATGCTACAGCTAACATTAGCTTGCTAGCTCGTAAGCAGACGTTACCTACTGCAACTTAAACTAGATTAACACTATGTGAATATCTAATGTCTGTTTGTTTGGGTCAATCTGCAGAAAGTCTTTATTTCTTGTTGGTACTACATAAAAGTCACCTTTTTATTGTTATAACTAATAAGATTCAACCATGAAATTTCCGCTATCCACTTGCCATTTACTATTTAATCATTTTGATGATTTTTTTTATTTTTTATTTTTGAGGTAAGTACAGCTAATCAATATCATTTTAGCCTTTTACCACCCACTTGTCTGTTAGTTCTGTTCCAATATGCTAGTGCTACGAAAGATTGCATGCATATAAACATGTATTTTGAGTAACAGGTACTACTTAATAAGACCCTGGTCATTGTGGTCACTTTTAAAAAGAACATCCTCTTGAGAAACTTTGATCTGAAGAGAAACTGAAACCTCAAATATTTAAATACATGACGTCTCAACAGTAGTGGTTGTTAAATGAGATTGATGTATTTCCATGTATTACTGATATAGAAAAGCTATTGTTGAGTTGTATGTAGAATTTTTGATGTGGTAAACAGAGTCAAACGAAGGCTTTGCATGCTCTGAAAACAAAAGGACTGCTCTGTGTGATCTGTGCTTTCATGCTGCAGAATATAAAAGTGCCTCTCTGACTTGTCTACTCAGTGTGCACCAGCAACAATGTCCGTGTGCATTGGTGTGTGTGTTATCTGGCAGTGCATGAACCTATTAAATAATATAAATTATGTTAGCCGTGTTTACCGGTTTAAACAGCCTTGACATTTAGGTAACAGTGAGTGAGAGAGAGGCAGACAGGAATCACACAGACAGAGCTACAGATGGCTCTCTGATCAGTTTCACAGTCTCTAAAGAAAGAACTGTTTATGAACAGCATCAACAACTAACACCTGGTGTTGTTTTTCAGTCAAACAACGTGACTCAAATCCAGTGAGTCCCTCTTGTAAGAGTTTGTAATTTAATGTCTACACACATAAACATAACACAGAAATCACAATAAAAGCAACATATTCATGCTGTATATTTCTTAAGTTTGATATTTTCACGAGGAGCACAGTTTACAGAAATAGCACATTAGAATTGGCCGTACCTTGTCGAGCTTCGCCTCAATCTCCACCACATCTGTCTCAACATCGTCAATGCCAGCCCTGTAGAAAA
>JAQLOL010000012.1:21264512-21287721 GCA_029783665.1 Naso thynnoides | reverse complement strand
CTTCAGCATAAGACATCCAGGACTCTGGTACTTCTTCTTTTCCTTCTCCGGCATCACTCCACATTCCTCCCTAACAAGCTCTGTCCAGACTCCCCGCTGAAGTACTACTTTCAATAATTTATTGCTTCTAATTGGGGAATTTAAACATACAAGCTTTGTACCAAAAATTTGGGATGCACTGCCAGACTTTTTGTGTCCTCTGGTGTACCTACTTGTGAAGCACTTTTAAGTGTAATTTCGTGTGCCACTTGGACGGGTCAGAGAACCGCATTATTGAGGCTTCAACCAATCCAAGAAAGAGCTGCTTTAGATATGTGTCCTGGCTGAGGAAGCACTGGTGACGCAGCCTTTTTCCTGACATTATATACCGTCAAGGTTTTATTACTGTGATTTCATTCTATGTTATCGTGTGTCTCGTGCGTTTTGTTTTTCCTGTTGTTTATGTATTTTGTATTTTATGGACCCAATGGGGAGTCTGAAATAAAGTTTGAATTAAATTAGATCGGCTCAACATGAGTATCGGTCAAAATGCACGTGGTTCACTGGCATCAGCCTATTAGCAAATTAGATGCCAGTCAGCTGATGTTAATCTCTCGTGTTGCGTTTTTACTTAGTAGTGAGTAGATGAGTAGCTTGGTGTACTGCAAGCTAAAAGTGCTGTTGAAGAAGTTATCTTTCAAAAACAAATCTTTGTTACATGAAAGAAGGTTATGTATTATATATTAAAGGTTCTTTCTTATGATTAGATTGATGTTCCTTCACAGACAGCGTAACAAAGGGTTGAATGACTTCAAAACAGTTCAGTTATTTTTTATAAATAGGATTTCTTTCTTTCCGTGACTCAAAAGGCGAATAAATAACAACAAAAACAAAATTACAAAAATATCAGTTTTGGTTATCAGCCAAATTGTTATTTTAAATATCGGTATCGGCCTAGAATTTCCATATCAGTGCATCCCTATACAAAACATTTCTAACATTCTATCATACAAGCTTGTGCAGCTTTGACTAGTCATCAAGCTTTCTTACTGGCGATCAAGTAAAAACGTCAGTGGGGTAATGTTCCTAATGTCGAACGTACTTGTCAGCTTTGATCAGGTCATGAGCGCTCAAAGTTGGCGGTTCATAAAGAACCAAAGCATCTTCAGCGAAGGGATCATGCAGCGCTTTTCTCACTCCAGCACGCTTCAGACCGAGGGCCCTGATTCCCAGAGAGCCTGTGAGTAATACAGAGGAAGAAAGTCATTACCTATTGTATGAGATATGGAGAAGTTTGGTTTTTTTGGCACATTAAGCCTTCTAATAAAAAATATTTACAATCACATACAATATTCTACAGCATTATGACAACTGGCGCTTGTTGCTGACGTCACCGCTAGCTGAAAACAATGGAGGAGCACGTGCATTCAGACAATCTGTGGAAAAATACAGTGAACGCTTGTTTAAAGGACGAGAAACTCAACAAAAGCTCAGTGGTGTCCTCTTATGTGCTGATACTAAAACACAAAATTAAACAACGGTATATAATCCAGAAACGGCTCTTTCAGCTGCTTCAGTAAACAAACAAACAGCTGCTTCTGGGTTATATGCCGTTGTTTAAATTCATGTTTTAGTGTCGGAACATCAGCGGACACGACTGAACATGCGGTGAGTTCCTTGTCTCTATAAAAAAAGGGGTTCTTGTGTTTTTCAACAGATTAACTCAGTGCCCATGCGCCTCCGTTCTTTTGAGCTAGCGGTGATGTCAGCAATGAGCCTGCATTCTCAAGACTGCGCTGTTCAGATACAACTGTAAATATCCTTAAATAAAGGCTTAATGTGCAAAAACACTAACTTCTCCTTCAAGGAAAAGCCATCGGAAAGAAAACGCTTACTATGTAAAGTGTCTTGAGAAAACTTTGGTGTGATTTGGTGCAATCTAAATAAAATAGAAAACAAAAAAATGTTACCTGTGTAATTTGGAATGGGAATTTTAAATGGCTTGGAGAGGATACTTCGAATAAATGCCTCCTGCAGAGAGAATTTTAATTAAATGAGCTGAGAAATCAAACTAAAATCGTTGCTTTATTTACATGCTAAAAGAATGAATGTGATAGTTCTCAGTGTTGCTTACATGTTTGTCACCATCCATATATGAAGGCCGGTTGTTCAGTTGTGTCAGAGGGTTTCTGAATGGAGCAATATTGTTTCCTCTCATCCCATCATCATTTTTTCGTCTTTTCTCCTACACAAAACGAGACATAAGATAGTTTTCATTCTAAAGAAAAACAGCTAGCACCACTCTTCAGCAACACTTCTGTTCTGAATAGAAAAGTTGTCGCTTATGGGCCATAAAAGACACTTTACACAAGCTCAATGCACTCCTGCAGAGCCGGAGGCTGAAATTTCAGGACAGCAGTTCTGTGGGCCTCTGTTTTTCACGACAGCGCCACCTTGTGCCTTAACCTTTGACAGCAGATTTATGGGCAAAAATTAAGCTCAATCCAGGACAGAAGACCAAAGTTTTGTGGTGCTGTGTTGGACTCAGGGAAAAGGTATGTTTGAGAAATGATCTCAAAAATCCCAATCTCACACTTTTGCTTTTTACTTGTAGTACATACTGCTGCATGCAGTATGCATACAACTAGATCATTCTGCTCCACCATGACAGCACGCCTTGAACTTTGACTCTGATGCTTCTATATCCGTCGCAGCCTTAGTGCGAAAATCTGGATTACAAGTTAAGCAAGAATGTTTTCTAAACCATTTTAAGGTAAACTTCGATCAAATGTAACTTAAAATTTGCTCTCATTTATTCGCTCGGCTTTGTGCAGCATTTGTACATTATATTAATTGTACATAGGAGTTGCAAAACTTATGCAATACTTGCATTGATCTTGTCATTCTGTCAATCTTCTGTCATCTGTGTCTGCTTTGTTTATATCTGAGCAACACAACGTGTCATACGTGACTTATTTTCCACTGTGCAGAGGATTGTGGGTCAGAATGGCCATAAAAAAAATACTGTCCTGCCGGATGTAGTAGAACATCCTGGTACTTCTGGCATACTGCATTTCACATACTACGTACAGAGACATGCTCAAGGCATACAGGGCGAGGGTCCTTAAACTGCGGTCCTCAAGGTGCAGCTTCTGCAGGGACGTAATATTGATGCCAGAACCACTGACAGTATTATGACCAAAAAGCGAATAAAAGGGCTTAAAAAGCGGTCGCAGTTAAATGTTATGTAAAAGCTTTGAATGAAACATTCAATGTGAGTTGTAATCGTCGTTCCAAATTAACGTTACTTACAGTTTTACACGTCCAGTCCTCATCTTCACTTCCTGCTTGCTTCCGTTTAGCAACCTGACTCGGGGCAAGGCTCCGTCTCTGGGGTCACCATTTGACACGAAGAGGAGAGTTTACGTTGAAGTTTAAAGTTAGTAGTCAACCACAAAATCAATGGCTAAAATAATTTGTCCTGCTCACCATTTTTCTTGTTTCCTCGACGTGGCTGTGATGAAGCTCCTCACCTCTCCCCGTTAACACCGGGAAACCGTTAGCGGCTCTGTCTGCTGTATTTCCACGGCAAAGGCGCTCATGTCTGTTTTCTTTAGCTGTCACTTTAAAAAACGCTAACTGTAGACTTCAGAGAATATCGTCAAAGAGAGCTGAATTACTCAATGATGATTATAGCAGTCCAATGGGCTGGTGTCGGTTACCTCCAGCTTCCCCTCGGTCTATTTTTTCCGGATGATGTTAAAGTTCGCGCGAAATGTTGCACAACACTACGGCAAGCCTGCATGGTCAAAAATACTGCAGAGCGCTGTTAATGGAGCACAACGGATTAGCCAGTTAGCGGGTTTTTTGTTGAATATAAGCGTTGTAATCCACGGGAGACACAAAATCTCACTTTTGAAAAACACATATGTTTTTATTCTGTGTTGGGGTTTGCAGATAAGAGAGACTTTGCTGTTTAACAGTTTTCTTTTGCTTTCACATAAAAATGTTTTAGGTTTACAAACATATTTTCATCACAGCTTAAAAAAAAAATCTTTATTGAACATCAAGAGTCAGGACAATCAGCAAGCCACAGTATGGAGACACAATCAAACTTTACATATATAAATAAACATGGACATTTTAATCAAATAAATACCAAAGACAAATTAAATACTTAAAAATGTACACGAGTAAAACAAAGATAAAGATAATTAAATATCTAAACAATAATAATGACAAGCACACAATGAGGGCATATACCTTAATAGGGGCTACAGAAAATAAATTAAATAAATAAATTCATGTAATATGTAAGTGTATGCTCGCTCTTTGGCAGGAGGTTTAATGTATCTATGTATAATTTATATTCAATTATACAAATATTACAGTTGGGAAGGAGTTTGAAAATCTTTCTTTATGTATGTGAAATATACCAGCTATAAGATTTGTTATGTAACTTTAAGGTTTCTACATTCAGATTTAGTCATGATGTCTTTAGGCATAATTGTTATAGTGTGGCTAGTTTTATTATAAACAAACTTTTTTCACATCACTCCAAATTCAGATGCAGAGGGGCCGTGACAAAATAAATGCATCACTGTCTCTGGCTCAGTGCCACAAACAGTGCATTTAACATCAATAACTGCAAACTTGGAAATTGTTGTGTTATATGGGTAAATATTGTGTAAAAGTTTGAAACGAATTTCTCTGATTTTCATCAGAACAGTGTTCAGCAGTGTTTTGTGGATTATGCACATTTGTGAATCGCTTCCTGTAGTTGGAAGGCGAGTTAATAGCTCTAGACCAGTAGGTGGCGACATCATCCCCCACTTGGGTTGACTGAACAGCAGTCTGAGCTCAGAGAAGTCTGTGGATTAAAGAGTCTCTATGGTACCGAACATCAGTACCTGCACACAGCTGGAGGCAACAGACAGGATGTCAGCTGGCATCAACAAGGAGGTAAAAGACAAAACTAAGTGTCTTATTTAACCAAACGGTCGACTCATCTTCATCTTATCATTTATCATCTCTTTAGGCTGCTGTGTTGGCCTGGACAATATCCCACATACAGCTTGCTAACTTGTTGGCTGTGGCAGTCATACAAGCTAACTCAAGTTACATCATTTAGTTTAGGTACATAGAGATTTTGTTTCTGTTTCAAATCTGGGGCATATATATACCAGCTATAGATGCTGACAGCTGTTTAATACAATCAGCATATATAGACAGACGGCATTTACATATTTAAATACAACTTTAATATAAATTTATGTAAATATTCTTACCATAAGTGCATTAATATGAATATGCATTCATGCAGTACCCTCGTAGTTGTAAATTAAGGTATTTGTTACCTTAATTTATTTATAATTTATGAATCATAACGATTGAAATAGGCCAATATAAGTCTCCTGCCATGCAGGAGATAGTAATCAGTGTACATTATTGGTACTTTATGAAGTATACTATATGAATTAATTCATGTTTTTTCATGAACAAAGTCATGGTAATTTGTGATCATTTGTGTGCCCTTTAACATTTAGGTGTTTCCAAATTGCTTTCCCACTATGGTTAGTGAGCCAACATATTCACATTCACATTACACATATTTTAAACAGTTCAAAATGTGCAAAAGCTCGTAAGATAATGGGCCATTTTTATATATGCTGATTCGTGGGTTCCTATTATCAACCCGACTATGACAGTACCATCAGTAAAGCAGGGACTCATCTTCAGCCCAGGAGTTTAATCTCAGAAACAAGGCTACAGAAGAAGTTTCATTTCTGTCCCCAAAGGTACACAATCTACTAATTTGGGCTATTTATTGGACCTAAAGGTAACTACTTGTACCCAAAAAGATCCATTTTTGTTCCTAGGCAGGCTTCAAAGGAACAAATGCTGTTTTCCCTGCTGCCCCAGTGACGAGTCATTGTACCCCTAAAGGTGCAAAGATGTATTTTATTTTCTGAGAGGCTCAGATCAGCCCACTTTAGTTCCGAACCTTTTATACAGGAGTTTTTTAATTTCAGCCTTGGTCTGAAATAAGGCACTGGTCTCTACATTCATAGTGTATTTTCTCAAAAATCAAACGTTCACTTCAATGCAAATAAGTATAAGTTCACCATTATTTATTTTCACAATCATATAATTATGATTTATTATCTCATAATTTCAATTTAGTATCTCATAATTATGACTTACCATGAGATTTAGTTTTCATCCTCCATTCAAGTCTCCCCTCCTTACAAAAGTTTTTAAATCATCTTTAAGTCAAGTCAGTTTAATTTGTATAGTACAAAATCACAAAGTTATCTCTGGGAACTTTTCATATAGAGCAGATCTTCCTTTTTTTGGAATGGAGTGATCAACCAAAGTCAACGATCAAACACAAGTATGTTTTCCAGGAGGTGACCTATTTCAACCTCCTGGACTCCTGCAAGTGAAGCCTGCATGACCTTTTTACAGTCACTGTACACCGGCCCTTGTGTTGTGTTATAAATTGTAAGAGATGTAACAAGAGATTGTTGCTGAAGAGGAGTTAGACTCCACAATGTAAACTGGACAAATACACATTTACTAAAGACAGACAAAAGACTTTTAAGAAGATTTTTATTAGCTATAATTGTATATAAAAATAGTGGTCAGACGGCATTTTAGAGTACATTTTCAAAAATTCTGAGTATATTTGAGATAACACAGTATTCTAGAATACATGAAGGACATATGGACTTTTCTTTCAAAATATAAAGTTGTTTGTTAAAGTGTTCATTTGCAGACTTGAGTGATGACCTGATGGGCTTAGAGAAGAATACAGTCACATGTAAAGGCTGTGACATGTTAAAGTCTCATCCAGTGCACGAGCAGTGTGATGCTCCCAGTTCAGAACTGCACTGAAGACTGAGCGAGGAGCCGGAGAGGAGTTATGTAATGTAAAGAAATGGCTCTCCGATAGGCAGTACATGGAGCAGGCTGGGTCACAGTTTAATCTGGTCTTTCACATTCATCAGACACAGTTTCGGTCAGGTAATGCAGGTAAACCCCTTAGTAAAAACACTTTATTTAAGCTTTGCTCACAAGCGATTGTGAGACATCATAAGCTTGTTTAGGTCTGTACAGTTTTCATGTATGAAATGGTAAAAATAAATATGGGTCAATTCTGACCTTTTGAGTTTTGTGTGTTTTACACAAGTATGGAAAATAACATTGTTTCTCTGTGTGACTATATCTGAAGTGTTTTGTGTAGCATGTGCATACCATGTCGAGTATTTCACAACATCAATAACTGTCAGTAAATCTGTTGTCTCGCATACCCAGCTTTATTTCCACAGCGCTACGTCAGTGCTGGAGAAAGATCTGGCTGCAGTGATTATCAGTCTGCTCTGGTTTGTTGGTAATATTTAAATTGTCTTGGGCAGCGCTAAGTCAAGCCTGCAGTGACAGTGCCCTTGCAGAATGCACAGAGCACATGTAGAAGAGAATGCTGACTGAAATAGTCGCCCAATGACAGGTTTATGCCCAGAGTCTATCTGGTGAGTCAGACCAGTAACTGGATATCACTCGTCTAATGTCTAACTTCACTCTACGGATTTAATAGTAAACGAATTTGTTAAATTGAGAATTTTAAAACCCTATTTTTCATTGATTGATTAAATATCATCACTGTCCAGTGAAAAACTTATATCTCCAGATCTTGTGACTACAAACATTCAATTGAAGTAAGGTTTTAGTGTACCTTCTCTTACTTTTTTACATAAATAAACTATGAAAAGATCTATTAGACAATAAAATGCATGATCACAAATGTGGAAAAGACATAATTTTCCAACAGATCAGCAGCATTTTCCATTTGAAAGATAGGTAACACTTTAATTAAAGCATGCATCTATTATGTATTATGAACATGCCCATAATGTGTTATAATGCACCTATAGTGCTGTATAATCATACTTATAAGCAGGGTAAGGGTTAACCCTAACCCTAACCTCTTATGCATTATAAGTGTGCACATAATGTGTTAAAATGTGTTAAAGCAACAGGCTATATAGAGAGTGTTACTAAGATGTGTTAAAAAACTTTTTCACGATTTATTAATTAATAATGTTTGATTTATTCTCCTTTTAAATGAAAAGTTTGTTTTATCAGCTTAGTTGTAACAGACAGACAAACACATGCAGACAGTCGTGGAAGCTGAGTCACATGTGCTGTAGGCGCGTACACGGCTGAAGCTCATTTCCAGCACCTGGCCCCTGATGTGACTTGATAAGCAAAAAATTATCATTGTGAGAGTTTTATACTGTACTCTTTAAAATGTGAAAATCAGTTCATACACTAGTCAAAAAGAAAGAACAACCATCCATGACAAAGCACAAACATTCAAACACAATGCAAAACATTTCTGAAGTCAAGAAGTTATGACGTATTAGAAATGGGAAAAAAATTCATTGCATGCATAAATAAATGTATTAAATAGAGAGCAGGGTCTGATTTTCCTAAATAAATGTAGATTGGCCTTAATCGCACCGCTCCCCTGCAATAACATAGATGCAGGTGCAGCAACAGGTCGCTCCTTTGAACTTGCCAGATTTTTTTTTTTTTAGGCTTTTTGCTGAAATATTACCTATGAGAGAAATACAGCTGTCAGCACTGGAGAAGGACACGCAGGATTTTGATCATTCTAATTCTGATCATACTTAGACTTATTTAAAGCAGGAACCAAATGAAACAAGAGACACTCTCTCTTTAATGTAAAGATTTAAGCAGTGTAGCACCTTATTTTATGCCATTGAAGTTAAAATTAATCAATTGATTTAAATTAACACTGTAAGAGTCTGATGCAATTCCGGTGGCATGCTCTGGCCTCCATATGCATCAAAATGAAGAGGCTTTGGGATTTCTAAATTGCTATCAGTCTGAGGTCAAATCTGTTGACCAAGAAAAAAAATAATATCAAATAAATACACTAATGGGTTCAACAGCCTGTTATATCTGTATTAATATAGCCTTGACGTAATGAGCTTCATGATGTTAAAATGTTCTCCAAGCAAAGTGTTTCTCACATCCAAACTGAGGAACTGGATTATGCTATATTTTAAAAAAAAGAAAGAAAAAAGAAACACTAAATGAAAAAACAGATATACGAGGCTATTTTGTTAATAATAAACATCCTCAGAGCAAGCTTAATGCAAATAAACAATAAATAAAATAATTTAAACAATAAATACTCGTATGTGCAGTAAGGCAACGTGATGCTTGGAACAGAAGAGTTTAAGGAGTTTAAACTTGAACAGTGACAGAAGACATCTATCTATCATCTATCTATCTAAATATTGTACACACACACACACACACACACACGTGAAAGGTCTTATCAACAGCAGACCGATAACAATGTAATCTTGATATAGGGTGCTTCTCATTTCAAATCCCCTCGATCGTCCATCCTCAGTTGACCAAGAAAAAAAAACTTGTCTATCGTGATGAAGAACGTCTGAAATCCTTTATTTACGTTTTGAGAACTGAAGGATGAAGAGGCTGATTAGACGGCAGGCTTGACCTGCTTTGGACTGACCGTCTTTTATCGATTTCTCTCACCTGTGATCTTTACCATGCATCTCTTAAGTGTCTTATGCTGAAAGGACTGAGATGTGAGAATGAGATGTGGTTGAAGGAAATACTGAGTTTAGACATTTTGTAGCACCCTTTGTCTGTGTTGATCTAAGGGAACAGAGAGTGTAGCTCTGCAAAAAGTGAAACTATTTACCTTCCACTAACTCTGAGGGTTGTGTTTGATGTGTCTTGCTGGCTAGCAAGCTAGCCATGAAAACTTCAGAATATGAAAATGTTCTTCTAAATAATTTGACAGAGTGATCACAGTGCACAGGCTAAGACAATAAGCCCCTCCAAAGATTTGAGAGAAAGTTTGTGTTTTACTTCTACACAGTTCAACTTCTATTTGCTGTCACGTAAACAGGAGTTGGTGTAATTAAAATGAAATAAGAGAATCTGTTGAGCTGTGGAAACGTTCTTCAGAAGATCCTCAAAAACAAGAAGCTGAGCTGAGCAGTGTGAGGCAGAATCAGCTGCAGTAATAAAATGATGCGGAGGTGATTTGTCATTACACTTTTATCTGCAGAAATATACTCTGAGAGATAGATACTGCTTAGACGCTCATTAAATATGTGATGCTCTTTCGTATGTGGCTCAGTGGTTTGAGTCTGAATCCGTTTTTTATTTGTCAATGTGGTCTACTCAGTTTTCTCTGAGTCTCATGAATATGTGCAGTACAGAGGGTGGCACAAGGGGAAACATACTTGCAACAGATGTACCGATGTGTCACAAAGATTAATTTAACAATGTGATCACTCAACAACCAGCCCACTGTCCCTAAGAGACTGCAGCATATAACTGACATGCAGAGGCCAAGATCTGAGCCAGGAAACTGATAATGTATTAAATACATACGTTATATTTAACAACAAATACTGAAAATTTAAAAAAAAAAAGTAATATCAGCATTAAATGTAATAAACTTGATCAGCATATACACATTAAAATGTTTTGTTACACAATACCAGTAAGTTCATTTTGTGATTGTTTTTATTTAATAATTTTAGTGTAAATTTGTCAAAGAAAAATGTAATAATATATTTTGTAATGATACCCAAATTAAGCTCCATCAATTTGTTTTATGAATATTTTTCTGCTAAAGGTGGTGTCAGTAGAATTTTCCTTAAAATACAGACGGACACAAAAGTTATGCTGCTCAATCATCACTTCTGGACGT
Source organism: Naso thynnoides (assembly GCA_029783665.1). Taxonomy (NCBI): domain Eukaryota; kingdom Metazoa; phylum Chordata; class Actinopteri; order Acanthuriformes; family Acanthuridae; genus Naso; species Naso thynnoides. The sequence continues at coordinate 21,276,956 of JAQLOL010000012.1, read as the reverse complement.
CATTATGTGTGTGGTGGTGACGGTGCATGCAGACACACCGCCCTCTGCCTGTAGTTTGACGTTTTGGCTGACTCAGGACGTGCTCGGGACGAGACTGGGCCTGGAAGTGGTGAGTTTCCCTCAGCCAATGACAGCTCGCAGGTGAAGTTGTGAGAACAGTGACTGGATGCCGCTTAGACTGGAAAAAAGTACTGATGTAAACATTGTGGCAAAGAAAAGGAAGTATAGCTCTACTAAGGCGAAAGAGCAAGCAGATAAAGCTTAAATACTGCTTTTTGCTTTTACTGGCTTTTGAGCACTGAAGAGAAGGAAAAGTGCTGCAGAGCTGGCCTGCTTTCTGTCGGACAGGTCGGTGCCAATCGACAGGTTAACTTGTTAGCTTGCTAAATTATCGACTTCTCCATTAAAACAAATGTAATATGCCTGAATAGCTTGCTTTGTAAAGTTAGGTACAAGCAGTATAGCAGTACGCAGAGTACACACTAAAGAGTCGATTACACCGAGAAGCGTCACACTGAGCGCTGCAACTCTGAAAATGCCTTCAAGTGCATCTGTGTGAAAATACAGCCAGTATTAACTTCTCATCCGTGGTCGCCAATATCCAACAGGAAGAACATGGTGAGTATTACAGCCCTCCTCCTGCTGTCAGAAGTGACAATGACGAGCAGTTTGACTACGCACCTTGAGCTGAAAAGCTGAAATTATTTGAACTTTTATGCATGCTCAAAAACCGCCAGAAAGACCCATTGTGCAGCAGCAAGAGAACAGTGCCCAGCAGGCGCACTGTACCACAGGAAATGGTTTTGCTAGCAACGCTTTTCTAGCTGCACTTCTTGGTGTAATCGGCCTTTAAAGGAATAATCCGGCAAAAAATGATCCCAGTTTTTTTCGCTCATTGACCTGTATCGGGTTTGACTGGAGCAACGTTACAGCCCAAAAACGGCTAACATGCATCGCAATGGGGCGGTGTGCAACACGCTTACAAAACCGGCTCTTTTAACAGCTAATACTGCTCAAAATAGCACCATGCGCCTTCAGTAGCATGACTAGGGTCTCTACACATAAAACCAAGCAATAGTAGGGAAAGGTTACATGGACAAAAGCAAATATCACAATAGTTTTGATCAATAAGTTGTTATTAATATTGTGACAATATTGAATCGATGACAGCAAATGCTTTCATCACAGTTTTTGTTAAATAATCATCAATAATGTGGCTATGATGGCTAATATCAAAATGAGTATATTTCAACTTGAAGTGCCCATCACTAACCTAGTCTTACATCACGATGTGTATATATTAGCAATATACTTACCAGTCCTATTCATATGCAACTCTGGTAAAGAACAAAAACAGATATCCTTCTAAATATATAGATATGCACAGTTCATATTTCTCAGTTGAGTTATTGGAGATAATTGAGCTAAGTATCAGCTCCTCGCCCTGCACATGCTGGAACATGCTGATTATAACCTCAAAAACTCTGAGAGAGGATGATGTCATCGTTACAGTCTCAACCCCACCCTCATCTTCAATTCTTGATGGAGGAGTTGGAGGAAGAACATGTAAACAGTTGAGCAACAACACCTGCTCCGCTAGTCTTTTCTACAAAGGCTGAGACTCAGCCTGTAGAGAAGAATATACACAGAGAGGGAGGGGGCTTTAGCACCTGCTCTGAAGAACAACATTCCCAGAATTCCTTTCTGCTCCTGCGCTTTATTACAATGCTTGGAGATGTTCAGCTTAGTCTTGACTTGAGTCTATCTTGCACTTGTCCTCTTCTTCTCCTCTCATCCAGAACACACACTGTTTATACAGACTGCACCACAACATGACACTGACACAGCAGGCAGACGTGTGTGTGGTCTGCACAGAAGACTGACTTTCATTGTTTCAAAGAGAAGAAAGAGAGCTGCAAAGCAGAGCTGATAACAGCACAGGCCTTTCATTAAGCCGCCTGTGTAATTTGTTGCTCTTGAGCTCGCTGCTGCTAAATGTCTGGCATGCAGTGTAATCCATGAAACCAGTTAACAGGTTCTGTTCTTTTGCTGCGTGGCAATTAAAATACAGCAACTCACATGTGCAGGCTTCAATCAACAGCAGCATCATATCCTCAAGTCACTATGAACCAAACAGTCAATGTCAAACAGCAGCTCAATCTGAAGGATAAGCTCATTAGAAGCGTGTCATGTCCCGGGCAGCGCACACTGCCATTAAACTGACTAACAAGGACACATAGGCGACATTTATTACAGGAGCAGCCCATGCCCTATTGATCCAAGTTGCAGTGTGAGCTTCAGAAAATAGGATTGTGGTGCTTTTGCCTTGCGTTTGGATTGGATGCATGCATGTAGTGTTTGCTTTCGACATGCATGTTCAAGCATGCATGTCTAAGTTTATTGTTATGCATAGTTTTGAATATCAACACATTAGACAGTTGTCAGCACAACGCAGGCAAATGTGCATGTGTGTGTGTGTGTTTGAGAGTGTGTTTAAGCTTGTCACTGCATGCTCGTTATTTTTGCCTCTTTCAGCACGCCCTCCAGTGTACAGTATCTCAGCTATTAATGTGTTTAAATGCACCAGAGAGTAATGGGATTATTAGATCATGGCTAATGATGCAAGACACGATGGCTGCATAAAAAATAACAAAGCACAGAGGAAGCCGATGCACGTGGTTCAAAATTTGGTCTCAGTTTGCTTTCTGTGTGTGCACCCCAAAGCTGCTCCACTCACAATGATGATGATGATGATGATGATGCAGCTCACTATAAGGGGGATGGGCTCATCCCTGCTGCCAGCGGTAGTGTACAGTACAGGGGCTGACATCACCATGAGAGGGGGAGGGGAAACTCACATGCACAAGCTCCACGTGCACTCCCATCAGCCTCAACAACCCTCCTCATTGGTGTTCAGTCTATTCTTGTCCCCCACGCCATGTGTGTGTGTGTGTGTGTACTCTAGCATGAAGCTTGCATGGCTATCTGCTCGTAACTCTCCGTATGAGAAGAAGCGCACACACACATGCACACACTTCCAGCCCAGAGACATTTCGGAGAGCCCCATGTCTCCCAGACTCGATGTGTCACATGGCATCACATCCACATCAACGTCACTTCAAGGACCGGAGGGACAGAGGCAGAGGCAACAATGAGTCCTCCGATACAAGACGAGCCTGGACCCTGTGGCTGCTGTAGTCACAACTAGACATTAGCAAAGATATTCATGGGGAATGATACATTATTTGCCCTGAGTAAAATCAACATTATAATACTATGAAGAGTAAAATGAAAGATTTTAACCTATTTAACAAGAAGGGTTGGAGTCACACTGAACAAGATTTAACTAGAGAACATCTGCCGTTATCTGTCATCAAATATGAAGGATTATCAATGCAAGGTGTGTGTGTAGTTGTGTGCTCTGGGTTAATCTTCAGGGTACAGACACGGTACAGACACACCAAATCTGGCGATGACAGATCTCAACGCAACAGAACACCCCACGCTCTGGCAAGTGTGCTGTGCAGTATTCAGGTTGGTCAGACGTACTGCGATGCGTACTGTCAACTTGATGTACATCAACAGATTGGTGTGTTTGTACTAGTGAACCTATTTAGTGGAGTTTCCTAACCTGAACCAGAGACCTGAAATGCATGTATATGTACAGATGTGTTTGTATGACTAATGTGCACTCTGCTAGTTGAATACAAGCATGCTGTACTTTACTAATATGCTTTATTTTGCACTAATTGAGAGCTGACTCAGCAACTCAGACTGAGAGGTGTAATGACCTCATTTTCTACTGACATCAGTTGAATCCAGCAAATCCACTGTTTCGTGTGCAGTTGACACATACACACACACACACACACAAACACACACAACTAATCCTAAATAAACAATTGAATGAGGCGAAGGATATGACAGACTGAGTGCACACACACGCACACATGGAGACAGACAAACAGAAATAAACAAATGAATCAGATGCAGAGTATGACACACACATGCACAAACACGCACACACAAACACACACTGACCCAGAAACCTACTAAATTCATGGTTTCATCGGAAAACTCTTCGAGGTCACGAGCCAAAACTGCTCGTCAAACCCTCCATCTCCCAAATTTAATGCCATCCAAATGAACAGGTAGCAAACTTTCTACTAAACAAAGGGGATAAATGCTGTAAGTCTTGGGGTTCTTGCTGTGTGCGTGTGTGTGTGTGTGTGTGTTTGTGTGTTCACTGACGGCTGGAACGTTTACCTAAAATAACAAGTTCATGCCTCAGAGACCACAAGTATAAATAAAGTTACTTTAAAGGATAATCATGCATGTTTCACTGTAGCAGCTTAAGGCTGTCTTATACACATGAATGCTTGCCTAATGGCGCTTGGTCCTCATGGGTTTGTGAGACACTTTCATCCAGACATCACTGAGAATAAACATGTCAGACATGCCACATACAGCTGTAGTGGAGGGCAAAAGGAAGATATACGCTTATTTGTAACCCATCTGATATAAGGTTGTGTTAGTAAACAATGAGCACGGACACACTGAACATTTATTTGAGCATCAGTGTAATAGAGCGTCATCCACAAAAAGGGTTTGCACACTCAAATCAATTATTGTGTCCTTTATGAAGTTTTCAGCCTCAAAATTTAGCAAAATTTCTTGATCCATTTCATCGCATGTAGCAGCATAAAACTCATAGAACATTAAAATCTAACAATATGTAACTAGCTCAGAAATTCAAGCATAATAGCAGCTGAGAGGACAGTTTCTGAAAGATCAAACTGTCTTTCACACCCAAACAGCTGATCAGTCAGTCTGTGAAGTTTAAAGAAAATAATGACAGCTGTTCATTAAACTACCTCAGATCTCTTTCAGTATTTTGAGGAATAAAATCGAGATATTCGAATAGTTGGCCCTCTCATGACTTCTTGTATTATGTATTGGTATTCTTTTGATTTTTACAAGAAAGTAAGAGCTGGAGGAAGATCTGTGGTTTGTGGTTATTGCTGTTACAAAGCTGCCTGTACTGTTTGTGCACACACACACACACACACACACACAGATTCAAAGTGTACACTCTCATTTATAATATATTTAGGCTTTCATCATCCTCCAATCACAAGTCCACGCACATCAAAATATCCCCTTCCCAGAATTCCAAGTAGCGAGCTCCATGGCAACCATTCATTGACCCCAATCACCATGGCAACAGGCATCAGCTTTACTCACGCTTTTTTACTGACCAATTTCCTTCTTGTCTCATGTGTCTGTCCCTGTGCATCTCCCTCTCCGTCTCGCAGCTCCCTCCTCCTTTTTCCAAAATGCAACATTTCCCTTTGATGTGTGTTCTTCTCTACCTTCCTGGGAGGAAATTAGGTCGAACACAACAACCTGCTAATACAATCTTTGTCATGGACAGGCCGGTGTGTAACAGTGGTGAGCTAGCAGCTGAAGTGTGGCCTGTGGTGCATCTGCAGAGCACGCTGCCACAGGCAAAGTGCCCTTGAGTAGCACAAAGATCCATAAAAGCTGCAAAGGCTCCTGCTTGCTGATCATTATCAATTATGCATTACAGGCACAAATGTTTGTATTGGTAAAAACTTGTTGTTAGCTTTAGATCTCTTTCCTTTTATTGAGTAAAGCTGTTTTTTCTTGAATTAAGTGACATTTCTTTGACAGTATAAATGTAATCTGCATAATTCTTCCATGTTTTTGTGTACTATCACTTGTTGCAAGAAAAAAGGATAAAACTGCATCACTTGCGTTTTCTAATTGGAGAATTAAAATCATAGATCAAGTCTTGTTAGGATGGATCATTTTGCTTTGTCTGAGCAGACGCAGGTGGTTTTGGGGTGGAGACAGCAACTACAGCTCATCCTTCACCTCTTTGTTCTTGCATCTAAAACCACACTCATCCAGCCGCCATCCTAAAACTAAATTCTGCTCACCTCTAATAAACATTTACAGCTTTATATTGATTTTTTCATTGTCAAATGGTTCTCTATGGCAAGACGACATTCCTTGTTATAATGCTTTTCTATTGTCTCGGTTCTTTGCTCTAATATTTGTCCATGAAAGCCCCCCTCCCAAATCATCTATTCCCCCATCTCTCTTTGTTTCACTTGTGCACGCCTCCGTCTGTCCATCTTTGTGTCTGCCCGCCGTCTGTCTGTAGCCCTCCTTCATTAGTTGCTGGCATGAAGCTGAGGGTAGCATGTTTGTGCGTGTGTTTGAGAAAGAGAGGGGCATACAGAGAGAAAGAAAACTACAAATGCACAGGTAAACACTGTGTTTATTCATGTGTCTACAAGGACTCAACAGTTCTGTGAATAAAGCTAAAAAGCTCAGATTTCATGGCAGAAACATTTGAAGCTGCTCAGTCATGCGTTCTGCAAAATGCAACTGGATTCAAGTCTTCACACCCGGATCGACACATTCACGTCTGCAGACTCAATTAAAAGAGCCTCCAGTGAATGATCGTCTCTCAAAACACACACACTCTCGCCTGAACAGACCGCCTTTTCACTGCAACAACAAGCCGAGCCAAACACTGGTATCTTATGTGTGGCTAACAAAGACGCCTTCACCGCTTCTCCTTACAGCCCCCTCCCCTCCCAACACACAACAAACATCACACTTATTCCCTGAAAAAACATTTGACTGCTGATGAGACAAGGAGACCAAACAAGATGCTGACAAAAAGAACATACATAACTTGTGTCCTAGAGTCTCAGTTTAATGGTACTACATGAAACTGGGCTGACTGAGGAAAACTTATGTGCTGATGCGGTGCTTGTCACTATTCCTTTAAGATAACATTATACTGTGCTTAAAAACAGTTCCACATTTTAGAAAATATGCTTATTTGCTTTGTTGCTGGGTGCTATTTATAAATTTCAATATCAATCTCATCTGTGTAGACCCTAGCTAGCAACCAGTTAGCTTAGCTTAACTTAGGGTAAAGCTTTAAACTGGAAGAGACAGCTTGCCAGGCTCTGTCCAAAGGTAAGAAAATCTGCAGTTTTAAAGCTCACTTATCTGGAGACCAGAGACTCAAGCTCAAAACCATGTCCCCACAAAGAAATAGTCCCTCAAAAAGAGTAACTCCCCATAAAGCCATGGTTTCGTTTTTATACTTTGGGTTTGTTTGTAAAATTATACACTAAATATAACCACTTAATTACAGATGCTGGTTGCGGTATTACCTTTATATTGAGCTAGATTAGCTTTTGTTTAAATCCACTTTTATGTCCCAAAAGTTTATTAAATAATTCTCAATAGATACAGATACTACCTAAACGGAATTCTCTTCTATTTGTCTGACACTGAGATCTTCCAGGACACATGGACCTACATCAATTTGTCAAAAAACAAAAAACAAAAAGCAAAAAACACCTCTGTTTACAGTCTTAATAATAAGCCAACTAACTGGTTGGCTGAAAAACAACAACAAAAGAAGTTAGTTCAAAAAGTGTCTTTAAAAAAGAAGTGCACTATAGAATTTTCTTCTCTTTTAAATGTCTTTGAGCTTTGGATTTTATTTGGTCTTTAAAATGTTTAAAAAAAAAAGTGTGAAAATGCCCATCATGTTTTTAGAGATTGAGCTGAAATTTAAAAAACATAAAGATATTTGATTAAATATAATACAAAATAGACAAAGCAGCAAGTCTTCACATTTCAAAAACACAACCAGCAAATGGTTGGAACTTTGCTTGACAAACAACGTTAACCATGAATCTATTTCAAAAGTCTTAGTCATTTAGTTTCTGTCGAATGACAGATAGCTTCAGCAGTGTTTCACAGCAAAAAAGTCGATGGATGGAATCTGCAGGTGTGGAGAGTAAACTACAGTCTATTATTCCTGCTCTGTGCTCTAAAGGAAGTTATTACATCCTAAAATTAGACCATTTTCACTTGTAAACAGGAAGCAGTTGTCCATGTTTCTGGATCGTTGCCTCAAACTGTCCAGGGCATCCGTCAGGGATATTTGATTAGGGTTCAATTTTACTGAATCTCCTGAGCAGCAGAGGACAACAGATAACAGTAGCTGCACATTTGTCTGTGCAGCTATATGATTCAACAAAGCATTAGCACAAACACGTGTCAGAGAGCAGATACAGTCTTTCCTCGTCCCAGCAGCTGTCAGACCACCTGCCTGCAGGCCTCTCTAAAGCCCAAACGTTAGCCTGAATGTGAAATCTTAGTTATCATTACTAATAAGCAGCCGTTCGGTACGTGACTGCAAACATGAAACATTTCTAAATGCTTCTGGAAGAGAAGTCTGGGATGTGGGAACAGCAGTGCATCATTCCAGAGTACATTCCATCAATGGGCCAACAGGAAGTGTGTTGGAAGCTTTAAAAGAAATGATTCCTCTCTAATGTAATCACAGCTCACACCAGGTGGAACTGCTTTTTCTTGGAAAATACAACACTTTCACTCCTCTCATGCCAAAAGAGAAGGGTTGAGAGTGGAACAGGGAAAACTCAGCAACTGTTTTCCACAGGAAGCTACTCTGCTGACTTGGAGAAATGCAGCGTGAGTTACATCATCATCAAGTGAGCAGAACTGTTTGGCTGCCAGAGTCTTAAACTGTGTGAGTGAAAGAAAAGGTTGTAACATAATAAACTCACGATCTACACCTATCTAAACACGCACTAAAGCATAAACATACATACAGCTGTTTCCGTCCCTCCTGCTGATCCTATGCTTCTCCTTGCATTAAGTAAAGAGGAAGGAAGCAAATTTCAGCACTTTTTCAGCCTTAATCACTGATTACCATGACAAAAAATCCCTCTTGAAGGTCTTTGTGGTGTGGCATGTTGGGCTCATTGTCCTGAATCTTCTCAGCAGGAGGCCACAGCGCTGATCTCCAATATTATGGCTCTGTTTGGTGGTCAGAAGAATGTGACCCAGACTCCTTTAAAGGCAGCAAATCACTTTAAAATGCTTCAAAAACTAGAAATAAAAGAAAAGTCACAACCATGAGTCGATGAAAGACACCTCCAGGTAAGCTATCTGTCATACTGAAACTCATAAGTTTTAAACGTGACAAAAGATAGCACAAGGGATGAGCGCTGGAGCCTGGGTGGAGTTTTGCAGCTGAAACATTTGGGACTTGAGGGCATGCTCTACTTACACTCTGAGGAATGTCCAATTACAGACTAATGATGGGCTCATATTAAAAGTTTAAAGAAATTAAAGAAGTTGTTAAAGGTTAAAGAAATTGTTGTGCATTAACAAATCTGATCTGAAGCACAGGAATGTCTAGATCACTTAAGATAACGCTACCTGTGTAGAAGCCTTTTTTATAAGAGTCTGGCATGACTGAACCTGAAACATGGCTGTGACTTGATTTGAATTCAGAGCTCCCACTACAGACTGAAAGCAGCAGGAAGCCAAAAAGGACAGCATGAAAGTGGGACTGCAAGCTCATCCCAAACTCCAACGTTTTTAACCTCTGCTGACCTCCCGGTGGCTTATGAGCAGCAGCCGACACACACACACATACACAGCCTGCATGAGAAACGCAGGGGAGGAAGAGGACCCCCTGTGGTGCATAAGCACTTTGTTCCCAGGACTCTTTTGCTTCTGTACTATTTGCAACCATCCCATCAACAGCCAGCTGAATGTGGGGATAACAGAGGAGTAGATGAGAGGAGAAATAGAGTCCCATTAAAATGCAATATAAAATACCATTATTTTCGAACAGGGTGGGAAGATAGCCAAGACTTGTATGGTATCACGGACCTTGCATTAATGGAATCCAAAAAAAAAAAAAAATAAAAGAAAATTCAGTCCTTATCTACTCACCCTCATGTTGATGAAAGGTCTTTTCATCAATGTGAGTTTTTTAGTCTGCAGGAGTATCACAAGAGAAAGGTGTAGCAGTAATCTTCCAAACAGTTGTAGTGAATGGTAACTAGGATTCAAATGTAAAATAAATATGCATAATAAAAGCACAAAATGCCTCCATACTGCTTTTCCGAAGCAATCCAAGTGTCCTGAAGCCTCGACATGTCCCACTGTTTTGAAAATGCCACTGATGCCATGTTTTTAGCCTTCCTGTTCACTGTAGCATGTAGCTCCTGAGATGAGAGCTGCGTTCATGCACAAGCACGTGCTGCATCATCTGAAGCACGTAAGGGCGCGAGGTGAGACCAACAAGAGCTCACTGTTTGCAGACCTGTTTCCATGCTGCCCAAAGTCTGGTGTCAGCAGCAGACACCAGGGCACCAGACCTGCCCTCCAATTAATCCTGCGCATACTGCGAGCTCCAATCGGTCCCCTCACTTCAGACGGTGTGTGAGCTTGTTTGCACGTGAGTGTGATTCCCATCTCAGTAGCTACAGGCTGCGGTGAATAGTGAAGCTAAAAACACGCTGTCAGTGATGTTATGCAAAATAACTTGGCATGACAAGGCTTGTAGGCATTTCAGGATTTACAGTGCATTTTTTTCACACAATAGAAAATTGGTCACCATTCACTGCAATGATTTAAGATATTACTGCAACGCCCTTTTCCTGTGAAAATTCAGCAGTGTTTTGTGGCATGTGGGTGAGTAGATAATGACTGAATTTCCATTTTTGGGTGAACTATCCCTTTAAGGCCACAGCTAAATATTTACATTACCTGTGTATAATTCTGGAAACGATTGAATGAATGCATAGTGAGATAGATATAAGTCTCCGACTGACATAATAAGCTTGATGTAGTGGAAACAGGAGCTTCCTGTTGGCTATTGTACACACAGAAGAGGAGCAGTTCAGTTGGGCTGATGACTGACAAAGGGTCGCTTTCAGTCTACAGCTGTAGAATAACTAAATGATGAGCCATGAACTGAAGTCACTGTGTCTTTTCAATTTGTTTTCAGCTGTCTCTTCACATAATTCATGAGAGGAACATGTACAAACAAATGCAGCAGAAAAAAAGTATAGTTTTCGCTTTCATTATTAGCATTCTGCTGCAAACTTCCTAAAATATCTTCTAATAGCGCAGCTTATAGTGTCTAACACACTCAATGTTCTCACCACACACTGCTGACTCTTCACTGCAAGAGCTCAAGAGATATTATGCTGCTGTGATGCCAGTGACTAACCCAGCTATGTATCACACAACCCCCACACGCCCGGAGCTGAAAGTCAGAGAGAGAAACAAAAATCAAAGTGCACATTGTCCTTTAGGATATCTCAGCTCTTTTCCTCCATCACAACAGGCTCTTGAAGGCTTGCTACATTAAAATGGCAGCATGAGTTCATCTTCACTGAAAACTGAAAACAACAGTTGTCAGCTGCAAACTCAACTTGAGAGGATTAAAATATTCAAGAATTTGGATGCAAACCACCTCCGCAAAGCACCCGTTACATTTAACTAGCATATATACAGGAAGTAGAAACTCTACCTCACACACCTGTTAAAAGAAAAGCAAGAGTCATCACCGCTTGTTTCCAGCTGGTCTGTAAAATGTTGACACACAACAGAAAAACTGCTAATACAGATTTTAACAGACTGACAGATGGATTTACAGGTGAGACGAATGAGAATCCTCGGACTTTGAGCAAGACGACAAAAGAAGACAGTGTGTATGAACTCAGGACAGAACATTACTTCTGTCTCCAAGAATGTCTGGCACAGATAAGGCTTGCCTTTTGTTTCAGCTCTGAAACACACACAAACACACACACAGACACACACACAGGTTTGTGCAGATATTCTTGTCAGATTTGACTTCCATTCATTTGTACAGCCTAACCCAAACCCTTCACCTAACGCTGACCTTAACTAATTTATTTTTTACTTGGCCTAATGTTTACCAAACCTCAATTCATACCTTTCCCCTAAACTTAACCAGGACCTCAGAAATCAAGTCATGCTGCATTTTGACCGCTCTTTGGTCCCAATGAGGACTACTGGTCCTTACACGGTCAGTGTTTATGCCAGAAAAGGTCCTAAATTATTGCTAGACTTGTGAGGACACTCGTGACATAATGCATTTCCTCGCCCCTTACCCCAACCATCAAAACAAGATGCCTAAACCTAACCCTTACCTTAACCTCAACCTAAATTTACTGCTATCCCTAAAACCAAGTCTTAACCCTCAAAATGCCTGGCAACATAGTGAGGACTGGCCAAAATGTCCTCATTTCCCAAAGATGACCTCACTCCATGGTTAAAAAAAATTGCTGGTCCTTACTGAGGTGCAAGTACGAGAACATACACACTCACATATACACACACACACACACACACACACACACACACACACACACACGCTATATATACTGTACATTAGCCATTACACACATACATACTGAATGAACAGTTTTAACATGTTGGATTTAAGCACAAACACAAAGACGTAACTTGGCTGATGGTTAAAGTTTGGAATCTGATCCCGTGTGTTGACTACAGGACATCTGATATGTGCAG
>JAQLOL010000012.1:21237658-21264412 GCA_029783665.1 Naso thynnoides | reverse complement strand
GCAGGGCCAGATGTGACAGAAACTCACAAGTTAAATTTTTAAATCTGTCACAGGATGACAGCTAAAATAGTAAGGAACACATTTTAAATCTTGGGGGGTTTTGTCAAGTAAAACACTGAAACATGCTGGACTCAATGACCACTGTAGGACTTCTAATGCGTGATGTAGAAATACTGCTGGATGCTGAAGTGACATTTTTACACATTCTGTAATTTGAAAAATTAAAAAATCCAATTCAATCTAATGGTGTGTGATGTGACAGACTGTAAACAGAAGTTTTTCTCTTAGGGACATAAATAACATTCAGGAAGTCCTTTATGTTTGTCATGCTGAATAGGTCACAGCTCAGAATAGAAGTCGGTGAAGTAGTGTGACAGTATGTGTTAATATTTGATTACATCCCTCTTCCCACACTAACCTACAGTCCCCGAACTAAAGATATGTGCTCTGTGTCGACGTGTCTATTTATGGCTCTGCGTGTGCATGTGAGAGAGAGATGCTGCTTTGATCCAGCTGTGTACCAGAGGGACGGAGCATGCCTCCTACCTGTTATCTCTAGCAGCACTGAAAGAATACCAGCAGAATAAACCTGCTAATGCCACAGTCAGATCTGCCAAAGAGGAAACAACTTCTGATTTAACTAACTTCTGATTTAACTTTTATCCATCTATCCATCGATCAGTGCCAAAAACTCAGGAGGAAGCACGCTCTGGCTGTCTGGTTGGCATCTAGTAACTATCTAATCATGCTCATCTCATTCACGCTATTTGATCAGATCTTGGCCACAAATGACCAGAGGTCTGGTTCCAGTTTGCTCAGAGTGATTAGACTTAATTAGAGAAAACGTCATTATTGTAGATGTGTAATTAAATTTAGGAATGACAAAATTTAGCAGAGATGCAAGTTAAGCGGTTACTTATTTAACTTTGGGGTTGACACATGGTGGAAAGCATGAACTACAGCGTTATTATTGTAGAGAACAAATGAAAGCAAAATATTTTAAAAAACTATTATTAGTATTTCTTGTAAATCTATTTTGTATGTAGGTCAGGTCAGATCACGGCAATACAGACATTCTATTTGTATCACAATATGAGCCTAGTCTTAAATGTGCATATCATTATATTGTAATATGGCACATGTTGATGTAACTCATCCCTCCTGAGTGACCGACAGGTGGACAGTACCTGCATGCTACCTGTGCCACACCTATGACGCACTATGGGAGGCGTCTGTAAGAATTGACAAATGGAGCAGCTGGAGCAGATGAGTTGATGATTGCATGGGTAGACTGGCATCCTCTGTGATATGTCTCAACCTTTATTAACGAAAAATAGTGTAAATAATTGTAGACTAAAAAGAAACACGAAAAATGCCTGGTCTGTTCTGCAGATTCCACATCACAAATCTGGAGTCGAAACCTGGGATCAGAAGAGGAAAAAGAAGTAAAAAGGTTGGATTTGGAAACAAACAAACAAAAAAAGGCAGAGGCGGCTGGAAGGTTGCAGAAGAAAAAAAAAAGAGTAATTCGTAGTTCAGTCACGAAACTGATCAAAAAGATTGATGAGACCCTGGCGGATGAAAACATGGATAAAGGGCTTGTGGAGGAGTATTGGTACATACTTGTGGAGAAATAAAAATTTATTGGAGGAATTGGACGGAGAGATTGAAGCTGGAACAGATGAAGATGATCTTGAAGAGGAAATAAAATCTGTGATGAACTACAAGGATGTTATGGGGATACAAAAAACAAAAATGAGGAGGCTACTAAATAATCCAAGGTCAGATGATGCAACCAGTGGGCAAAGCTGTCCCTCATCTAGAAGTAAAACATAATGGGCATGGACATAAACTGGTAACTGATCAGTTTAATGGAGATATCAGTTTATGGCAAACATTTTGGAGTCCATTTGAAATGGCTGTCCATAATAATCAGAGTTAACAAAGTCAGATAAAATTCAACTATCATAAGTCAAATCTGAATGGTGCAGTTGTCTTTTCCTGGTTTTAAAGGCTGTATTACAGGATAATTATGTGATTATCTCAACTTACCGGACTGTTCTGGCTGTTTTTTTCATATTTGCCTTTACTGACTTTGTTATTATTGATGATTATTTATCAAAAACTATGCTGAACCTAAACCTTTCTGAAAAACTAATCCTAAGCAAAAACCAGCAGAGGCAGTCAGACAACTAACAAAAACTACACTAAATTTGAATGTAAATGTTAAAAATAAAGTGACGTAAAACAGTAAAGACCATTATAAACTTGCTCATGGCTCCTGCTACCAAGTCTTTGTGTATGCGGAGGGTCATTTGTGGTCATGTGGGTGAGACAGAGGAGGTCAACAGGAATATTCATGTTCATTCATTGCAGTGTGGTGGCTCAGCAGTTCTCAGTTTTCTCCCAAAGCTCAAAGGACCTGCAGGTGTAATGTGTTTGTCTATACGTGTGTTAGGCCCTTTGATGGACTGCTGACCCTTTTAGGGTGTGCTCTGCCTTTTAACAAATGCTTTCAGTTGAAGCCACTCGAACACAAGTCAACCAATTTTTAGTGTTCGACTAGAATCAGGTTGCCCTCCCATTTGCAAAAGAAGCGTGACACCTTTAAATTTAAAAATACCAAGAATACACAGGAGGAAAGCTTTAAATTAATGTGAACAATAAAACACAAACATATTCGCTGATTGTGACAGCGATATAAACATCGACTATAATCTCAAAATCCTTAATGACTCATTAATTTCTTTTTAAAAGTCAGACTTGAACGCTTACAATGAATGACTGCTCAATAAAACACTACTACGCAAACAGTTCTTTATCTTGGAGTGTGTGTGTGTGTGTGTGTGTGTGTGTGTGTGTGAGCAAGAAAGGAAATGGAATCCACTGAAGAGGCCAGTCGCACAATCTGGGAATCATAGGACGCATAGCTTACAGACAGTCAGTTTGAAAATAACATGAATAAATCTGAAGGACACCGGCACTAAACAGTGAGTTCAGTGTTACAACATGTAACGTGACTGTGCATTATCTAATGACGACACGGAGGTGTGGTGGTGGTGTAACAGGAGACAAGAGGGGCTGGGTGGAAAATGGAGGGAAGCTTCAGAGGTTCAGTAAGATTGAAAAGACAGGTTTACATTAACACAAGGGGTGGTCTTGCGCAAGACCTCTACACACTGCAACGGCTCGAGAAGTAAAGCATTCGGGGTCTGGAACACGTACACTGTTTTAGTCGAAATGTACACGGGTATGTGTGTGCATACAGTACACACATTATATCACAGTTTAGCTGATAAAACATGAGTGTTAGAATGATTTAATGAAATACTGAATGTAAATATCAGTACAACTCTGGCAGGTTCCACAACTTTCCAAAAAAATTCCCAAGAAGTTCTCTGAAAAGGAACCATTTAAATGGTGCATGCATCTTATAAGCAGTTGTAATATTTAAGGGGATTTTACTCTGAAAGAATTGTTACAGTCTTGAAAACTAGAAAAGCAATACATCAACTACTTTTAAATCTTTGAATGCTGTGCACTCAGTAATAAAACTCAAAGTTGCACTAGAAATGAACAGGAACCCCTTGGGCTTTTACTACAATCAGTATCAAATTGCACAGTCCATTCCAGGAACCTTCCATTAAAGTCCCCATGAAATGAAAATTGATTGTTAGGTTTTTTAATCAGATATGTGTTGTTCTTATCCTTGCTTATATGACAATATATGGCCCAACAATGACCAAAAAGTAGTTTTGCAGTTTCGGTTGATTTTATTTTACAGTTAAGCATTTCCTGGAAAACATTTTAAAAGTATTGATGACTCATCCTGCACTCAGGAGCATATATTAATTTTGTGTCTAATAAAATTCTTTCTCGAATACCTCCCTCTTAATGCTGTCAATTATCAACCACATGTCACAGGGATGAGCCATCTCTCTCTCTCTCACTACCAGCTGTAAAAAGTGGCTCGAACATGTACAGCCACACTCCAAAAACCTACTGGCTCTTCTTCCTCCCTTTTATCCCTGTCTGAGTCACTACAATTTGCTGGATTTGGCAGTGGTTGTGGCAAGAAGTCCTTCACAGCAGAGAGAAGGCTCTCCTTGTGACTGCTTTCCATGTTTACACTGCTAGCTGCTGTCAAGTTTAAATTTCACAGAGGAGAAACGCACATTGGCTACTCTAAACACCAATCATTATCTGCAACATGCTTCACCAAAAAGTTAGCACACTGCACAAGGACAACAGTCAGTCTTGCATCTTTTCTGCATTGTTAAAAGAGGTACAGCTGTGGAAACAATGTGAAAATGGAGTCTTGCTCTCATGTGTTCAAACGTGTTTTAGCGCTGTCTTCTCCAGAGTAAACCTAAAACTGCATTTGCTGTGAAATTTTGAGTTTTGCTTGTTTCAGTTTTTGACAGTTGTGCCTAAATCTCTCCAGCCAATCCTCACAGAGCCTTCCTGTTCAGCTTGCTACATCTGTCTCCTCCACATTGACATATGCACTCATACATCAATACACTCTGAAATTTCCATCATGTTTCTACGCCCACATAACACAGCAATGGTATATTGAGCGTGTGATCCTTCCTTCCTGCGCCAAGACATATTGTCTATAATCGCCTGCTGACTTTTGCTTCAGCTGTTCTGATTTTTCCACTTGTATGCAATGGACAATCCATCTAACAAATAGATGGAAGCACTCCCCATGTGAAAGAGTGTGTGTGCATGTGTGTCTTTGTGGGGGCGAGAATGATGGATCCCAAGAAAGTGCGGGACTGCTGACATGGCAGATGGGAATGTTTTCATTTGGTTACAAGGAATTCCACAGAGATCTGAGGCGAGGATGCAGGCTGAATAATGTCGGGACGAGGAATGTGCAAAGGGACTCTATCAGACCAAAAGAGAACAATCAGTGTTCATGTCTCTGTATGTCTCTATAGGAGATTGGCCTGTCAATCACCCATGTGGTTTCAGCGCTGCAGGGTGTTTGGATTCAGAGGGGATCAGGAGAGGTGGGCTGCTGAACACGTAGTGAGTCTGTGTCAGCAACCTGGAGGGATGAATGTCTCAACATGCTGTGGCTGAGATTATAAAACAACAAATCCCAAAAAGCTTAAACAAATGGATGTTTACTAAGACAGCGGAAGTTAAAATCACTGGTCCAAAATTCTGACGCAAGCCTGTTTAGCTTCCTCCACACAGCATCACATACTGACTACAGGGTGACAGGAATGTGGGTGGAGGGAGAGAAAGAGAGCCTGAAAAGTCGAGGAAGGTACAGAAAGATAAAAAAACAACTAGCTTAAAATCATAAGATTTAAAGCAAAACTGCAGTGCATAAAGCTAAGCCAGCTGAAATATCACAAAGGCGGAGAAATTTGGGCCAAATCTGAACCAGCTGCTGAGCTGGATCCCAGATGTGAGAATGAGAGTCAACACACAAACACACACAAACACACAGCATCTCTCATTTTAGTTTGCATGAGACAACAAGAGCCAGAGTGAATTGCATGACTTTTATTTGTCAGGGGACGTGTGTACGAGCAGCGCCCACCATTTGACAGCTGTCCACTTCCTCCTCTGTCCTCCCTTTTTTTGTGGGATCGTTTCCTGCAATGTGTGTGTGTGTTTTCATTCATATTTTGCATCCAGGATGTGTGTGCAGCCCACAATGTAACTGGTGACGCATGTATTGAATCTCATGCAGGTTACCAGGACAACAACGCACTACTGAAGCGATGGAGACAGTTAATCCTTCTTCCCTACCAACCACTTCAACCTCTGCCTTCAGTCTACACCCTCCTCTGAGTTAATCCATCCATCCATGGAGTCAATCCATCCAATCAATACATCCAGCTCTCTCAAGCAAACGTCCATCGTCTACGTATCTCCCCACTCCCGTCAGCATCTATCATCCTCACAGCCACACAAATTTCTTGCTTCTTGCTGCATCCAGCTTGAAAACAGAAGGACAAACGGACTCAGGTAATCTACTGAAACCCAATCCACCTTGCAGCTGCAGTCCTGACACTGATTCATATCCATCCCACATCCGCATTACCAATAATAGAGAGACGCGGAGGAGGAGAAGGCACAAGTGCAAGAGCAGGACAAAATACCTGTAGGACAGATGTCAAGAGGGAGAAACAAGGGAAGACAAATGTGTGCAACTGCTGCAGTGAAAAAGAAAAAAATTATGCCTAACAGAGTGACCCTAAGAACAATGACAGATGATGACAAAAGACCTCTCACTCTTTATCTCGGACCATCTTTCCTCTAACAGTCGGTTAAACCAGTTGGGTCGTTTTTGAAGGCGAGCAGGGCTCAGTGACAGCGCATAATTCCCACATTGTGTGTGGATAACAAACACCCACTTGTGGCTAAAAGCAACACAACTTGAACAAAACTGTTAGTCATACCTACGTCAGAGGCAGGGATTTCTTTGAGAAATTATGATCTTGACTGATAAACAGATAAACAACTGAAGAATGTGTGTGTGTGTGTGTTTGTGTGTGTGTGTGTGTCTGTGCGTGTGGGGGTCTGGTGGATAGAGAGTCTTGTTGAACTTGCTTGACCCGATACATTTCTAAGTTTTGACGTGAGTCACAGGACGTAAACACTGAGCTACACAGTTGATATTTAGTTTAGTTTTAAATGGTTTACCCTGACTGAGAAATGCTTTGCATTGAGAAATTATTTACTAATCTTCAACCCTACTGTATAAAGAATTGCAGCACTGTGTACGCAAAATCCAAAACAATCCAAAAGCCACCATGAAGTTGAAAGTTTTGTTTCTGCAGATCTAATTGTTGTAAGCACTGTTTTTATGCATATAGCAGTTTTGGAGACGACTTGTTCTCCTCCAGGACCTTCTGACTATGCAGTGTGAGGAACAATTGGCTGATTGACTCCTTCATCCTGCAGAATACGACCGTATAAATGGTTACAGTCACACTACAGCACCATATGTTGCTGCACCAACAGTTTTTAAAGTGTGCTTTATGCATGTTTGCGTACATCCACTGTGTCTTGAGAGGGTTTATCCATGCATGCTTAAATGTGTCACCGTCAGCACTCAAGTCTGGCCACATTCCACATATTACATGCCGACTGGCCCTGCTTGTTTCCGCCCGTGTGATTTAATGACTTCCTGGAGACTGAGCTTTTCATGGCAAGTTTTGGGGTTTACAGTTCAGACATGGTTTACAATTTGGGCGCTTAAACTCTCCGAGCCTAAATCGAAACTCAGACTGCTTGTTTGTCAGTTAGTCTTTAGAGAAATATAACTGCCAGAGCACACCAAACCGGCAACAAGGGTTTTAAAACCGGAAAAGCCCTGAAATCTGCAGTTTAGTGAAGACAAAAGAAGTGTTTAAACTGAGCAGGACAGACAAGCGTTTCTTACTGGGAAAATACTAAGCAGTGCCAAGATGAAGAAAGCAGCCCAGGAACAAGATGCAGGCAATTTACTTAATAGTTTTGATTTGAGTCTCAACAGGCCTTGGCAGGAGTATAACAAACTCCCAACCAATTCCCAATCTCAGTGGGGATGAATAATAGCAGTGAGACCTGTGAGAGGGTTCAATTTGTGCTACATTTTTCAGTCTTGTAAGAGAGGAATAAAATTTGTTCAACACTTTGATGCTTAACGTTACCACTGTATATGCCACAGACCACACTGACCTAGTAATGGAGATCTTTTCTAATTTTTTACATCTAGCTATCTCAAAATAATATTAAAACGCCTTTTCAAGGTGTCCAATATTGTGCTTTTTTTTTAAAGCTAGCTACTAGTGAGCAATGTGAAGCACAGCCTACATACTAAAGAGCATGCTGTTGCTGCTGCTAATGGTAATGTTTTTATGGAAGGAAGTCATTACTTTAATAGGAAGACTGTAATTAATTGTCTATATCCCCTCTGGTCAAACTATACATCAATCATTGCTCTATAATTGGAAAACTGAGTGCAGAGACATTACAGTTTTGACCAGTTAATTAAATGTGCTTAACCTCTTCCCTGAGACAACTCTTCAGCTGTAGCTCCTCAAATGTAACTACAGGTATCGCTGCTCCATCAAGCTTTGAATTAGATATCGAAATACTGGGCAAAAGTTTGGAGGGTTATTTTTAGCCTTTACGAAACTAAAAACACAACAACAAAATTCAAGGAATAAATTAAACACAGCAATATTCCACTCTAACTGAATACTAGCATGCCCAGCAAACTGGCTTCGGCTGCTAGCCACTTCCACTAGTAGCTCAGTGTTACTTCCAAAGAGCATACCATTATCAAATTATTCTTTTTTAATTAATATTAATACTGTCTATAATAAAGCGGCTATCACTACTTCCAGCTATTGCACAACACAGGACCATTGGAACTACTTTTATGGATCAACTGATGCTAACGCTTTCCTTGAGATCTGCAACATTAGCTTTAGCCTAATCTTTTTAGATTTATATTATGTGTTTATCCATTATGTCCATATTTAAAGAGCTTTTTTATGGTTTTCAATTTAAAATGATTTAAGTAGAAGTAGAGTGTCCAACCATCTGGTGGAGTCGTATATCTAGCAGAATTCATTGCTGACATCTGCTAACAGCGAGTCAGTTTTCTGCATCAGCTCCTTCAATAAAACCACCCTTGCAGCCTTTTGTTTTTTTAATCTTGAAAAATCCAAGCAAATCTCAGACCACAGTGTATCCACCATATCATTCTACAGAAGGAAGCCTGCATCTACTCACTGACGCGTGGCTCATGATTGTGACAGCGTGGGATTGTAACATTAATGGCGTGCTTCTTCCCTGAGCTGTAACATAAGCTAGTTTCGTTAGCATGGTTAGCTGGCCTCTTGAGAATGATGCATGCTTCCTTTGTGTGATGACACAGTTCGCTGCTGTAAAAAGGATACAGTTCTTCAATGAAATTGCTCATTAAATAAAATTATGTAAATTATCTCGAGTGACCTAGTCATAATGTCTAGGACAGAGATAGGCTACTGCTGTTAATTTTTTGAAATAGGTCTTT
This sequence comes from Naso thynnoides, assembly GCA_029783665.1. Classification (NCBI taxonomy): domain Eukaryota; kingdom Metazoa; phylum Chordata; class Actinopteri; order Acanthuriformes; family Acanthuridae; genus Naso; species Naso thynnoides. The sequence goes on along the minus strand of JAQLOL010000012.1, from coordinate 21,255,378 downwards.
ATTTGTTTGGCGTTTTAAGCACCACAAGACGAGTGCCATCTGGTTGCATTATATTCATGAGGACACAGAAATCTCTATGACAAATATTGCCAAAAAATGGCAACTCACAACCGAACAATGTAGATGGATAAATGGTTCTTCTGGTAACAGGAAACACTGTATTTTTTAACTTTGGTGTGATTTGTCCCTTTCAGGCTAAATAGAATAAATTGGTCCATGGTAAATAGCTAAAAGATCAGATCAACGTTATGGATGAAACCATATAATCACGGCCAATTGCACAAGAACTGGCAAAATATTATTCTTAACATGCCAAGAAATGCTCTGGACAACAGGCTGCAGGTTCACAAGTCCTTGGAATTACAATCAGACATAAACCGTCAAACTAATCTCTGCACACTTCTGCTGAATGGAAAGGCAAATTGTATTGAGGTTTTCAGGGTAAGAGGCTGATAGTGTGTGAGCTTTAATAGGGTGTGTAGGCTATCCAGTTGATTTCATCAGAGAGTGTGGTTACTGATAATCCTATTTCATATACGGGTCCCACACTAAGTCCCCCGGCAGCACGTGCAGCAGAGCGGCAGAAAATCTGCTGCATCGTGGATTCAGTGAAAGTGTCCACGTGCTGGACTGATGCTCTCTTATGAACATGTCAAACTACTGCATGCCTGACAAGCAGAGGCAGAGACAGGAATATGAGAATATGATTAGCATATATGTGCTTGCCAGGAGGGCCACACACACAGTATATATGATGCATACTTTACAGCATACTGTACATGCACGCACATGTAACGCAAATGCAGACCAGATAAGAACCATTAAAAAAAAAAATCTATACATAGGGTCTGATAACGGCACATAACCATCATTAGTTGCTGAAGATTTGGTCAGCACACATGAAATGTTATAATTAAAAATCATACACTGATGTTTAAATAATTTTATTAGATATATTGATTATTTTATTTTATTTTTTTTTTTTTACCGTGTAAAAGATTACCAAACGTACATTTTGGATTTTTCCTTGAATTAAAAAACAAAAACAATGATTCTGATCGGGAGTATTTACTTTTAAAGACAAAGCTGCTGGAATAACTCTCATTGCAATACAATGGTAAGTGGCTCCAAGCACAAGCAGAACATCTAATGATAAAATGTACAGAAAGACATAAAACAAACAAAATCATAACATCAGCATTCAATCTTTTAGCCTTAAAGGAAACAGTATATCTATAGTATCCTATTATCAAAACCATAGTTTCAGAATGTAATGCAGTGTAGCTATTAGAGGTTCTAAGACTAATGATTTCCTGGCATTTTCTTTTCTAATTTACTGACTGTACCACCTCCAACCTCCAAAAACAAGCAACATTACCAGCATTGGTAACAAAAACAGACAAGATTTTTAAAGGCACAGTTGTTAAAAAAAATGTGTGGTGGGTTGAGGGCTTCTGCGAAGCATCCTTGATGTGAGGAAAACCTAATTCAATCAATCATCAGTGAGAGGAGGTCCGCAGTGCCACACCTGCTCTAATGCTTTAGATCCAGGCAAAGCTTGAAGATTTCCTCAACGTGTAGGGGATGATTATTATTCTGACATGTGAACTGGGCTTCTGTATGAATGTTTCCTCAGATTAAGCCATCAGATCCTGTTTATTGTTAAATACTTAATCTCATGGGTGAGGCAAGCAGGAATTTCAGATTTGTAAGCAAAGAAGCAATCACAATGCATGTTTCCAAACAAAGAGTAGCCACACATGATGCAGACTGCAAGCTCTGTGGTTGTCAAAAAACTCTTGATTACAAGCTGTAAATTATGTTTTTTAAGACTGTTGGACTCATCATCTGCAGCTCTTGTGCCAAGCTATCTCTGTCTTTTGTCATTTGAATCTCTTTAGGCAATTTGTGATGCCACGTGGCTCTAATTTACTAAAGCAGCATGCTTATTTTATCTGACATCATCTAGGGGCATCAATTTAATGCATACATGCTTGAAAAAACATGGGTGGGGTTGCCTTTTTTGTTTCACTGGTCTACTGTCTTTATACAGTTAATTTAGGCTACTTTGTTGAACAGAGAAAGAGCACAACAGATCTTTATTTTTACATTGCAAGATAACACACAGATGCCAAGAGGACCGAATCTAGTAGCCACCATCTTCCTGCTCACTAACTCCACATCTCAACTGCCGCAGCTCCTTTGAAGTAACCACAATTTTTCATGCTTCTGACATGAAAGACGTGCTTCTTGCAGTTCACAGGGGGAGCGTTCCACAAAGACCTACCTTCACAGACACAGTGGGAACTAAAATATTTATGAGAACTGATGGGGGAATGTCAGATATCTGTATGAGCCCCGATGCTCTGCTTTGTCTTCTGTGACACTTGTAGGTTACGAGAGTTTAAAAGGTCAAGTGGTGGTTACATGACTACTGTGTGTGTGTGTGTGTGTGTGTGTGTGTGTGTGTTTGTGTGTTTGTGTGTCTAGTCACTGCTGTCTAGCCTTTCAGTGCTTTTATCCCATGATAAAGGAGTGTGCTATTTGCAAGGCTTAAAGTAAATCAAATCTCCTGTTTGTGCAACAACAAAACACGAGGGACTTTTATAATGAATCTGTGTTGCTACGTCAACTACTACAGCTGAGTGCTCAGTGTTGAAATTTATAGCACTCAAATATTTTGTTTTGAAAACCATCTGTCCAAATGTCTGAGGTTTCAGTTCCATTAGAAATTTTCAGAAGTCCATTTTGAGTTAGATTTTCAATATAATAGTCAAGACCACCTTTCCAGATTTGTCTAGTTATACTGAACCCATCCCAGCAATATACGCATGGCAACTACCTGCAGACTTTTTTCATATATACAAAGAGAATAGACATAGATCATTGCCATTACCCAATGCTCATGCCAATTTTGCATTTTGAGGAAGCATTTGTCTCCTGTTGCAAAATGATGCACACCGTTTTTAGACTGAATGTGCCCCACAGCGTCACCTCTGTATAACTGTCGACAAAGATGCAGAAGCGTCTGCTGTAACATTACAGTACAGATTCAAAACAGTCCTGTTCAGAGGGGGGTGATTGTTTGACCCACAGTATTGCTGCTTCCAGCACAGTATTGAATCATAGGTTTTTTCTGTCATTCAGGTTTTTCAGCACCATCTTTCACCCTTATTCTAAAAGCAAAACTGTGAACATTTTGAAGAGCCAAGGAGAGATGTCTTCTTGTCTTCTCAGTCATGGCAGGAGTGTACGGCTCCATGACATGCAGTCCCACAGAGCAGAGTGGCTCCCGTAACAGTGAACAGTATGGATGCAATCCCACTTTCAACCACAATGTTGGTTACAATGGTAGAATGGCGCTGTCCCTGTTTTGCTCATTGACTCCACAGGCAGAAGAAGAAGCAAATCAATGTTATTCATGAAATATTTCTATATGAAAAGGCAGAGGAGGTGGGTACATTAGAGAATTGCCTTCCTCAGTCCTTGCCTATGGAAATTGTCAACACCAATGTGCAACTTCAGATTGACTGGGAAACCCATGGAGGGAGAAAAATGGATCCAGACAGACGACAGATGTTTTCTTCATTTTATGGTGGGATTTCACACTATGTATATATCTTAAAATTGCAAAAATAATGAGACTTGAGGTGAAAGCAATTCTTTACATTTGCAGTTATGTTCAGATTAAAAAAGACCTTGACCATTAAGTTCTGCTGATGGATTAGACACACCATAGAGGTATTAAACTTACAGAAACACATCCTCCCCTTGTATTAAACTAAGTCAAGCTTTGTTTGACCCTCTACAGCTTCAAAGCAAACCTATTGCTCTGAGGGGAAATCCCTTAAGATAAGAGCTAAATGTTAAAGATTTGTGTGCTGTTTTCTGGAGTTTGTCAGTAAACACCGATGGAAGCTCTGGGATTGAGGGGTTTAGCGACAGAATTCTCAAGCAGAGCAATTTTGCTAAAGTCGTCTTTAGCATGACAAAAAACAGGACTGATAACAGCTTCATATTGGATGGAGAACCTCCATATATGGAGGGTAAGAGGATTCTAGTCCAGCGAGGCCGTTTTATGTTCAGTCAAAGCACATCTCCTGTGTACGTGGACGCATTAGGGAGAGTGGTTGAGAATGAGTGTCTTGACATTAGCAAGTTAATCTGAGTGATCTGGAATCTTTCTAAACATTTTGCCAAGGACTTGATGTTGTAGAGAGAATCTATTTTTGGTGAGGTTCAGAGGGTCACAGTGGCTCTGAAAGAGGTCTTCTGCAAAATAAGTTAAAGACAAGCAGGCAAGGGCATTGAGAGCACTGAAAGTTGGCACTTCATATTTTAATGGCTTTGGTCTGGACACTTTCCAGGCATTAATGCATTGGCAAACAGGCAATACATCAAAGTCAGCCTACTTAGCAATAGGTTATCTTATTCAGCACTTTAATTTATTTTCTTTTCTATTGTAAAATTATCTGCAGTTTTCAAGGTCAACATGTACCATTCAATTTACTCTCTAACACAACAGGGCTCTCAGCTGGCACACACTTCTAATAGTTGTGTGTTTCTGCGTAAAAGGAATGAGCTTCTCTGGTCTTTTTGACCAAGGTAGAGGGAGAGGTAGTTGCCATGTCTGCAAGAGCAACTGGTCACACTTGGCAACAACAGTGCTACCTTTCCTCGTTTGGCTGAAAGAGGCAACTTGATGCATATTTACATATTTCACAGGCTGCTGATCAATAGGAATTCATTATCTCGGACAAACAAAATGCTGGCGTGCGTAAAAGGAGGATTATATGTGATGATGACTCAGGTAAAAATCCCAGACAAGAGAAAGCAGGGCGCCAGACAAATATCTCGAGCATCAAAAGCACTTTAATCTGCCAATAAATGGAGACATGCTTTTAAATAGTTCAGTAAGTCACATATAAAAGGGCCACAAGCCTCTTTTTAGCCAGTACTTTTGACTCTTTCACCAAATGACTAATAAAAGTGGGCAGTCTAATGAAATCCAATACAACAGTTCTGCCGTAAAACGTCAGGAAGTGTAGAGTAGCTGTGCCCAAACGCAGGAGATGGAAAGCAGGGAGGATCAAAAGAAAAAAAAAACTTCGACAGTAATTGAGCACAGAAGCAGGCAAACAAAGCAGACAATTTGACAAAGATTGAACTTAAAAACTGAGCATGTTCCTTTATCTAAGAACATATTACACTTTTAGATTTTTTCACTTGAGATTTTCGTACAGTTTATTTCCAGTTCTTCAAGGCAACAGGTTTGTGTAAACTTAATGATTGCGGGACTTAAAGCAAACAACTGTGACTAAAAAAGCACTACAAGCCATAACAGCCTGTATTTATAAAGCAAAGGTGCTAAGAAAGAGAATGAAAAAAATGATCTCAGGCTCAGTCAGCACAATAAAGACATACCTAGTTCGTTTACCTTTTCCACATATTGTTGGGTTTAAAAAGCTGCCGCTATCAAACCACAGGTTGTGACCTCTCAACTGTTGTTCCTATGAGTAACCATAGCAACCACAGAGGAAGAACACACCTCACAAGAGCAGAACAGGTGCAGCAGATATCAGACAAGCAAAGAGGAAAAGGAAAAGTCTTTCTCTCAAAATGAACTTCTAAAAGCCTGTGATGCAGCTCAGATGAAGATTTAAACACACTCTAAAATTCACAATATTTGTTTTTGTGCAGCTACGGCTCTGACTGTCAAATCAGTTAAATCAGTTTATGATGCAGTGAAGTAATGTGGGATCATGGAATTTGTTTATTTCAATGTTAAACGGTCACTCACTCATGAAAATCTAGCCAAGTGACTCAAGCAGAAATGAGTTAATGTATTAAAGTTTTACTAATGTCATGTTTAGTCACGGTTGCTGACTTTCTTCCTCACTCTCTGACAAAATCAAAGGCACCAATACTTTGGTTAAGTTATGCATTTTTCTACATTTTAATGTTGGTGGGCTTTGGTATAACGTAATCACGCAACTCAACTCAACAAAGATTTCACAGTTACAAATTAGGGCTACAAAGATATGTTGGCAATATGATGTAAGAGCCATATGGACTCATTTAGAGCGACACTATATGACACAATTCAATGACTAGAAATCGGTATAGTGGCAGGTTTTTTTGCCAAAAATAAAGCAAAAGAAAATGCCTATTTGTATGCAGTGGTAGAAGAGGTAAAACACTGGAAAAGCTTGATACACTGAACTACACAAACATTCAGTGCAAAGACTCAATGCAATCTGCGTGGACCTCAAACATGGACTGAAAATCTGCTGTTCTTCGTTCTTCTGGTGCTTCCCTGCCATGATCTGCCCTTATCTGAAGTGACACTGCTGACACTATCTGCGTGCCCAGGCAATGTAGAATGAACTGGAGTAACATTTACAACTATTAAGTGTGAAAAAACACATCCACATAACGATCGACATTCTAATTACAAGGCAATAATTCTCACTATCGCTACAATCAATTTTGGCTTTAAAAAACAATTTTAGATTGATAAAAATTACACAGGAAGGACAATTTGCCATTTACCTATAGATGTAGTTATATCGTGGAAATATACATCACAGTATACATTGAAGTATTGTTACAACCCTATTACAACTCACACATTTAAACTGGAGAATAAGTCAACAATGAGTCAAAAATCATTTACCATCAGCAAAGTTTTCCTGGCTCGGTGGTGTGACATGCAGCAACTTGAAGCCTGGAGAGACAATCTTAATATGAGGTAAATTATCCTGCAGGTTTGGCAATTTTCAAGTGAAATGACGTTGGTGAGGGTAACACAAACCTTTCCTCTCCCAGATTATTCTCTTCTAATACTGATAGTTAATATGGCCACTGGCTTTGATTAAGCTGAATATTTTCTACAAGAAAATCTTCATATTTTGAGTAATTGCTGTAAGGATTTGCAGTGGATTCAAATAAAACATCTTAAACAAATTCTAGTTTTTCTGTCTATAAATTAATGTCACCTGCTGTGTTTTAGCAGAATGAAGGACAGCCTTATAAAACAGTAAAAGATGACAACACTGCGTCCACTCTTTCATCTTTCTGAGTCTTGTTTGACTCAGAAGGTTTCACTCAACCTGTCCGGACAGACTGATGCTGTTTACTGTCTGCAGGTGGGATCAAGAGACTGACGACAGAGAGAGGCAGACAGGTGCGGCTGGTTCTCCGGATCTGTAAACTCCCTGCTGTACACTCGTTGATTTATCCAGTATTTTTTGTTATGTTTTTAGTTCACCTGTGACACAGATGGATTAATGCAATGGAGACACGCCTGCAATGAGCTGAGATATTATTGCAAGAGACTGCGGCTCCCACTTTTGAGAGGGAAATGGATTACAGATGACTAGTTTCATTATTACAAGTGTAATAATTAATGTAACTTTTAGTTACTTATCAAAGTACTGCATCTTCCTGCATTTCATTACCTTTTGATTGCTTTTCTAACAAATGTTTTACACAGATTTTAAAAACTTATGTGACTGACTGTGGTTACATTAACTCCCTGTGGATCTTTACTCAAGTCTGACATGTGCATATTGAAAAAATAACAGCTTATCACTGCTGTAAAACAAGCTTTACACAGCACAGACATGTTAGAGCCTGTTTATGATTTCATTAAGGAAAACATTGTTGAGTTTCATCACTGACAGGGGTGCATGTGTGACGACACGGACACCCACACTGACGTGGTTGGCTGGTCGCAGGCATGGCAGACTCTCAAGCATGCACGTCGATCTGATTGGCAGACAAGAGGCGATACTCGGTGTGCAGGCACTTGGCTCGATGAATGGAGTATGTCTAGAGGTAGAGATATCCCCTTTGTATCCTTTATTATACTTGATGGTGGCTAAATTTGTCAGTTTTCCTAACCTGTGTTCTCAGGAAATATGCAAAGGAAGGCATTTACACAGCCAATTTACACTGCATTCACCTCTACAGTTACTTATAGTAACAACACTTTACTCAGCATCCCACAGATTAATATGAAAAGAATGAAAACACAAAGGTCTGGATACATGGACAGGAAACAACTTGCTCAGATTTTAGTTTGGGGTTTTTTTTAAATTACCTTTGCTGCAAACAAACTCTTCTCTATTAAAGTACAAATGATGTTGTTTCAAAGCAACCACTCTCCTCTTTCATTCTTATATTTTCTGTCCTCTTTTCTCCGTGCTCTCATTTGTCAGCATACAGCAGTTGTTGCTAGGCAACAGCTCACACACCCACATATGCATATTAATACTTATATCATAACAATGCAGTCAATGAAAGGACTAAATATAGGTGGTGAAAGGATCATGTAACACTCTCCTTTTCGGACCACTGGATCAGTAAGGTAACTGCGTATCACTGTGTTACACAATCACAGCAACCTGAGAGTCCTGAGCACAACGCATAGGACAGCTCATGGAACTATAATGTTCAAGTCGACTGTTTTTAGTTTGTAATAATGGCCTTGTTGAAAACTTGTCTGACCACAGTTGTTTTGTGCCATCAAAATGAAACCACAAGCATGAGTAAGGCTACGAACCCTCAGTGTAGACGAGCCAAATACTGATCCAGAGCAAAGTGCCTCCGGGAATCAGATTACAAGCATTCAGTACGAACAACTACAGTTCGGCAGGTGCACTGACTTCACCTCAGGTTTTGTTATAGAGTGAACAAAAGCAGCAGGTGACTGCTGAATAAAAGGAAGGGCAGAGAAGAAAAGATGAGTTTAGTAAAGACGACAATAGAGGAGACTGAATGAAAAGATGTGTTTCAGATATTCAGGAAAACCTTACAAATTCTTTCATGCTTACCCAGTCATGCTTGCATTCACATACAAGACTGATGCAAGTTAGGACTTGAAGTGAGAGGGCGTGTGTGAGCTGTTTTAGCAGCATGTGTGAGAGGACAGACAGGATTGTCTCCCTGCTGTTTCCCCAGAATGGCATAAGAGGAAGAAAGAAAACCGGGACAAGTCACTTCTGTATGACGGAAAATTCTGCAACGACTGTCTTTAATTTAACGTCAACGTCACAGCCCTGACAACAGAGCTGCTGCCTTTTGTTTCAACATGTCAGATTTGGATTATATGAAAAATGGTCTTATTGTGAGTTTAAAGTCACTGCAGTCAGGCAATTTCCCTTGTGATGGTGCACATGTCCTTAAAATTACTGTCACAGTCTTTACTGTCACTGCCATAATCATTTTCCTCTTTCTTTTGTTAATTGTTGTGTCAAATGAATTTGCCCTTTAGACTAGAGAAGTTCCTAACGACTCATTTTCCAGTAATTTAAATGACAGTTTAGAGCTAGAATACTCCAACTACACATGAGCACAATTGAAGTTAATCTACGAGGTTAAACACTATCCGTGTATTAACATATATCGTGTATAAGAGTCATTTGTAACACTAAACGTTAATCCTACAAAAATGACACGTGTGCCATCTTAGATGCAACAGTTAACCGCTGCTGCTAAGCTCAGCGATGGACGCTCGTGTTTTAAAAAGCAACATTTAGCTATGAAGATGTGACATTTCAGTGCAAAATATGTCAACATGCAGTTTAAACTTGTACATTAACAAAAAGTGACAAGTTTAACCAACTAGTATGATGCTGACTAGCGAGTGTTTCATCATTTAATTGACCACTCAATAGTCGTGTACATCTTCACAAAGCAGCAACCTTCGAGCCTATAAAATAAAGCCAACATGAAAATGCCAAAAACTGCATTTTTCTGGATTGGCCACCTAAAGCTGGCTTCAATATAGACCCCTAAACCAAAATGCAAACTTTACAGAGGAAAAAAAATGTTTAAGACCTGGTCACAAACATGATTTTGGTTACTTTTATGTAACTCATTTGTTTAAATCATATTAACGCTAAAAGTTATTCAAAATGAAAGGTGTGACCATGTTTGGTGACAGCGAGTCATTCATAAAAATGTGTATCCTCTTTAACAAATCCCTCTCATCTAAATCTGGTCACTTCTGGCTAAAAAAAACCCAAGATAGCTACAGCCATAATGGCAAACTTGTGGCTTCAATATAGTCAGCAAACCAATGAGTGACATCTTGTTGGCCCCGTGTACTTTTTATTATCTATATGATTCCAACTTTGGACAAAGTCTTTTTTGTGTAGTAGTAGCTTAGCTATTTAGAATAACTCTCAGATTTTCTAATAATTATGTCAAGAGAAAAAAATGTGCCCCGATTTCAACTATTATTGCTTTTTCCCCCTTTTTTTGGCAGCAAACAGAGTGTGTGTTGACATGCACTCAGTTATCTGAGCCACGTCCAGCAGAGTGTCTGGGCAGTCAGACACCAAAGCAAGACATGTATGCATACACACGCAGATGATCAGAAACCTGGATAGCACAGGGTACCCTGATAATTCAGCTGGTAGAGCAGGCACCCCAGGTACAGAGGTTGCATCTTCCCAGCAGCGGTTGGTTCCATCCCTGGCCATTTGCTGCATGCCATTCCCCCTCTCTCTCTCTCTCCATTTCCTGTTCAAATCTTCAGCGGTTCTATCAATAACAGGTTCAACACCTTAAAGGTCGTAAAAAAAAGAAACTTGGATAGTATCATGTATACAGGTGTTTTAACCTAAATACAGTCAGAAATGGGACAAAATTATAGTTTGAAAACTAGCATGTTAATGTGCGTGGTTTAAAAAAAAATAATTGAATATTGATTGTTTTTGGACAACTTCAGTATGTATGCAAAAAGACTCTCACCATTATTGCAGTTATCGTTTCTTTCATCAACATTATCACAATTACAGTATTGCACAACATTTAATTTTCCCTACTGCCTATAAACTCAAGGAAACATCAGCTTCCTTTGTCAGTGGTGGAATTTTCCAAATAGCAGCCTTCATTAGACCATGGGAAAGTGAAGCAGGCACAGAAAACGGAAAGCGTCTCAATGTGTGCTTCTTGTCTGTCTCTTCCTGTGACCTCCCGTCCCAGCCATCCATCACTGAAGTGGAATTTAAGCAGCAAACTGAATGTCTGTCTCCTTCAGGCTCTTCCTTGCATTTCACTGTCTGCTTGCGTACTCAAATCACAAACTATCTGTTAGTCACACGGTGTACAACAAACAAGCTCGGGTTGGAAAGAGAGGAAAGAGGACAGGGAAGCAACAAAATGACAAACAGAGAACAGAGAGCAAACAGGCAACAGACGCTGACATGGAGAAACAGAAAAATACAGAGACACAAAAAACTTGTCAGAATAAAACACTGAACAAATGTCACTACCAGCCTCCTTGGCTTAGTCTAATTAACAAGGGGATCCCTGGCACGCAAGCTGTTAGACTCTCCTCTGCTAGTTTCCCACCGGCCGACACAGGAGAGCAGCCAGACTGGCACGTGGACTGAGTGTGGCTACAAACCTCCAGCGGGTGGGCAAAGGGCCGAACAGCTGGATCTGTGCCCAGGATAGGAGCACTGTCCCTGCAGAGAGAGGGTGCCCTCCTCTCCCTGCTGCCTCTTTGCCAGCCAGGCCAAAGCTGCTGCTGCTGCTGCTGCTGCTGCAAGGACATCTCCTCCAAAGATCTACACTGTGTGACTGCAGGACCAGCTCTATAAGCAAATGAAGAGACTGCACCCAACCTTAATGCCATACAGCAAGATCCCCTCACACACACACAGAGGAGGAATCACCTTCACTGTCACTTGTTATACTGCCAAATTAAAAGAGTGCTCCTGTCTTATTCACTGCATATCAGAGGGTTGATGGAAGCATGACACCAAGGCTCAAAATCACTTTTTCTTTCATTCTTTCTGTTTTTTACATTGAGGCAAAATGGATCCTCACTGTGCATGGCAGTGAGTGTCTCTCTTCTCATATGCTCTGAGCTAATGTCACAACTCACGCTCGAGAATCTGAAAATAATCACACAGGAGAAACACGTCCTCCAGCACATGAAGGCCATCACAATGCAAATTAATGTTTTACTGGCCGAAAATGGCATACAACCATTAAATGGCTGTTATTAAGGATTTAATCAAAAACGTGAAAAAAAAATTTGGGGGGGCGACGACACCCTGTTGTTGAGCACATGGGTGAATCACACATAAGAAACCACATATTGGATCATTTACCCTGTTGATGCCACATATTCTGCACGACCGGAACGTTCAACCCCCCACCAAAAAAAAAGCATGCGTAAAAGAAGGTGTGCCATTTTTGCGCACCGCTGTGATGTGCCTGCGAGGAGCAGCCTTACCTGAAACGGGGTGAATCTTTAATACATTCTTCAAAGTCCACCGTCATTTTTGCGTTTTCTCCGGTATTCCCACTTCAGTCTGCCAATGTCATTGCCCGCGGCGGGATGTCGCTTGAACGGTGCGGATGGTGACTGGTATCCCCTGACGCGCAGCAGTCTGTCGCCCCTCTCCCGGTGGCACCGTGACACAAAATGCGAGCTGAGTGCGCGGCAGGCAGATTACTACTACACTGCTGCCACTGCTGCCGAGACAGGCGAGAGGCGTAGCTGCACTGTGGAGGAGGAAAAGGGGGAAGAGAGCGCCGACTAGTTACAACAAGCCGCAACAGCTCAGGGGAACAGGAGGAATCACAGGAGAATGCGAGCGTGTGGAATATCTGTAGGCTATAACAGGCTATAGCCGACCATAAAACATGGCCTGCCCACTTAATTTGAAGACGTAAGATAGCCTATACAATTTATAATAATTATATATTTAATAATTATTTTTTCTTTTATATATATATATATATATAATTTCATTAATTAAATAGTTTAATGTAAAGTACATATAATTTAATATTCAATAATTATACTTAACAATATTTAATGATTGTATGTAGCCTACAATATAATATAAAACATATATTTGAAGGGACGAACAAGGAGAATATGAGTTATGTTTTAAAATTTAAATTTTAGGCTAATAGGCGATGTATTATAATACCCAAAGTGTATTTGACTTTTGTCCTGAAAACTATACTTGTGTAATAATGAGATAATGAAGTAAAAAAAAGAAAAGAAAAGAAAAGAACAATTAAATTATAGAAGACACTTAGTGTCAGAAATCACTTTCTCTTGTCCAATCTAAGAAAACCTCTCGTGTTCTTTCCTCTTTCTTTAGCGCTCTCGCTTATAAAGTCTTTGGTTTAAATGACTTCCAGTGTAGCTTTGCGCGTCGACACACACACACACACACACACACACACACACACACACACACCCCTCTATATCGTGACGTCATCAAGAGGGGACCGACAGAACCATGCGCGACAGTCGTCCTTGCCATCCTTGCCTAGACTTAAGAAGGAAAAACATCACGCCTGAAGCAGCACATTCGTGTTAACATGTGCAGTCAGTTTACTGTCACGTGTGTCAGTGCGCGCATGCAGAGAGCATGTCGTTCAGGCAGCGCGTGACCACAGACGGGATGTCCATGAGTCGCTCCGCTTGTGTGACATAATAAATATTATGGTGTGCCTATTTGACACAGTGCTGTGATGTTGCTCTCTTTTATCGAGCTGATTATAGTAATACACTAACCTGCTGTCTTGAGGCATCATTTGAAACGTTGCAACTGGCGTCTCCGCTGTTCTTCCGGACTACAAATCAAACTTCTGTGCTGTACGGACCGGCTGCTGTGCTTTTCCAGAAGTTTGTGAAGACGCCACCTTAAAGTGAGAATTGCTGCCTCAACGCGGGTTTGTGTGACAGTTGTCTTGATGTAACGTTTCACTCCTGCTAACGCGAACAGTATGACCAAGAAGGCTGATACACATTTGAAGAGATAATGCACAACTGGGCACGTTATCTCGTCTTTTTTCAATATGTCGGAACAAAATACAGGTAAATAAATGTTGCAGGATAAGTGAATACTGCTGCTGGTGACTGTTACATGTAATGTGGCTGTTATAATCCTGAGGAAACATCTACAGCAGGCAAAGCTCATGTAACTAACTATGTAACAGTAACTTACCATTATGTCTGCAGTGGTGCAGTGAAAGTGCCTCCACACCAGCAGTGGAAGAGGAGAGGGGTCCAGGATCACTTGGAGGTAAGTTTTACTAAAAAAAAAACAAAATTTTTTTTTCTAATTGTCCTCTGCAGGTTTCCTCTGTTCTACCTGTTCTGTCGTGCAAACCAGAAAACAAGCCAAGTTGTTAGAAAAGGGTTTTTTTGCCTATAACTCTGTGTGTACCTTAAATGACAATGCAAAGTTGTCAGCTAGTGGAGCAATATTCATATAAAATGCAATGTGAACTACACAAACTACTGACACCTCAAGTACGGGCAGAGGTTTCTGTTATTTGTCACAAACAGAAACGTCCATCTGCGCTGTGACAACATCACAAGTTTACATCCTGAAAGTCGGAAGTCGGGTAATTATGCTCTGTGCCCTCTGTGAGCTGGTTCACTTGATCAGGGGTTCCCAAACTTTTTAGCCCGTGACCCCCAAAGTAAAGATGCTAGAGACTGGAGGCCCCCATCAACCCTGGAGGTGGCATTTAATGTTGTGTGCAGCAGGCAACATGCACTTTAAGGCCCTACACAAACATGAGCGTCAACACAGCGCAAAAGAACAAAAGTCTAACAACCATAATATTATTTTAGAGTAATTCAAGAAAGAGTATAAGAAGGAATATAACCAGAATTTTTATAATAATGGGTTAAATATGCAATTTTAAACTATTTCTAAAATGTATTTGTTATTTGGAAGGCATCTCGAAACCCCCCTCTCTGTGTCTCGTGATCCCCCCCGAGGGGTCCCAACCCCCATTATGGGAAACATTGCACTAGATAACACCACCATGAATAAATGGCACCAGTTAAACTAATCTAATCTGGGAGAAAAAGAATATCAATGATTGTAAGTCTTGCATATGATACTCAAAATCTTTTTAAATTGAGCAAATACTGTGAGGTGCCCTTGTGGTCCAGGGGTGAACCTGCGGATCATGTGCTGCATCTGACTGAGGACCATAAGTCCACATCACGCTCCATCACTCTCTCCCCTCATTTCTCGTCAGCTCCTCACTGTCCCCAAAATATTGTGGAAAAAAACACACGAACAGAAGAGAAGATCACAAACCTCCTTGTCACATCGTGCTGTTATTTATAGCTCTATTTGATATTCCCTTTTTCGGTTTGTTTTACTGCATAACTGCTCTCCAGTTTTTAATCTTTCTTGACATTCTGTCTGTTTATGTGCAGGATGCAATTAGGGGACTGAAGCCGCTCAACCCCGTATCTCTGTCAGTCTCCAGCAGGACGGACACTGGTGTCCACGCCCTTTCTAACTCCGCCCACTTTGACCTCCAGCGCAAAAATGATAAGCCGCCATTCACTGAAAACATTCTTGTTGATGCGCTTAATTTCCACTTGAGGACAGAGCAGATCAGGTGAGTCAAGACTCTTCAGATGAGTCAAATTCTGCCATAAAATCTTAGTGCTGAACGATACTGTTACTTGTGGTCGGTTTTAAAATGCTGGTATTTCTGAAAACAGCTCCAGTGTGTGTACAATATGGTCACATTTTCACATGAAACTTCCGTGAACGTTAAGTGGCAAAACAAACAAACAAGTGACTCTTAGAAGGAGACAAACAGTGAGACCAGGAGGGAATAAATAAACTTCATTACTCATCAGAATCCATGTTGACATGGTGATGGTGCTCTTGGTCATTCTATGGTGACAGCATGTACCAACACTCTGTCACCACCCAAAATCATCCCACGATCTATATGAAGGATTTTGTCAAGTTTGCTCTCCTCTTGTGTGAAAAACACACAGACTGCCCTTTGGAGAAAATGACTGAAAATCCCAAAAGAAACCTGGGACATGTTTAAGCCTAAACACACGCAAAACATTCACATGTCAGTTCCTATATTACAAAACAATGCACGGAAATGCGGCGACCTTCAATTAATCACAAACAGCAGTGGATATGTGTGGCTATGACCTCGCTTAAGCTCAGGTAAGCAACGTCTGGGGATCAGACAAGCTGTAGCATGAGACTCCTAAGGAAGCAACTCTGCTGCACCCTCCCCTCCCTGCTTTTGCTCCGGCTCATGTTTTATTTCGTTTGTGTCACTCTCTCTTTTAAGACCAACTTGCGCCAAAGATTCCTGACAGGACGAAACAGTCGCAGGGAAAGTTGCGGCGGAGTAAAGTGGCCCGTCTCAGCTCCACTCAAGCCAGCTGGCGGTGTCGCCTGCAGACAGTTTGTCACCAGAGGCCAGTTTCAGAACGTAAGGCACGTCACTTGTTTCAACCAGCTCCCAGTGGCGTCACCTCTCACTAAGAAGTGCAGCGTAGAGCAGCCAATAGGAACACACGCTCCCTGAAATGACTGTGATTGGCCAAAAGTCTCATCACAATCTGAATACAGAGCCAAGACGAGGCGCAGAAATCAAATGTTCTTTCATATCACATGGATTACAATATGCTGAATGTTTATAACAGAGTTTTGAGCCATGACACCAAAGATAAACTGCCTACCTCAGCTTTAATATCCACTCAAACAGTTAAAAAATACATAACCTATTTCACCTGTGGAGCATTCAAAGGAAAAGAGCAAGTTGACTTGTGTGTAAGTATTTCTTTTTATCCTTTTGCTCTCTTCACCCCCCTTTTTAATCCATCCATTACACATCAGTCACTTTTTCATGACTACTTTGGTTTAGAATGCTGTAATACTTTGAGTTATTTTGCAGCTTCTCTGTCAAAGAGGAAGAAAAAAAGAAGCAAAGAGACACAGCAGGGCCAAGGAGAGAGAGAGGTGAGGGAGAGAGGGTGAGGAAAGACAAAGACGGAGCAGTAAAACTGACGCAGACTGGATTAAGACAGAGGAGGGAGAGTGTGAAACACAACGAGCCATTTGGGAGAGAGAGAAAGAAGAGAGGATGGAGGAAAGGGAAGCTCCCAGCATCCTGCTAATCCTTAAACCTGCAGAGAGAAGGTTAGAAAGGATTATCCCTGCTCTGCTTTTTGGTCTGTAGCATCCGCTAATATAAACACGCACACACACACACACACACACAAACACTCAGTTGCACAAGCTAAATGGAAATTACCGTCTTGATTATGATGTGAAACCTGCTGAGAAATATACCGAGCAGACGCACTTTTTGTTCTCAGTAGCGCTTCGTGTTATGAAGGCGCTTCATAAAACAGAATTATTTATGGGCTCTGAACTTCCTCATATACACAGTGCCAAAAATATTCAGGCACCAGTGCTGTTCATTCACACTCCCTGTGTTCACATTGGATCAAAGTTTTCATCTTGATCTCTCATGAAAACACAGTCAGATCTGGCAACCCAAACCATCTTTGCATGTCTCAGAGGGAAGAAGTAATCAGGAAAGAGTTTGTGCCATAGTGACAGTCAATATGGCTCCTGGCTCGCCGCTTTGGTCGGCTGCCTTTTAAGAAAGAGTACCAATCAAGATTTAAACATAAACTACACACTGTTAAAAATGTCCTCCAGGTGGCTTCACAGGGACCTGTGTCAGTTAGCCTAAAATGAACAGCCTTTCCCTAAAGGGGAAACTGCTGAGTAGCAGAGTGGTGCCATGCCAAACAATGCCCCAGTTCCCAAATGTTTGAGGCCATGCACTGTTGCTCTGTACCCTGCTCATGAAAAATTTAATGTGTGTGTGTGTGTGTGTGTGGTTCAAGGGCCAAGCAAAGGTTGTCAGTTCACATT
>JAQLOL010000012.1:21183448-21231682 GCA_029783665.1 Naso thynnoides | reverse complement strand
AGAGCCTGGCTCAAACAAAGATTTGAAGGACTGTTCAGTCATCCTACCTAAGCCAGTGGTCGATAAGCATTATGACAAGACTAAGTCAGACATCTGGTAAGTAAAAAAATAGGGCTATCAAACGTATTTCAATATTTAATCTCGATTAATCACTTTTTTGTTGTTGTTGTTGCATTTTTACAACTGTTTTTCAGTCCTTAACAATGTAATGCAATTCTTATCAGTGTTTCTTGATTGGGAATCAGATGCCAATGCTCAGATTAGCACTTCACGTAATTTTAATTTTTTAACAGGCGTTTTGTTTTGTTGACCTACTTACAAGCACAACCACGGTGGTTTGCGCATGCGCCTTGTGGTTTACTTCCAGTATGTATTTGAGTCTAAAATTACATAAAATGCTAAGCTGAGTCTAAAAATAACATAAAGTGATAATAAACAAGTCACAACAGGCACAGGGGACCGTTTAGAGTTGTTGGAAAGTTTATGCCATTAGGAGGAGGCAAGGTAGCACTTCCCAATGACTACCAGTATTTGAGCTAATTAATTTGTAATTTGGAAGAATTGGCAAAGACCATTGTTCAAAGGTACTGACATTTCTTTAATCGTAAGGAAAAACAGCTAAACTGACTATTTTTATATATATTGACCCCAAAGTTAAAATTTGCATTATTTTGATGTCGTCTTAAACGATAGATAGATGCTCAACAAGTTTTAGAAAAAGAAGTAACTCTATTAATCCCCTTGATGAAACTGATCCTCTGCATTTGACCCATCCTATTCATAGTTAACCTGAACTACTCACACTAGGAGCAGTGGGTTGCCACGGTACAGCGCCCGAGAAACCAACTCCAGATCTTTTGCCACTGCCTTGGTCAGGGGCACTGACTGGAGTATTAACACTGACATACATGTCTTTGATGATGGAGGAAATCAAAGCACCCAGGGGAAAACCCACGCCACCACTGGGAGAACATGCAAACTCTGCAAACCCAGGACCTTCTTGCTGTGAGGCAACAGTGCTAGCCATAAAGCCACTGTGCTTCCTGTGTTAGGTTTTGCTGGCTCACAGGGCTTTAAAAGATCCCATCATAATGAGCCTCCAGTCTTTAATTCTTAAGATAAGGCTGAGTACTTGAATTAGTTTAATTAATGTGTCATTGTAGTAGTATTTTAGTTAGACTTCAAAAATGTCAACCTATCCCTTTGCCACGAGATTCGGGTGATTGATTTGATTTTTATATCGGTTCATGTCTGCCATCCCTTTCAAACTTGTCCCTTTAAACTTATGAATCTTTTTGTTTTCTCTTTCCCAGTTTCTTTGAAGATGGCCCTCCACCCTGTTCTCCATCCAAAGTTCGCTGGCTGAAGGCATACAACAAAGTGAGAGTACAGCTCCTTGAGGTAGAAAGACTCGATTTTGTCTGTCTTACTCAACTACTCTCTCTTTGTCTGTTTCTCTTTCTTACACAGCCTCACATACATATTAATTATTCATATACCACTGTAGTCTGTATACCACACTGCATTTATCCATCACGGAAGTCCAGTCCTTGGCCAGAAAAGGAAAAATAATCAAAGTAGTAAAATTCAGCATTAAGATTTACATGTACATCCACATGAACATTTTTATTTCTCTCTCTCAATACTCTCTCTTATGCAATGGCTCTTTCTCTGCATCTTATCTGCTATGGGTTGGTTGAGTTTCCGGTCATGCTACAGAGATTTGCACCAGTTTTATGGTCCTTAATTGTTTCCGCTTTGATCTTGAAGACCCTTTTCTGACTGTGTTTTTTTTTTCAGATGTGGCTATCACTCAGCTGTTGCAGAAAGGTTTTTTGTTCATGATATTGTACTGTGAGTTGAAACAATTCTTCAGTTTACTGTATGAGGGCGGTTTACAGTTGACTGCAGTGTTGTGGTCTGTGTTAATATTAAGGAAGTAAAATCCATCCGAAGGACATAAAGGGAAACTGGGCGGTAAAACCTTGCATACACACATTTACACACACTTACGACTCATATTTACTCTCATATTTACACTCTTTTTTGGTGGCTTATCCACACCCGAATTATACACATTACATGCAAAGGTGCTGCCCCACCCTACTTTTAACCTTTTTATCTGTCTTCTTCTGACATCTATCAGGACACGAGAAACAAGTGGTCGTTCTTTTGTAAACCAGAAACAGAGAAATTACATTGTCATTTAGAACCAACTCTGACTGTGTGTTGCTGACAAAAGCTCAGCTGAGAGGATTGTTTAAATTTCACTTATACGCCTTTAGGGTTATATTTACTGAGAATTAGTTGCTACTTTTAGTTGTAAAAAGCAAAACTACTGTTTTACATGGACAAGATGTTTTATAAGGTATTCCCATGTTGGACTGGAAAATACATAAGAAAGACATGGGAAGTCATACGAACAGTAGCTTAAAGTGATTTAGTACGGCCATGTGATCACAACAACTTTGACCTAAAATCGAGGAAAGTTTTGCACAAAAATAGAAGCAGGGAGGAAAGACACAAAAATGTTGGCCTTTTTTATCAAATGAATACCACCACAAAAGACTAGGGACCCAATTTTTGTGAAACTGGGTGCCGTTTAGGCACAGGTCTAAGTTCTGGGCACAGATAGCACAAGTAGAAGTGGTAATTTGTTTTGGTAATTTGTTGAACAGAGACACAGGTGCATTTACAGCCTGGCACAGTGGTAAGGTGGGAGGAAAAGACAATTAGGTGCATCACAGCTGATTTCAGTCATGGTCAATCTGATCAACTCATTCTCTTTAGGCTGCGGTGTATTGTCAGTTCCAATTGAAGAAGGAGCTGACATGGTGCCAGCCAAACCTTACGCAGGAGGAAACTGACATATTTTATGAAATCAAGACTAGAGGTTACATACATGTACCTTCTGTCCCAAAGTGATTCTTTAAGTAATTAAAAATAACTTAAAATTAATTAGTTGCCACGCACCCCGCTATAAAGAAAAGGTATCTAACATCAAAACTCAATGGTTTTGGTGTGATCCAAGCATGTCTCTTAACTTTAGTGTTTAAAAGTGAAAAAGTCAAAATTTATAGAAAAGATCAAATAATTTCCAAAGTTTACAAGATCTTTTTGATCTAACGAAAATTTCAGCTTCAACCTGTACTGTTGGCATTCCCCCCCCCCCAAAAAAAACAACAAAAACATTTTCACTCTCAAAGTTTATTGCTCTCCCAAGTTAATTGATTGATAGAGACCAGAAAAAAAAGACAGTATTAAATGGGTAAAAAGTTCATTTGAACATGGAAAAAATAACCAGAAAGCCTGACTGAATGCAACATTTTCAATCATAAAAACAATATTGACTCTTGTTTATTCAGATTCAGGTATTTGTATGTCAGCTCCTGCCTTGCTCCCTCCTGTGGTGGCTGAATTCAGTGGATGGAGAATGGCTGCTGCGTCATGACACCGGCTTCCTCATTCACATCAAATTCAAGACAAAAGTGTCAGCTTAATATTTTATATAATTAACTGTAATAAAACATTTCATTCAAAACAAAAAAGTGTATGTAGCCTAATGAAATGTGGAGGATATCCACCAATTTTGGTAGTAGGATTTTGGATAGGTCTGTAATGTGCACTCTTGACCACGAAAACCACAAAAATAGCCCTCCGCAGGCTTTGCTGCACTTTAGACCTGCCTTGGGATGGCAAAATTCACCACCATAATGACACCAAAATTGTACTGCAACAGTACATCTTTACAGACACAGCCTCTGCTGCACCGCTCCACCCAGCTCAACCCAGTCTGGTTCATGAAAATAGCAACATGACACAGCCAGGGAAAAATGCCACTTGGGCTGCACAAAATTAAATGATATGCCTGGATCTGCACTTAGACCAGCTTTGCACAGGCATGAAAGTAGAGCCCAAGGGCCCAAGATAACCATTGGCAATAGACTTACAATTTAAGAACACTCTGTAATTATTGAGTTTGGGAAATGGCTTCTAGATGTCCCATAGTGTGCTTCTGATGGAAGATGCCAATCATTGAATTATCAAGTATAGGCCTTGTAAATAATTTTTTATATGTGTGAAAAGTGTTTTGCCATTAAAAAGCTCCTACATTATTCATAATTTCAAGAGGCCTTTTAATGGGGCACTCCACCAAATTACATATTAAAAGTTCATCCATCCTGAGATATAAAAGGCTATAAAAGCAGTTGTGTATCATCTTCCTTTAGTCCAATTTAGTCTGTCTGAGATAATAATTCTGGATATGTCATCTATGTTTGGGCTTGAGGATTAAAAATGTGGATTTGAGTCGTTTAAAAGAGATGGGTGTTTATCAGGCATGGAGGCTCAATGAAAAGAAACACTGGTGAGTTGCCTTATGGGAGGTTGAATTTTAATATGGTTGTCAGGGTAGCACCGTCTCTACTGCATCATTCTGACTTCCTTTTTAAATCAGTTGTTGTACTTCATCCCATGATTTGACATTGCTACAGTACCCATATCAGCTCTATGTTTGAAGGTTTGTTTTGTGTGTGTGTGTGTGTGTGTGTGTCTGTTCGTTTATTTTTAGCTACCTTACATGTCCTCATATACAGTATGTCCTCTATTTTTGAGGGGAGAGTGCTCAGTTGCAGTTACAAAACATTTTCTCTTCAGTTTTAGTTCAGCAGCAGATTACACTTTTTGTTCAGTTTCATTGCTTTTAGACATACCCAAGATGTTTTTAGTGCTGCACGTCTTATTTAATAGTGATTCATCAGCTCCAAGCTGCAGGCAACAATGTTTTTCAGTAACGACAAGATACTTAGTTATGGTCCACGGAATATGAACAAAGTGGTCATAACCTTAGTATTAAGTTGATTTTGAAAGAAAACAGGCTGTGTAAGTTTATTCATATCTTTTAGACATGAACAATTTTAAAAATTCAAGTTTTCACTGCTTACGACAGAATAAAGAGACTTAAAAGAAAACCACCACCTCCGTACGGGGGAACATGCCTCTTCTGCCGCTGCTGCTGGCCACTTCAGCACAGATCTGAATGAATAATTAACTCATCCAGTCCTGAGCTGCTTATGAATGATAAATCATTTCTTTAAATGCCACCTTTGATCTTGTTCAAAACCTTCAGAGGACGACACAGCAGATCACTCACCTTTCACAAACAATTACACAAGCTTTCCACTGTTTGATGCTCATTAGGCTGCGCTCTCAGGAGTGCAGTTTGAGGGTTTCGTGTGTGTGTGTGTGCGTGCGCATGTATATGTGCATACACTATCTTTTTGGCAGTTAGGGGATTCATGTAACTAATCAAAGTGGTACTTTAGGTCAAGGTTCTGTTAGATATGGGAAAGCAGTCTCAATCAGCTGCGAGAGAAAAGATTTAGCTTAAGATGGATTTTAACTGTTGCTTCAACGAGATTCTAAACATTCTAAATTTATTTTGAAATATGGTCATTGAAAGGCTATTGAGACAATGACAATATGCAAGTTAGACATTTAAATTGCATGCTTAGAAGGATATATCAACTTTTTTTTTCTTTTTATTTGCCCCTCTTCTAAGTTCCAGACAAGCAGATAAATACCATTCTTTTGACTGTGCATGCAGTAACAAGGAAGAGATGGGCAGAGCTTGCCCACTGCTTGTTAGCTTAGCTCAAATAGTGGTAGTCAATGAAAAATGCTAAAAAGATTAATGAACTCAGCAGAAATAGCAAAAATGACATTTTTATGTTGCAATACATATTTTAAATATCCACAAAACTTCTTCTTTATTGTAAATAAGAGATTGGCAAGGTTCCTGTCTCCTTAAAAACTATTTATCAGTTTTTACGTTACCAAAGTCTTGAATTTTTTTTCTTTTACCTTTCTTTTTTTCAGCCTGCAGTATGATAATAATAAAATCATCAGCCCACTATCACTGACCTTTGAAACCCTTGTGATGCTAGTGGAAGTTATCTTTAACTTGACTATCACTTGTTTAATGTCACTTTGGACAGATAATTTGCAGCAGACTTTTTCTGAATTTTTAATGCACATCTTGATCGCCTTTTGAATAATCAGTTTGCAGCTCTCACTAAAAACAGCATCCATCCATCCATCCATCCATCCATCCATCCATCCATCCATCCATCCATCATCTATAACTATTTATCCTGTGCAGGGCTGCAGAGTGCTGGAAGAGATCCCAGCCAGCACTGGGAGAAGCATTGTATGACCTGGACATGCTGCCAGTTCATCACTGGGCCAACACACAGACAAACAACCATTCACACTCACCCTCACACATACAGGCAATTTGCAGTTGCCAGTTAATCAAACCTGCATGACTTTGGACGATGGGAGAACGCTGTAGCACCCACACAAACATGGGAAGAACACGTAAACTCTACACAGAAAAGGCGAGGCCATGAAAATAATTCATTCTTAATTCTTAATTTCTCAAAGCCCAAGGTAAAAACTTTGAATTGACCAACACTCCAAAACCCTGAGTTAGTAAATTAAAGTCATATAACAAAAAAAGGCAAATGCTGCAATTTAAAGGCATCGTATGTCAATACTACAGCAACACTAGAGCTCAGGAGTCTTGAATATTTTTTCCACACGTTGCGTGCGATTCTTTGCTTAAATAGACAGAGACACAATCTGTTGACAATCATATTGACATCATACCAGCAACATTCACTATAGCTTCAATTCAGATGTGACTTGCAAATGTTTTAAAAAATTTGAGTGATGATTACAGCAGCACTAACAAAGCTAACCTTTGCTAAATGGCCCGGAACACAAAGTACAGCAGAGGCTGATGGGAATGTCGTTAGTTCTGTAGGCATTTTATTCAATTTCATAAAACAAAGCACTCGACAATTTGAAAATTTGAATCTTTAATAATTAAATCTTATTTGTTATATCATATTGATGCTTCAGCTGTCAGACAACAATCATTTTTTGCTTTTATTTGTGCCATTTTCCAACTTCTTCTTGAAAGTTTAAATACTAAGTTATAAACAACACGTAATGCGAGACTAAATCAGCTGTTAAGCTTGTCCTGTCAGTGCTCCACCACATCTTCATTCATGACTCTCGTCTTCAACATTTTAATTAGCGAGTCACTTGGCACAGTCCTCCATTCCCCTGCTCCCTGCATCTCCCCGTCTCTCTCGCTCTCTGTCAGATCATATTTAAGCAGTGACGGAGGCATGAAACTGTAGAGAATCTGCGCGCCAGGCCCACTCCCACTCTCTCCCTCAGATGAACTGGTCGTCGACATGCTCTGCTCTCTCACGTGGCGTTGTGCGCCAGAAAGTTTCATATTATATAAGTCAACCAATTATGTATTCTACTTTAAAAGCAGAGGCCTGTGAACCCGCAGCACTTAATGTGTGCAGTCACATCTAAGCTGCTTGACCTCGCTGTTCAAACGGGTCGCTCTCTGGTCGAATTGCAATATCACAATGAGCCTGCAATTATTATTATAATTTTTTTTAAATTATAGTTATAATTTTTTTTAAAATTGTTGACCATTTCAGTTTGTCCTTAATGCCTTCAGAAAGTTAATTGCTTTTCTCATTTCTGCCTCTCATCAGGGAACTGGATGTGGGAGCCATGCGCGAGGCTGCTGCCCTGCTGGTTGGGACTCACGACTTCAGCAGCTTTAGGGCAGTCAACTCTGACATGCCTTTTAAAAGCCCCGTGAAGACACTGAATGTGGCCAGTGTAAAACCAGGAGGCTCCTTCGTACAGGCACACTTCCACAGGTAGGTACCATATTTTAAGTTAACGACAATCACATCAGCCACCAGCAGTCTGCAGTTACTGATAATTAACAGTTATAAAAGTGTAACTGTTTACAGTTTCACATTTGTTTTAATGGACCCATCTGATATGCACTCTTTTTTTAGTTCTGTTTTGGTTTCAACCAAACACTGACGGAGACATCCGGCTCTTTGGCTGCCAAATGCTCCAATTTGCTCATCAGCTAGCTCACATTGCCTGTCTGCTGTTTGGTGCTAGGCAGGTACAGTGGGTTGGGAGCCTTTTCACAGCTGCCTGTTAGGGCTGTAAAGCTGTGTACACATCTTAATAAATGCTGATGAGAGCTGTGAGCAAGAGTCAAGAGTTAGATGTGAAAATCAGTGCCTCTTATGTATGTATGCTAAAAATGGAGCTGGAGCTGGTAGCCTAGCTTAGTTTAGCTTAGCACAAAAACATGAAACAGAGGAAACAGGTTGCCTGGTTCTGACCAGTGCTTAGTGTTGGGCTCATTACTCATACAAGTAATGTATTACTCATTACTTGTTACTCTTTTCGAAAGTAGTATATTTACTTATTACTCTATGCCTAAACTAATTCTTTAAATGACTTGTTTTATCATTTTCCGTTACATTTTACAAAATTGGCAGCATCATAGCAATACGTTTTGTGCCGTAGCGGTTGGGGGTTTAATAAATGTAAGCCTTGAATTTAAACTGAAAATTAAAAATTGATACAGTGTGCATTTGATACAATATCGCAAAAAACATATTGCAATATTGATATGTAAAAATATATTTCCCTACACCCCCACTGCTAAGTGGAATTTTAGAGCCAGTGCGAGAGCTTCAGATGGCATTTGCACACACACGTACCTGAACTATCCCTTTAAATATAATCATTCTTGGAGCAGCTCTAGTCACTCATACTGGCTGGAATATGTGCCTGCAAGGATAAACTGTTTGAAATCTGAGTTAGTTTTAACCTCCGAGTCCTTTGTGTCCTCCGGTGCAGCTTATAGCTGGCAGGTGAAACGAAGTGGCAGGCTTCACAGAGAGATCATGTGGCTTCTGCCTCTTTAAGCCAACAGTGAACTTAGCAGTACCACAGTGATAAGGGAACTGATTATTCCAAATCGAAGAAAATAAAGAAATACGCACGCACTTTTCCACATCCAAAAAGATGAATCACGTTTCTCAATCTTGCATCAACTGCTGCTCAAGGATTTAGCCAAAATATTTGAATCATTTAAAGTCTCTCCACTCAGCCAACTGTGCAGTCAAGAAAATTTCCCTTTCATGCTTCACTCAGACTCAGTGATGTGTCTGCAGTGACATTAACCTGAGTAACAGGTAAAATAGACTCAAATGTTATGTTAAAAAAAAAAACAGAAGACAAAACAAAACAAAAACTTAAGTGAAGTAATGACAGAATAATATCTAGTTTGGAACACCCTGACCTTTATTTACTACGAGTTTGAATAAAAATGTCATGGGTTTTTTGTTGTTGTTAAATCAGCAAAACATGCATAATAGAAACGTGAGTGTGGGTGTGTGTATTGGGGTGGGGGTGAGAAATTGTACATCCACAGGGGTCACTCTGCATGCCAAATACCACTTGCATTGTCATTAATTATTTGCACTGAAAATGTGGTGCACAATATGGACTTAAGGAGACTGCTGAGCAATACTCAGCAAAGTAAATGTAGTATTTTCCCTTAACCTCAACACACGAGGTGCATAACAAGGTGTGCACGTCAAGGTTACCGATCTTTAATATTGTGTGTTTGCACTAAAACGTCAGTGGTTGCATTTTCACCAGACTACTCTTCCTGTAATTTAGCTGTGTTTTTTTCCATCATTATTTCTAGTAAATGGGGATAAATGGAGAAGGATTAGTGAATTATGAAAGAGCAAAAGGTCGAACTAAATTTTTTATCTTAAAACAGCTTTATTAAGAGAGGCTGATTTTTTCAATCTCTCATGGAAAACACAGGATGTTTTTATTCCCATAAACCACTGATGTCATTGTTATACACAGGTGAACAGCACTCCATTTAGAGCTTTGTTTTAGCCATACTGTACATTTTACATTTTTAATAAGTGTTTTCACTTCTGGTCAGGATCTAATTTTTGGAAAATAACTTTATGAGAGATAAGTACAAGTAGGATTTGATTATAAACATAGTTTTACTACAAATGTACTGTAGTAGCTGTAATCACATTTTTCTGCCTTTTCCATTTTGAATAAAAGCTTTGCACTTTATTACAAACACTGAATACTCCCTTTACAATACTCTTAAACATTTTAAATTACTGGATTTATTGTTTAATCAATGAATGACCAAAAGAATGAAAAATGTCCACCGCAATGTCTAAGAGCCCAGTGATCATTCTTGGTGTGACTAGAGATTGCACAGTCTCTCACAAATATCATAGCTCTTTTTTTAACCATGAAAATTTGGTACAGTTGTTCATGGGTCCCAGCGGTTAATTCTGACTGACTTTTGTGATCCCATAAATTTGATCATTTGATCATCATCAAATTTTTCAGTAAAAAATATATTTTTTGTCAGCTACAGCTGTGTTTTTTGTGTTTAAGTGCTAACGAGCAAATATTACCATGCTAAAAGGCTATATTAGAGTTGTACTGTACCTGGTTAGCATCAGCATGTTAGCATTTTCATTGTGAGTATTTTAGCATGTCTTACTGCTGTTGGCGTCGTTCAAAGCAATGGTGTGAAATGATATTAAAAAACTGCTAGCATGTCAGCGTGAGTCAGTTGAAATGTTGCTTTTAACTGACTGTTTTAACTTCTATTATTGTTTTTTAGTCATTATTCTTTTTATAGTAATATTTTTTAATTGTTGTCATTATGTTAGCATACCAATGATAACATATAGCTCATAGCATCACTGTAAAACAGCTCACATAGCTGCTAACATGGGCCTTATGTTTTGCTTTGAACATATTATTTATGTGTTTGTTCAAATAGTCATATGCTAAGGTTTTGCATTTAGCTCGTCTTATCTACTTCTTTTTCTTCTTCTTCTTCTTCTCTGAGGCTGTAAGGCAGTTGGCATCCACAGAGTTGCATTACCGCCATCCTTGGGTTCTCCTCTCCATCACATCCTGATCACTTTAATTAAGAGAGGCACAGTAGCGCCCCCTAAAGTCCTCTGTCCAGTCCAGTTATCCCTAAAAAACTGAGAAGGCATTTCTTCCCTTGCTTTGTGTCAAAAATACTTTTACATCTTCTACACTAAAAAATACTTCCAATATTGTTCTCCATCGACCCAGTCTTTTGCAGCTGCGTCATTATATCTCATCTGTCATGGCTATAAAATTTGAAAAAATAAACAAATAAATTCCTGCATGACAAAAGAATGTGCTTGACCGTCTCACTCTCATCGCAGTATTCGTAGAGTCCTGTTCAGTGTTTTCCTAGCATTTAGCTTAAAGCACTGCTGTGCTCCAGTACAATCGCACAGAGCTGCAAGCATAACTGTAGACTATAATGTGTAGTTTAAGAAACGCTCAGAACAGAACAAACAGTTTAGCTAAAAATGGATTTCCTGTCAGCAAGCTAATTGATTAGTCAGTTATTTAAGTCAGCTTTTCTGATGAGTAAAACAAGTTCCTCAAAGAAGTGTTGTGTGTTAAGATAGGATTATTTATATCAGTGACTGATTATCTTTTCCACTAACATGTCAAGTATGTAGTCAAAGGACACACACAGATGCAGATAATACATGGGACACTGCCTTTGTTTGTCAATATACAGATACTTTTTCTCACCAGAGTCCATGAGCTAACAGTCTTGTATTAATCTGTCTCTGCACTCCTTACATGTCAAATGTAATCACACAGCAAGCGCTGAGTCAAATTTGCATTTGACCCAATTCTTCCCATGTGTGTGTTTGCTCAGCTCACTCTTTCCTTCCCAAAAAATAAAGTCAGTCAGCTTTGGGGGAAAGCGACAGCTGTGATTTACAAGTTTAAAAAAAAAAAGAAAAGAAAAAAAGTAAAAAGAAAAACTGAATGACGATTTACAAAAGACACAGATTCATATTTTTTGTAGCATTACACATAATCCTGTTGGGCCTAAGCTGCAGTGGCGTATTCAGCATGTGACATTTAAACAAATCCGTGCACGAGGAGAGTCCCCGGCTCTATCTGATGTCTGGCATGAGCGTGAATGTCACATCAGCTTCCAACTGTCCAAACAGTGGGGGGAAAGAATTGGAACATCCAACAAAGGAGAGATAAAGCGGAGATGTATTCAGTTGAAATGAATAATGCTCTTCCAGAACATGGTTCAGCCTTGAGAGATACAGTCCTAAAGAAATATTTCATGATTTTTAGTTGTCATTCTGACCCATACTCCTCCTACATAGTTGTCCTAATGTGACTGAGCAATGCTTTACAACGTTTGACAGCCATTCAAGATATTGGTCCTCCTCTGAAATGACACTTTAACCCTTTGGCTGTATTTAACCTTATGAAACATTCAGTCAGTAATGCCAAGTGCTGTCATAACTTCAGAACTGGATGTTATTACTGTGCATCTCCACTATTATGCAAACAATTCGAAGAAATAAACAGCTGTGACATTTAATGAGTAAATACATTGCTGTGTTATTTTTTTATATTCACAGTTGTTGATTTCATTTGTGCAAATTTTAAGTTTTGTTTTTGTTTCCTTCCAGAGAGATTCCTTTCTGGGAGCTTACTTTTACAAGCAGATCTTTTCTCTACAAGCAGGTTAGTTCCTTATTGTAATTGAGTAGCGCCATCTGCAGGTGATGACTGAAAAATATGGATCATAAATGAGGATCATCAGCCTGAAGACACCATTAGAAATGTCAGAGATGGAGGCCTTTCTGTGTTTCAGGTGCGGAGGATGACGGGGGCCCTGGTGGCGGTGGGTCAGGGGCGGCTCTCGGTGGCTCAGCTGAAGGAGATAATGGAGGCGCGGGACTCTCTGGCCTACCCACAAGGCCTGGCTGCTCCAGCCCATGGCCTCTTCCTCACCAGGGTGGGATACAGCGAGACAGGTGAGGAGGCTTACTTGAAATAACTCCTATAGGGAGGAGTCAGACTAAAT
Organism: Naso thynnoides; assembly: GCA_029783665.1. Classification (NCBI taxonomy): domain Eukaryota; kingdom Metazoa; phylum Chordata; class Actinopteri; order Acanthuriformes; family Acanthuridae; genus Naso; species Naso thynnoides. Next base: position 21,218,826 of record JAQLOL010000012.1, on the reverse strand, counting down.
ATAATCAGACTGAATCAGAACCACATCTACTGCATACAACTAATCTAGTGAGCTCACTAGTTTAACTACTCTTGCTCTGGAGAACAGACAAATTAACTCACACATGTACAGATACAGAATAATTTAGTGTGTCAACTGTTTGTCACATATTTGCTCTGCCGTTAAAAAAATTATGCTTATAAACAAGGCTGCAACTGAGGAATGTTTGTCAATTTTTTAAATGCCAGAAAGTAGTAAAAGCTCAGTTTCTTAGAGCCCAAGATGATGTCTGCAATGACTTGTTTTTTTCCAACAACAGTCCACCACCTGAAGATATTCGTATTATAATATAAAACAAAGAAAAAGCAGCAAAACTTCACTTTTGAGAAATCAATTTCAGTGAATTTGCTTTAAAAAAGACAATTATGTATGAAAATAGCTAAAGTTGCAGTGTAATATTTTGGCATCAATTACAGTGGAATTCCTCAAAACACTTGAAACGAGTGCGGCAAAAAAATGTGGACAAATCTACTTAAAATTATTTTCCCAATCCTGCTTGGTAACTCACAGTATAAACATCAGGCAACCTTCAATACACTCATATAGCACAGAACTAAAAATTAACCCTCTAAACATATACAGTACACAGTACTTATTTGACTTCTGTTTAGGAATTGTACTGAAATAGGTGATAAAATGTTACGTATGGCAACTTCTAACAATTTTTGTCAATCTTATTATCTTAGCTGAACTTGTGAAGCATACAGTGTTATGTTTTTACATCATCAGAGAGACTTTGACTAAATTCAGACATCATTTTTTAGGCTGTGTACTTTACTTTAAAGTGAGTGCTTTGTATAAACGTTCCTGTATCTGGACAAGTTTAAGATTTTTTTTTTTTTTTTTTTAACTTTGTTTGCCTCCTCAGACCTTCACTTTTCACCGAAGACCTTAGAGGAGCAGTTTACGGCCTGTGGGAACTTGAAAGATTAATTCTGCCTCATCCAATCATGTTGATACTGTTTACAAACATCTGTATGCAATGATTGTAATAAAGTTTTGTATTTAAATCCTTTTTTTCTCCTCACAGTAGCTTCACTTCGAGTCATTGACCCTTGTAGGTGCTTCAAGAAATATTTTACCACATACAGAGGAACATCTACATGTTCTTTTAATTCAACATATTAAGAATACTTAACTGTGTCCATGAACGCAGCTCAGCTACAGAATACCACACACCTTGAACCTATCATTGTCTACACATGACTTTCAGGTTACACCAGACAACTTGCTGCAAGCCTACATAGGCAGTATTACTCGTATGTATACATGTATGAAGTGGGATTTGGTAGGTTGTCACAACTATCAAACAAGGTATACAACACGTGGAGAAGAGTATTGAATTCTACAGCCAAAACTGCTTTGTGTGTCCATGGCTCTTGTACAGTGGTATTACATTATGGATCAACAAAGTGCACACACTCTCACTGATAATGTATACATCCAAATGTCCAAATAAAACTGCATTCACTGCTTCTTGACCAGAGTCTTCACAGACCACTCTCACTTGCTTCTAATTTGGCTCCATCTGCTCATTGAGTTGAGTGATTTTCAGCAAGTTGTCTGTAAACAGTCCAAGGAAACGGGGCGACCACCAGCAGTCTTCTCAGCGCCGGTGGCAGCCAGATGAGGTTTGTAAAAGGTTCAGACTGACCAATCACTGCCCTTAATGTTCCAGCGCATTGATCAAGTACACCAGATGCTGCACCGTATCCGTAAATTTCATACAGTCACCCACTGGTGCAAGGTTAACTGATTTAAGCTCACCGTATTCGAAGTGCTGTCAAAATTGAACCTCACGAGGAATGTGTTTGCACTTCTTAGAAGTGTCGATAATTCAGTCACACTATTTCTTAAACCTAAAATTTAAAATATGTACACAAGTACATGTTTTCTATCCATGCGACCATGTTGGAGCAACACAGTGAATCTGATTGGCATAGGTCCTCAAGTCAATTCAGCATTTGGTTTCAAGAAGATAATTCACACATCCTAAAGACGCCCATAATTCAATATATAGTGAAAATTTCAAGTGTTCGCCAGAATATCAAGCCCAATGTCTTAGAATATCAGTAACAAAATCATATGTATATATAATGCACTTGAGGAAGGCATTGCGTATATAGATTTTTTTTTTTTTTAAACTCACAATCCCTAATAACAGCACAGTCTGGGTGAAGAATGTAGCTGAGCTCAAGTCAAACTGGAGACCCTGATTGAAGATTGTGTGGGACAGTGAGACACAAAGGGGAAGTGATCACATCACACTTTGATGGCCACGAATTGAAATGAGATTTTACAAGACAGATGAAGGAATAAAAAAGAAGACTAATCATGATTAATGCTCAGATGTGGCGCCACATCTGTCCTGATAATGGCTGTAATTGTTTTTTAAAATGATATAAATAACATGCGTGTGAGATGTGTGGTTGGCTGATGATCGATCATTGACTTAACAGAAACATCTAAATGAGTTAGTAGTCTATTATCACTCTAGGCAGCCTTTTTTAGGCTTTTGACTACACACCCTGATGCTAAAGCTGAGGTTAATTCAGGATTAATTTGTCATGTGAATACAGGTTGATAGTATTTGATAATAGCTATCACAGGTTGATAAGTTTGCATAGACCCTTGAAACTCAATCATCACCATCATAATATCATAATCTTAATGATTAATCTACCGCTTGGAGCAGCATACCCGACTTCACCCTTTGTACTTTTGGTCAATATAGAGCACAAGAAATGCTGTAATAGTCTACAAGATACAATTACATTCAATTATACTGTGTTCCTTTTAAAAATTAAAAACTTTGTTGCACATAAAATGGCTATTTTTCTATTGGGTTACTCGTGAATCTCTTCCCAGAGTAGCTTCTATCATGCCACCACTACAGCCAACACAAAAAAGTGTTTTTTAAATCAATTTGTGTCCAGTAAAACAGAGTCCACTATAGCTGCTTCTGCAGTATCACAATACACAGCAAAAACTCATAGACTTTATTTAAAGAGGTACAAAGAGTGAAATGGGGTATGTTCCAGAGACTTACAAAACACTTGTCTGAGAGGAGACATGTCCACGTGTAAACATATTCTGTGTTTGTGGTTTTGCTCTTTTCTCCGACAGCTAAAAAAATAAAAGCATAAAACACTGTAGGAGCGTACAGTCCGTGGGGAGCGAAGAGGGGAGGGGAAGTCAGGTCGGCATCCTTCATGCGATGAACGCTCCTCTCTTTAGCTGGCGATTTTCTCAATTTCATCCAGATCATCTGTGTCTAGCTTTTCAATTTTCTTACCTGTAGAGAGAGAGAAACCACAGAAAATGGTTCGGTTGGATGGTTGACATGTGGCCGATCACTCCCAAGCCACAATCTATCTGACTGAAATAACTTGATAACTGAAAGATTAAAACTCCACTGACAACGGAGCAAAAATCCCCTCGATCCTGCTGTTTGTGTCTACATCTAAGTGTGGGTACCAGACTTACTGAAATGCTCCTGGATCCTGTTCAGGATGTTCATGCTCATCTTGCTGTCCACCATGTTGATGGCCAGTCCCCTTTTGCCAAATCGACCCGTGCGGCCAATCCTGTGCAGGTATGTCTCGTTGTCTGGGTTACCATCCTTGTCAACGGGCAAGTCAAAGTTGATCACCACAGAAACTTGCTCGACATCAATACCTGAATGTGTGAGACAAACAGGGAGAAAGTTAAAATGTACATGAGCAGAACTTCATTACTAGTTTTTCACTTCAGTAAATGCATCCAAAGCATATTTTACTTTCAAATGCATTTATATTAGATTTTTTCCCCCAGTAAATTTGAACTCTTTTCGAGACTTATCACAAACTGCAAGTATTTGATCAGTTTTGTTGTAGCTCTGTGCTCACAACATTAAATTTGAATTTCAAAGTATAAAATTTATTTAATTACACCAATATAAGAACAGACTTTATTGTGTATACATTCCAGAAACCTCACTCCAATTTTACAATGCTCTTCCTTTACTTATATGAAAACAGACATTAAAGTGATACACACGTGGATTTACATTGTAGGCTTTTTCTCTTCATGGACATGAGTCAAACGTTAGGGCAAAGATAAAATTACGTTGGTCGCGGCTTGACCGAGGTTGACCATTTTCGTAGTTTTCGATGATGTTTGTGTAGGCAGCGTCTTACCTTCCCGTCACCGCCATCTTGAAGTAATTTTCACAATAAAAGTTCATCACTGAACACAATATCCATGTAACGAGAATTCAGATTGTTTTTTTAATATATCATTAACGACAAAACGGACATTGTTGATACATTTTCATGGGACTAAGCTTCAAGAGCTTTCCACATTTCTTCTCTACTGAATTCGGGTTACATGGATAGTGTTCAGTGATTCACTTTTATTGTGAAAATTGCTTTAAGATGGCGGCGACGGGAAGGTAAGACGCTGCCTACACAAACATACGTTTTACTAAACTCTGTGTGCACCAACGTTTTCTACCCTGGTTTCTTTGTGTAGAGACCCTGATAATACTTGGTAGGTAGCGTCATGTGATGTTCAACCTTCTAAGTGTTTTAAAATAGCGTTTTGCATGCGTCACTCGAAGTGCCCTGTGCTCTGCCACAGAAAGCCACCGGGCTCAAAAACTACGAAAATGGCCAACCTCGGTCAAGCCGCGACCAACGTAATTTTATCTTTGCCCTAACATTTGACTAATGTCCATGAAGAGAAAAAGCCTACAATGTAAATCTGGACGTGTATCACTTTAAGCTTGGAATGAACAATATATCACAAAATGGCTGACATACTTTAATCTCTGTAGTATTTACGTAAAGGTAATTAGGATGGTTTTGGTTCAGCAAGGGAGAGAAACTTGAATTCAAATGTTGTGTTATTCTATTTAATAGACAAAAAGATGTAAAAAATAGTTCCTTTCTTGACATGCTGTGAGTTGTTATTATGATGATTTTGTTTTTGATATTTATCTCAAAAGGGGCTATAATTTGAAGACTTTTGACCAAGTATAAATGTGATCATTTCCTGCCCTAAAGTTTTTTAAAAATCTGTCTCAAGTGCGAAGCTCTTGTTAAATATTGGAGAAAGTTGCCTTTTTATGCACATTTAACATTAAAATGGTAAATCAGGATGACTGCTGGTTCAACAGCTCTCGTTTTTTACCTCGAGCACAAACGTTTGTGGTGACCAGGACCTTCTCCTTGCCGTCTCTGAAGCGGTCGATGACAGCAGCTCTCTGCTCCACCTGCATCTCTCCACTGAGCAGCGCCACCTGGTGGCCCTCTCTGGACAGCTCCCCTGCCAGCCAGCCTGCAGTCTTCCTTGTCTGAATCACACAGAAGAAAGCACTGTTACTACTTTGCCAGCAAAATCGGTGCTTATGTAACCAAATGTGAAAACACAACTTGGCAACACTAATTTAAAACACTGATTTAGAGGAAGGCCTCGTGCTAAATGTGTTGGTCAAACAAACATCTGACTTAGCCAGCAGGTCTGTTAGTGTTGCCAAAATATTTTCTCCCAGTGAGAAAAAGCTGTGCAACAAAAAATGGAGAACAGCCGCTTTTCTTGACATTTTGATGAGGTCACAGAAGGCAAGCTTGAGGAATTTATTTTCTTTCTTTCTTTGAAAATTGGTGCACTTAAAGGAGTCTTCAATCTTATTACAGATCATGTATGTAAATCTGAGGAGAATGAACTCACATGGCAGAAGATCATGGCCTGGGCGATGGTGATGGCTCCGTAGATGTTACAAAGGGCTTGGAACTTCTCCTCCCTGCTGTTGCACAACACGTAGTACTGCTTGATGGTATCCAGCGTCTCCTCCTCTCTCTTCAACTTGATGATGTTGGGGTCAGGCACGATGCGCTGGGCGAAGTTCCACACTGACTCCTCAAATGTGGCTGAGAACAGCAGCATCTGGCAGTTTTTGGGGAGCATCCTGTGAGGCCGAGAAGAGAAAATTAAAGTCAAAATGTTCAAACCTATGACGTTTTTTTAATCACAGAAACTTTCATTTAGCATGTGCCGACATTGCCCCTGCTTAACATTGATGTTTTTTCTGACCTCTGGATGCGGATGCTCTGGTCCTGGTGCCCCTGCGTGGCGATCATGACGTCGGCTTCGTCCAGCACAAACACCTTGATCTTCTTGGGGTCTATGAACCTTAATTTCCCGCACCAGTCCAGCATGGTGCCAGGTGTGCCGATCACTATCTGTTCCTGCAGCTTCATGCCCTTCTGCACTGAAATATTCACAAGAAACAAGCATTCATACACAGGGCCTTCTCTCAGCTGTATTTATGTCTTTATCAGTAGGGGCAAGTGTCTCTTACAGGGCTCCAGACTCCAACCATTACACTGAATTTTGTGGCCACTTTTTTAAGACAGTATGACTACATTTTAGAATTAAGAGCACCAGTGCAGCTTGCATGGATGTGCAGGTCCACCCACAACACACTGGCCAATGGGTTCAACGTTTCCAGGTACTCTATCTGGAAACTTGGACAGTTTTCAGATCAAATTAGGTGGTCTGCCAAAACACTGCAGGGTTGTCCGGTGGTCACTGAATTAACATAACAGGACCCACTGTGTGATGTTGAGCTGTGTCCTCTGTTCCTCCTCCAATCGGCAGTGGTGGTTGATTGCTGAACGACGGATTCTTTATGTGACTGGCTGCCGCAGTGCAACACAAACGGCTGTGCAAAGAAGTTGAGCCGGTTTCAACTTCTTTTGCAGCTTGGACTGCTGCAGCCAAAACAGACAGGCCTCATCCAAATAAATGAGAAAACATGCGTTTTCGCCAGATCACCCGATTTGGTCTGAATACAGCCTTATGGTTTCAGGGAGACAAGTCAAAATGTGACAGAGCGTGTTCCGAGTAGAAGAAGAAGTCACTTTAATAATCCCCTTGGGGAAATTGATAACTCTGCCACTGACCCTTCCAATTCATAGTAAACCTAAACTCTACACACTGGGAGCAGTGGGCTGACGCAGTACAACACCCAGGGACCAACTCCACATTTTTGCCAGCCACTGACAGGAGCATTAACCCTAACATACAGGGAGGGAGCTGGGCAGGCACAGGCAGAGCATGCAAACTCCACTCAGAGAGGACCTAGATTCAAACCGGGGACCTTCTTGTTGTGAGTCAACAGTGCTGACCAAAGAGCAGGCTAAGCTTTTATTAATATATTGACAAATTAGGTTAAATAGTTTAATCTTTCCACTTTTCTAACCCTTTCTCCATCACTATTTCACTCTCAAATACAAACAGCAGCGCTCAGTCCAGACACATACAACTCTGTGAAGGTTTACAACTAAAAGTTGTAAATACACACAAAGACAGAAACATGCCAACACTTAACCATTAACTAATGTATTAACACAATACCTCGCTTGATGACAAGTTAGTCTTGTTAATGTACAAAAAAGGCAAGGAAAGGGCAGTTTCTCAAACAGCACAGCTGTGGTTATCTGCAGTGACCTAGTCTGATTCAAAGGACACACACTGTGGGTAGAAGCCCCTCTGGTCTCTGTCTTTGTATCAGTTCTAACAATTGTTCACATTGTTCAGTTCATAATTTGCAGGCCAGTTTGTGTGTGTGTGTGTGTGTGTGTGTGTGTGTGTGTGTGTGTGTGCCCTTAAGAAAGCATTTATCAGTAATACAATTAAAATGAAAACAGTATTAATAAGTTGAGTTGAATGTTGATTTGAGAGGTGTTCCAAAGTTTTCTGCTGGTGCTCCTACCAATTTTTAGAGGGGAAGTCAGTGCTACTGGTGGAAAAAGTCTGGAGTCCTGTACTGCAGTGTGGATGCTGCAATGTAATAAGCAGAGGGGCCTTACATTTATTTCCTCTGATGGCGTAGACGAGTTTGACCTCAGGATAATGTTTGCCCATCTGTTCGATTACCTTGCCGGTCTGAAGTGCCAGTTCATATGTGGGTGACACACACAGGCACTGTTGAAGAGAAATTTTTTAAAAAAGGGGAAAAAGAATTTTTTGAGTGTTAAATGCTCGTCATTAAGATCAAGTTATAAGGACAATCACTTAGGTGAGAGGGGTGTACAAGGAGGCCAGAGATAATCCTAAAAACATGTCACACATATTTATTTCGGAACTCAAGATCAAGATCAAGATCAAGATCAAGAACAGTGAGGGAAGTGAAAACAAACCTGGGGATATTTGTTATTGGGATCTACATGACTGAGCATGGCCAGGACAAAGGCAGCGGTTTTCCCTGTTCCTGACTGCGACTGCGCAATCAGATTCTGTGGACTGGAAATAAACAGTGAATTAAAATTCAAGCAAAGGCAGTAAAAGAGTTATTATCATGGTAATTAAATTGTATTTTTCAGTACATGGTGCAAGGGGTTATCAGTTAAATTTTAAATTTCAGAGTTAAATTCATTTCAAAGTTATACTGAAACTAATCAGGGCGAGATATTTCGGCGATCCTTCAGAGACTTAATGCTTTGATACAGGACTATTTGATATTGATATTACTTACGGTTCAGCAAGCATCATAGGTAAGGCAGTCTCCTGGATTTTGGATGGCCGGTTGAAACCCATGCCATACACACCCTGAAGCAGCTGTGGTTTGCTAAACACAGGAGAACATCGTTAAATCTCTTGCTTTGAGATGTATCAGTGAAAGGACAAACAAAAGACACACTCCTTGATTACAGACAGACATGATGTGGGAACACTTTTGCTTGAGAAAACACAATAAAACATAAGTACAATTGACAGCTGACTAATAATTCATATCTAATGACCTAAAATACTGTAGGGCAACGACAAAGGTGACTGGATGGAACAAGATTGACTTACAGTCGCAACTCCTCAAAGGACTTGACAGAGTAGAGCGGTGAGTTGGGATCCTTTTGAAGGACTTCCACTTGGTTAGTGTTGTTGACAAGATTGTTCCGTATCAGCTTGTTTAATAATGACTGTGCGGCTCTGTCCTCTAAAAAGACAACAAAACAAAGCCAAAAAGAAACAGGTAATGTTGCGACATATCTCAATAAAAGGCAAATCAAGAACGTTCGGCAGCTTCACCAAAGGACATTTCACGACATGTAAAGAATAACCTGCCTACCTTTGTCATCGTCGTCTGAAGCCTTGTTTTCTACCTCAGCGTCTGACTTTGCAGCTGCACTAATGGAGTCTGTTGCGTTTGCAGTCGTGCCTACAACATTGAAAATGGAAAAAAAAAAAAGCATTTACGTCCAAAACATGTTTGGGATTGCTGTTTTTGACGAAATCATCTCACATTAATGTCACTTTAAAAACGTACCATTTTCTTCTGGTTTTTCTTTAATTTGAAGGTTGCTGATCTGTAAAGAGGAACATGGGAAAAAAAAGTTAAGAGTTGTCTGTCTGGCTAACTCATGTTTGCTATTTCGTAACTCGGATTCAGGCCAAAATTATTCTTCCCGGGATAATACCCGTGAGGCACAAACTGGGAATGAGTCATTATTGTTTCTTCCATGTATCTCTACTTTAAAGCCTCTTGCATCATTTGCTTGCTAGCTAGCTAGCTAACTGCTAAAGCTAGTAACTCACTGAGCACGCAACATCTGTGATCAAGCTAACTTTAGTTAACTTAGCCCTCACGACAGACCTGAGGCCGCCGGCCGGTAGTCTCGATTTTGAGCTGACGTTAATTGGACAGGCGGTCACACGCGCCCTTTAACTCACGGGCAGCGCTGTCGTCAAACAGATTCATCCATAATAAATGTGAGCGAGCAGCTAACTCAGTTTTGTTCAAGAAAAGGCCAGGGCATCTTTCAAACAAGCTAACAACACGTTAGCTCGTGTTGCGTAAGTTAACGTCTAACGTTACCGATTCCGCCGCCGCTTCTTGCTCGTCTACCGCTTGGGCCCAGGAGTCCGTAGCCATTGTGGAACAGTTTCTTCTTTCGTTATTTCACTAAGAATAACTCAACAACGATGGGAAGATCAATGTGTGGAGCTAGTAACGTGAAAGAAACTATTTGCCACAATGGCGTGCCGAAGCCGATTCTGGACAACTGTGCAACCGCTCACATGTCCGGGTAGAGCGCAGGAGTGCAACGATAGTTCCTAGTGTATTTTAGTTTCAATCCAGCAAAACAAAAAACAAACTAACAAAAAAAAAAACCCAAACAATTGTATGGTTGTCTCTTCGATTCAAAATTTAAATAAAAACTTAGAATTGATTTCATTCAAACCCCAACACTTTCGTTTGTATATATATTCGTCAGATTGAAGGCTCAAAAAAACAACACACTACTTAGCCGAGCCTGTAGGTGGCGCCAAAAACGTTCCGTTCTCAAATTTTGAAAGTGGCCTGCTGCGTCTGCCGGTCTGTAGAAAAGATCTCAATACACACACGCGCGAAGAAAGAGAGAGAGAGAGAGAGAGAGAGAGAGAGAGAGAGAGCGAGAGAGAGCGAAGCGAAACTGTCAACAAAGATGATGCAAGTCTTTTTATTTATAATCTAAACAAGGGGGCGGACAGTCCATCTGCCTAACTGTAAAGATAGGTTGACCAGATACCAATCAAGCAACTCAACAACTGCCCCATAGCTTGTAGAAATGTGCTGCAAATTTGTTTGTTAATATGTCTTATTAACACACAATATAAATTGGATTGGTTGGGCCTCATGGTGGCTCCTGCATTTGTACCTGAGTCCATAGGCCCATAGTCCAAGGGGCCCTGAAATTGGAGTTAAACATGCTCTCTTTTCTTTCTCTTTTTTCTGTCTTTTTTTTTTTTAATGTTAAAACAAAAAGTGAAAGTCTGACGTGTTGTTGTTTTGGTTAGGCCTATTCCCTTTTTTTCTGGGAGATACATTAGACAAGAAATGTCCACATTGAACAGGAAACATACATGTATTGTTTGCTTCTAACACGGTGGATTTTTCAGAAAAATGTGTTACAAAATAGATTCCCTTTCAAAGTTCTTGTTTAATTAGTTAAGTCAGGTGAAAATTCAACACAGTAATGTCTAGAAGCTTATTAAGGATAGGAGACCAGTCAATTAAATATTTCATCATCTCCCGTGGTTTCACCTTTGTGCATGAAGGCAAGTTACACTGTGACTGAGATCTTTTCTCATTGAGATAACATTGCATTACTTTCTCTGAGCCTCTGCTCAGATCACTGAAAAAATGGCCCATTTTGTTGTAAACATTTCTTTTGAATGTCTTCATTATTGACAGTCTTATTGTAATAAAGAGAATTCCCAAAAAATCCAGACCACCAAGTTAAGAGACTTAAATCAACTCAAATGTGATACAACCAGTGTATCATCACCACTAAAACAGTGACATCCAGAGCTAAGTGAGACAAGATGGACCTCATGAGGAAAAAGTCCCTTTAAAACTGCAAATCATTGCTGTTTTTTAGCTAAAGTTTGACCACTCCAGCTTTTAGGTTTAATAAAAAATCAGTGTAAAAGCATTAAACCATATTTCCAAGGTGTAAGACACAAAACTAAATTTTTGAAAAGTAAATGAAAGCGAAAAAGAGCCACTCAATAGACTAAATCTGTTCTGAAACATGTTTTGAAGGATTTAAGATATTTTTGGGATTAGACACTTTATTAGCACCAATAATCCCTTGATTTTAACATTAGATATTTCTATAGAAAAGCCAAGTGAGACTAATCAGGACTATGTCTGGTCCAGTGCTTGCATGTGGTTTGTTTGTGTTTGAGTTTGTATCACAGTGTGGCAGCATGAGTCTGTTTACACAGTCACACTGCAGGAACTCATCTGCCTTTTGAGGACAAAATACAAGTCTACAATGTAAATCATTCAATTTTAGAGTTAGGGCTTGGTTTCATGATAAGATTGGGGTTGTTATGGTAACAAGACTTGCTCAAAAAAACGCTGCTGGACCATGAATGGTCATGTGCCAGTCTATGGCCAAACTGACACACCGGTCAGCTGTTGTGTCTATATTTAAATTCCTGGATATTAAATGTTCATCTGCAATCTTTGTAGTGCTTCCAGTAATTATTGCTCCTGAAATTTACTGAAGTAGAATAACTCCATGACATGGTTAAGCTACATTCCAGTCAAAAATGTAATAAATGCAGGTGCACTAGCAATAATGTCCAAACATATGTTAAGATGTTTAATTTGATAATGGCAGAGATTAAACATGATACAGCTGCATTTTTAGCGACATTGTAAAGAGAGAGTATTTCTTTTCAGGGTATCTGTCAATATATTTTAGGTTCCTGTCTGCACATCAATCAGAAAAAGACCAAGATGATGTGTTCTTCCATGAGTAATCTTCATTGATGAAGAAGCTTTGGATTGTAATAAAACTTTATTCAACCCCAAAACATATGAAAGTCCAAGCAATACAGCCTCAAATCTAAGATCAGACTTTACTAAAGTGATGTAAACGCTATCCTTCTACAGTGCTCGAGAGCAAAATGACATAAAAATGATTCATGTTTTCCACAGCTGTTTACCCAAAAATCTACTAGCTTAATGAGATCTCAAATACAGCGCAGTTTTAGTGTCATGATTCATTTCTGAGCTGAGGGAGGCAGAATAAAGCAAAAAGTACAGTCAAGACACGTGTAAATTAGTTGAGGTCCACAAAGAGAAATGAAATATGTACAGTGTATCTACATTAAGTGAAATGGAAACTAATCCAAGATCATTTAAGTGTGTCTTCTTTTTTCTCCCCGTGCTGCAAGTGAATCTGCGAAAAACATACACACACAGTAATCTATCATAAATGATATATAACATATGACATAAATGATCTCATTTTGACACAATGAAATATGCATCCCATGTTTGCCAATCCTTTCCATTTTCCTGCAACTGTCCCTGTTATTGGGGAACTGATAAATAGGCCTACCCCATTTTTCCCCTCACATGATGAAGTATTCAGATCTGCCCATTGATAGAAAAAGTATCAAGTTTTTTATTAATGCTACATGTTAGACAGCTGTGTCCTAACAGAGAGCACACACACACATGCAGGCAGGAAGGAGAGCCACCTCTTCCCGCACATCATCACACACAAAGTCAAGATCCTTTTAACTTCATTGTTGCAGAAGAAGCAAGGAAAACATAAAGATTTAAGTTTTAAATTCATAAGATTATTTTTAAGGTCAGCTCCTCATAAGATCAGAGCAGAGAACTGGCCGCCTCATTGGCTGGACTTCATCACTCACTCTCTCCGTCATGGACAGCCCAGGTGCAGGGCTGTGTCAACTGGTACAGTCCAGCTGAAACAACAGAGTGAGGGTTTTTAAGGAATATTGCTGATTCACTGTTCTCGCTGAGAGTTTATTGAGAAGATAGATGCCACTCACGTGTCTATTTGGTAAATAAGAGCCACAGCCAGCAGCTCAGTTTAGCTTAGCTTAGCGTAGCACAAAGAGTGGAAACAGGAGGTTACAGTTAACAGACACTGTCCTAAAAAATAAATGTAAACACAACAGTCCCACAACTTGTTGGGTTTCCCTCTTTTACCCAAATAATATCAAATAGTTGGCCTAAGAGGAGCTTGTAGATGGATTTTGTTACCTTATGACAGAGCCAGGTTAGCTGATTAATATGCTGAGCTAACGGACCTCCAGTGCAATCACGACAGAGGTGTTAATCATCTCTCTGGGCAAAGAGACTAATCAGCATATTTCCCAAGATGTTAAACTATTCCTTTACGTGCACAGCACAGAACTGAGAGTTCTATTCCTAATCTGAGACAGTGTGGCAGACCAATCCGTCACTCATGACAAATGAACCCTTCACTGTGATGGCACAGTTAGGGAAAGTGCTGCAGCCTGGTTATCCCAGTTCAGAGCTTTTGTGGAAACCAGGCTATTAACCAGAACTGGTCTCCACTGAGGAGCAGTACGAGCATGCGGGGTCACCTCTGGAGCCAGACTGCTGTGGCTGGCTGCTCCTTAAATGAATGCAGAATTGATTTCACACATTTCCACTGTTCCACTGGGATAGATAGATAGATGATGACAGTGGCTTTGATTGTGCTGAGGGAGATTACATTGATCTGTGCTCTGCTGTCATTCAATGGTCAACGTCGCTCCATTATGCATCAGTCCGAGTTTATCTACATGCGTGGAACGTGTGTGTTCGTGCGTTAGCGGGTGTGTGTCAGCATGTGAGAGATCATCAGTTTGGAGACAAATTTGTCAAAGGCTTGAAAGAGCAGAGTTTATTGTTGCCTACAATCAGCTGCCTTGCCGGAGGTATCCATGGCAACTGAAAGAGTAAAAGTAAGGCTTGAGGTCTCCAGAGAATTTGGAAGAGACAGAGAGAAGGACTTTGTATTGCCACATAAGAATCATTTCAAGCGCTGCCTATGACAGAGAGGGTAGCAAAGTAGAGTGGTCACAGCGGAAAATGATTTTCTGTGTGAAAAATGAGAAGAAAACCTGCAAACAGGCTACATAATGCAATTCAAATGCTACTCCACGCTCATAAATATACAGTATGTCACAGTTTATGTAGGCTGTAGATATACTCTTAAACTCTCTCCATGCATTTATACAGTAACACTCGAGCAGGGTGCCAACACAGGTGCTTGAACCTGCGTCCTTCAGTTGAAAATGTGCAAGTAAAGAGATAAGGTAAGAAGCGGAGTAGGTAAATCATTTTCTGGAGGCCTATTCATGAGTGAAATCCTTTGACTCTTTTATTGTCATTATTTCAGTCCAAATGCACAGGCGGACTCAGGATATTTGAAGGGCAGGGGCAAAAATAGAAAAAGGGCACTTATTGTATGCGCTGGGGCACCAGTGCACAAAAAATTGCCAATGCTTCAACACATTTGTTTAATGTAAAGGTACCCTATAGTGCACTTCAATACTTTTCGTTCACTGGAAGAGCACCCTAGAGTGCACTTGACAGAGTTTTGTCCACTGGAAGGGCACCCTAGAGAGCACTTTACAGAGTTTTGTCCACTGGAAGGGCACCCAAGAGTGCACTGTACCACCTTTTGTCCACTAGAAGAGCACCCTAGAGTGCACTTTATAGAGTTTTGTTCACTGGAAGGGCACCCTAGAGTCCAATTTACAGAGTTTTGTCCACTTGAAGGGCACCCTAGAGTGCACTTTATAGAGTTTTGGCCATTGGAAGGGCACCCTCGAGTGCACTTTACCACCATTTATCCACAGGAAGGGCACCCTAGAGTGCACTTTACCACCTTTTGATCGCTGGAAGGGCACCCTAGAGTGCACTTTACCACCTTTTATCCACTGGAAGGGCACCCAAGAGTGCACTTTACCACCTTTTGTCCGCTGGAAGGGCACCCTACAGGGCACTGCACCACTTTTTGTCCACTGGAAGGGCACCCTAGAGTGCACTTTACCACCTTTTGTCCACTGGAAGGGCAACCTAGAGTGCACTTTACCACCTTTTGTTGTCGGAAGGGCGCCCTAGAGTGCACTTTACAGAGTTTTGTCCACTGGAAAGGCACCCTACAGAGTACTTTACCATGGGCAGTCATCCCCTTCGCCCCCTCTCTGAGTCCACCAAAAGTCTCAAAGTATTTACAGATTCCTCTAAAAATTGTCATCGTATATGTATTAGTGATAGCTCTCTTGTATTAATGACAGCTTTTATTACAAATATTTTTGTTCTCACTTGCGCAGATTATCTGGACAATGCGTGCAATCCAAAAAAAGTGTTTAGTGGGTAGCTTTTACATTCCGTCCTAATGTACTTTAATATAATTTTGTTGCTTTTTTGAAATTTTATTTGGAACATGCAACACATGCAGTATGCTGCAATATTTTATTCGTCTTTCATACGTCAGTGTCAACTGTTGGAAGTCTCTGTTTCTATGTGGTATAACTATGTGTCATGTAATCCCATGTGGGATGGTCCATTTCAATGGTATGACAGAGAAATAAAAAATTAATTCAGTTGTTCATTCAATCATTCATAAAATGCCTCAAGGCAGGTTTGAACTGTGAAAGGCTGAACAAGCGGTTCACCAGTGGCCAGCTGTGCCTGACTGGTTTATTTTCATTTGACTTCAATTCAAAATAGAAATTATGGTAAGAGACAATTTGTGAATGGTTTTAAAGTAATTATGGACCATTCATCCATTTTGTGATGGGCAACCACACCAGATGGTTCAGATTAGAAGTAAGGTTAGATGTGACGTGAGAGTCCAGAACAAGATATTGACCCAAATGCGGGCTGAAAAGGCAGGAGAGGTGTGATAGAAACTGTTTTTATTGGTTACATGACTCACAGAAGTCCCTTCAATCCCCGGCACAAAGTAGACAGACAGTCGTTTGGCATGAAGGCAGGTACAGACAGGCAGAACTGAACAAAATGTAGCAGCCTTTGACACCTCAGCAACGGACGATCTTGAAGTTGATGCTAGCTGTCCACTATTCATACCAGGTCTGAAGAGCAGCTGTGCAGACAAGTGATTTCGTATTGTGAGATGTGAGCTCTAGTGGCAGCTGGTGGGCAGGTGAGGAATTGCAAGCCTGGAAAGTCAGGAAATGCTGAAAGCAGCATTAAAGGCACAGTATACCATTTCTGTTGCTCAAGGTTGTAACAAAAGATATTGGTTGATGATGTTGTGAGGCCATCTTTTTTCTGCCTCTTGCTCTCTCTGCTGCATGTTTGCTTTAATGCTCCACACTGTATGGGATTAAAGTCACAGATGTGTATCTGCTGCAAATGCATTGCCACTGCTTTATTAATGCACCATGCTAAAGCCAAAGATTAAGGATTGGTCTACAACAATGCCTAGTGTTTAGTTATATATGAGATAAAACACCAAATATTCGCATGTTCCAGCAACTCAAATGTGTGGATTATGTTTTCCTCATCAGACATGATAGTAAACTGGAAATCTTTGGACCTTAAACTGGAGAAAACACAACATCTGAAGACACCACCGTGAGCTGTGGGAAAGTAAAGCAGGCATTTATAACTATTGTCTAATCTATGTGTATAGACAAAACAATTGAGAAAATAATGCTCAGATAAAGTGATGTTTGGTGATGAGATCTGGCTCTCAGTTCATCAGTTCATTCTGTAAGTGCTTGATGGGACTGAGGTCAGGATTTTGTGCAGCCTTGTCATGCTCTTCCTCAGGGAAAATTGGGAAAACATTTTTTTCGTAACCCAGTTTAGAGCGTTGGAATAATGCCATTTTAAAACAGAAAAGGCCTCCCCTTTCCCAGCTGATGCCAAGTTTGAAGCAGACCTGTACCACTAAGTTTTCATTGTTTGATCCAGCGTTAAAGGTGGAGTGAGCAATTCTGAAGAAAGATGGTTGATTTTTAAGTCTAGCTGGCTTGTTTCTTTGCTGTAGCTGTGTGGGGCAGCTCCATCAGAGCCACTATTGTTGAGTCCTCTTATCAGTATCTTTCTCTAAAGTTGCTCACCTCACTTCAGAGAGAACAAGTGTAACAAATAAATCCTCTAAAAATCTATTCAACTTGTCAACTGGGCATTTAAGGTGGATTGATTAATTAATGGCATAGCTCATGCATTGACCAACATCAAGGAAAAATCCACCTTAAAAGATGTATTTGAGCAGCACAGTGACTGAAATAATCTTTTTTTTCACCAGTTAATTTTAAGGCAAGGAATCAACATGAATAGGCAGCAAAGCATGATGGTGGAAATACAAATAAATGCATGTTGTACTGTACTGAACCAAGCTGTACCAAACTGTACCGCCCAATTGAAACGGGGCTTAAGAGGCCTAGCCTAGACCATGAAAAACAGCCAAAAAACACAAAAGTGTGTGAAACGACCATTCAGGGGAAACTAATTTTGTCCAGGGAGGGGCTCCCTACTGGTCATACGTCTGTGCCTTGTAGCATTTAGCATTTGCATTTGCATTGTTGCCTCTAATTAATGTATGCATCCTGCTCAATATGGCGACCAACATGGTTTCAGTGTAAAAGTCCTGGCTGTGATACTCTGACAGCAACACTACATGTAAAGTGCGCAGCAGCAGGACTCTGTTTCGTCTGTTTTGTTCTCTCTGTCTTTAACATGGCAGCACTCGGGTCGTCCATCATCAGCTAATTAATGAGAATCAAAGGGAGACAAATCCTGTAAACACAGACACACTGCTTGCAGGGGTCCATAGGTGAGAGAGACAAGCACAAGGGGAGAGAGATTGAGGGCGGATTCTCCCCAGACTTCTTTCTCCACACTTTCTTCTGGTAGAATTCATTAAGATTCATAGCCCTGATCCTTCACTCTTTGCCTGCTCCTCGCTGCTCACTCCAAGCATCTCTGGCCAAAAAAAAAAAAAAAAAAGAAAGAAAAAAGAAAAACACACAACCTGCACACCCCCGCCAGAATGAAATGGTGATGCAGCACTTGTTTTCTGTCAACAAGAGGAGGCATACAGAGAAAGAGAGAGAGAGTGAGACAGAGTAAGAGATGGCGAGAAGGAGAGAGAAAGAGTTAGAGAGTAAGGGGGTGACAGCTGGTTGGTATTCCTCAGGCTTCGCCAGAGAGGCTGATGGTGCAGAGTGGACATCACCAAGGAATTTCAATGTGGATGGATCGGCTTGCTGTTGTCAGAGTCAGAGTCAGAGCTCCAGCCTCTATGTTAAAGACCTGACTGTTTTACAAACTACTGATCAATAATATTAGTCATAGAAAATGTTTTTAAGTTTTTAACATTTTGATACATCAGTCCATGGACATTATCTTTATTTCCTAAAACATACAGATTTTAATTTACATATATTTGTAAATACATTTATTTATTAATTAACCTATTTTCCCCAAATCATGTCAAAATCAAAATCAAATTTTTATATTTTTTCAATGGTGATGCCCATTTAGATTTTGGGGTGAACCCTTTTGTGGGAATTTTTGTTACTTATGTACAACATTTTTTAGTAGAGAATCTCAAATTTTTCTCCAAAAAAAAGGTCAATACTCAAAAAACACAAAATATTTACATTTGATTTGATTATACAGCCATAAAATCATGTAGTCTGGATTTTATTTTATTCTGTAAACAACAAATACATGGCTTCAGCAGCAGTGGTGGCCTAATCGCAAGAGAACTGAGCTTGTGACTGGAGGGTCGCTGGTTCAAACCCTTAAATGGCATCTTATTTGGATGGTGAAAGTAAAGGGAACTGCACACTCCACCACTGAGGGCCCTTGAGCAAGGCCCCTAAACCCAGTCGCTCCGGTGGCTGCAGATACGACTGTGGTTGTGTTGTGCATCTTCCAGTTGTCAAAGTGATCAGGACGTCCCCGAAAAAGAGAGTTCGCTTTCAGTGGAACCCCCTCTGAATAAATAAAGGATAAAAAATAAATAAATAAAATAAAAGTGCTGAAAAAACATGATGCACAATGCAGTGGGATAATGACTTGGCAATGCTAAAGCTACTTACAAGGAGGTGAAGCTGGATATTAAGAGGATTAAACTCCTGTGTTCTGGAAATCTGTTCAGTATCTTAAAAAATACAAGAATGTATGTAACATATTTTGAAAAAAAATTCCTCCAGCTCAACGATGATTTTCTGTTGTGGACTACAACAAACTGCCCCACAGATCTGCTGCTTCTATTGGAGCAAGTCACAGTTTAAGCCCCATCCTTTATTGTTTGGCTTTTGGGGATTCCTAAATGAATTTTTCTACATAAGTGAGTTATTTTAGGTGACGTGTGGGTCTATACAGGCCTTTCTGTTGTCTTTTTTATATTTCTATATTCTGTTGTTCTGTTGTAATGGTCTTTTATTGTACATTATGTTGACTGTTGTGTCGGTAAGGCGCTTTGATCAGTTCGTGTTGATTTTAAATGTGCTATATGAATAAAGTTTTTCTTCACTTGACACATTTGTTTTGGCATGTCCTTACTATGATTTTAAAGTTTAAAAAAGACTTTTTAGCATATAAATCTAAGAAATAATTTGAACAACATCAGCTCATATTATAAGTCCTTGCATCGTTACATTTCTGTAGATTCATGCTTTCATGATTAATGGAAAAATTAATGATAAATTTCATCTACTGAGTGTATTTTGTACTAATTATTGGAGTGGCTTATTTGAGTATTACTTTAAATTTTGATCTCTCTTTTACCAGTTGATCTACCTTTAAGTGTCTGTCATGTTACGCCTTGTAATCAGTGTTTATTTGTCAGTGGTCTGTTTGAATGAGTTCCTCTTAACATTTCAAGCAAATGATACCAAGAATAAGTTTGTCATCATGATGTAAAAATCAACATGTTGTGCCTCACACAGGCTCCAGAACTGAACACAGTTTCAGTCCCAAGACTGGCCAGGCAACCACAAACATCTGGATCCAACCTCCCTCCTTTCTCCAGGGGAGATCCAGCTCTCACTAAACCCAACCAATTCACTCGATAAACAGCTGGATTGTTACATAACATGGGGTGGGGGCAGAATCGCCTTAAGTACTTTGAAAAACCTGAAAAAAAAGAAAGATTAAGCAGACTTTTCATTCAGTTTGGAGTTCAACAGTCATCGACAATCACGCGGCCTTGTTCATTCATCTACCGGCGCCAAAGAGCTTCAAGGCTGTCAAGCCTCAGCTCAACAATTTTCAATTCCTTAATAATTTATTAATGGCGAGCAGTCAAATTGCATATCAATAATGTAGAAGGGCTCAGTATATTGTTGATACAAAACACCCTTTCAGTCGGGCTCATTCATGCTCACAGACCTGCAGACATATGTACTATGTTTAGTGCCACGTGATCCAGTGCTGGCACATTGCATGAATCCAATCTGCATCACTGGGCTGTGTAATGTTAGTTGATGATGGAGCGGCTAAAATGCTTCTCATGTTTTCTCTTATTAGTCTGTCTTCAAAAATGTATGCAGGGTAAAGAGGTCCAGAGCCCCAGAAGTGAAAAATTAAGCTTTTCTAAAGGGAGGCTGGAAGAGAACAACGTGTACTTTAGAAAGACACTGATACGGGAGCAGGGACAAACTGTTTTGCAAGTAAATCAATATAAGTTGCATAAATGAACAATATACAGTCTTTACTATGTCTCCCAAATCATTTTTTATTTTTTTATTCACAGTATTTCTGCGCAAACCTGAGGAGGGAAGTTTGCGACATTTCAGCAACATTTTGCACACATGCATGACCGCCTCTGCTTGCTGCCAATTGGACAGCAGCTATATTATATGTTTGGGCACGGGCCAATCACGCATGTAGGACAAATTAAGTGACCAATGGCGGATTTCCATCTAGGTCAGCATCTTTTATTCAGGAGGCACGCGTACACAGTTACATGCCATCTCGCCCAGGGGGCCCTGCAGAGACCCACTCTGCCACCAAGAGATGGCCCACCATTTTGTTCTGTTTTGAAAATGATCTCCATGCATGAGATTAGCTGGGGGGCCCACAAGCTCTTCCCTTTGTTGTGCATCCCAGTTTGGATATTTCCGGCTGGTGTCTGTGAATGTGTGTGAGCGTGTGCTTGCCGAGCCGCGCGTGCTGCCAGGCTGCGTTTGGGAGCGTGCATATGCTTGTGTGTGTGTTTTTTAAGGGGAGCGTTGCTCGACGCAGGGGCGAATACGATCTCGATGGAGACATCTGATGCCCGTTCTGTGTATGAAACTGTAGTGCGCTGCTGCTGAGCTTGAGGAGAACACTCAAAGTATCTCAATCTGTCTGCGGTGCTTACAGCAATGCACACTTTGCAACAGAGACGCTACATGATCACACAGACCGTGGATGCCTGTGTGTTGTGGGTAAGACAGGGTCAGAGGTAAAACATAGCATTTTATTAAGGTCACTAGGGAGTCCTGCCGGGGACTCTTCCTTGAACTGCTCATGACCCCACACTGGTGCACTGTGCCGTCATGCCTGCACTTAAACATACATTACATTTTGCAGGGAATTGCTCCATGGAAGGAAAACCTTTGCATCAGTTGGCAGGGAGTTTGTGACAGACATCAGCTGTCAAAAGCACAGCGAGGAGGAAATGAGGAATGTCATGCTGAATCGGTACAAGTGGCTACACAAGTATGTAAAGTTGGTTATGAGGCTTTATGATGCCACTGCACCAAAATGTAATAAGCTGTCTCTCTCAGCTGTTGGTTTCCCTCCACAGACTTAAAGCAGCAACAAAGCAACTAGGCAGAGAGAGAAAGAGAGAGAGAGGGAAAGAGAGAGAGACTGGGGATGTGGTTGCTATAGTAACCATCTGGTGGGTCTGAACTGTTTCTCCCTGGCATTCATTTCATCATATTGAGTCTTCGTCTCTCTTCCTCCACTCTCACTTTTGTTTATCCCTCTCTTTTCCTCCTTCTCTCCTGGCTCTCCATCTTTCTTATCTCCTCATCTCCCTCTCGTGCCGCTCTCCCACTCTCTTCCGATCTGCCTGCCGCCGTCCTCCCTCCTCCTTCCCTTCTCTGACTCTCTTCGCTTTTCTTGAAAAAACAGGGGAGAGAGTGTGTAACATTAATGTGGAGTAGTCCATGTTCTTGTTTGCTGTTTGCTCATTTCTGTCACTCGGCCCTGAGAGTCCCATCTGTCAAACCTGCTCTCCCACCCCCTGTTTCAGACAAGAGCAACTCATGAGGTTCAAGTTTTTGGAGATGAGGAAAGCTGGACAGATTTGTGAGAGGGACTTGTTTGAAAGATTGACGTCATCTGCGATCACTATTTGGCTACGAACAAAGTGGCTTTTACCATCGTATCAAAGGCAGGGGTCTTTTTTTCTTTCTTTTTTTTCTTTTTTGGTCAAAAGCTCTGGTTCAGCTCTGCCCAAAAGGAAATTAACGCAAAACCTCACTCAGGAGAAGACAGAATATTCTGGTGTCCTAACAGGACTGCAGTCAGGGTTGCACTTTTCGTCTCCCTCTTTGCGTCCTTGCTAATTCCCAGCAGAGTCTCAATCAGCGAGAGAATACCTGATCCCAATGCCAATTGAGCCCACCACACAAACACACACACACACACACAAACATACACACGCGTAGAGCTATAGAGCTATGTACACACACACAGACTCGGGTGTACATCCATGCACACACAAATGACAAAAATCTGAACAAACAGGCCAGTGTCTGCATGCAGACTCACAAATGTACACACGCCGTGGAATGAAATGCAAATGTTGCCTCTTGCATTTGCATGCCGCGCTATTACTGTATCATATAGAGCCCAATGATTTGCACCAAGAAAGAGAGGAGGTGAATTTTCCAGCTAGGCAGCTCAGCATTTGAGGTCACCATGGTTATTTCCCTGTGATGACACAAAGGTCAGATTCACAAGTTCAGAGAAGAGGCAGCATGAGAGGCCTAAGTGTGTGTGTATGTGTATGTGTGTGTGTGTGTGTGTGTGTGTGCAGGTTATTGGGAGCTAGCAGGGTGTGGTTTTTGTCCTTGTGTCAGTGACCTACGAGTGCTCCATTCACAGTCTTTCTCCCATGAATATTTGTCTCTTTCACTCTTTCATGTTTCTCCACTTTTTCTCCGTTTTCTCTCTCTTTTTCCACACCTGTCAGAGCTTATGTAACCTAACAGCCATCCAGAACTGACTTCTGTCCGTCCCCTTTCACATCACCAGCGATTAGCCTCTCATCCATCCTCACTATAAAACCCATTTGCCACAATATTATCCAAATAGTGATTCACTGAGTTAATAAAGAGCTTCCCATTACATAACTGACAAGAATGGAGGATCTATTCAGTGTTAAGTGTAATTTTGAGCCTCTTTAACAGTGATGGTCATCCAGCCCGAGCCTGAGGTGAGAAGCTCCTGCTGCATCTCTGTGATAACAGCATTAGCACTCAGGAGCATCTAAGTATGCAGCTTGGAGGGTTTGTGCGAAAAACACGTCATCTGCATTTGAGACGTCTGTGTGTTTACGTTGAATATGTGCTACATATGTCAGCTGAATATGTGTTATATTATCTGAGTGAACTGACAAATTTTTCTCCCTGGATTACCACGGTGCTAAAATGCATGATGAGGCTGTAGATAAAGGGAGGAATGAAGAAAATGAAGGTAGATATTTGTGAAGTCAGCTGGGTACTTTAACACTGTTTATCTAATTATTTATGAGGAGAAAAGGAGCAAGAGAAATTTGAATGGATCTCATAAAGAAGATGGCAAATGTGTGGCTAAGGCAGAAGTGAAGAGCTGGACATTCAGACCCTTATGATGAAGACTGTGGCTTAACCAGACGTGCTCTGCAGTGGTGTTGTGGGGTTTTGGCAGGATCTCAGTAAAGAAGCCCTTACTTCCTCTTTTGAATATGAAGTTATAATAAGATGAACATCTCAACAGATTGTCAATCAGAAAACTGCTTTAAAAAGACATTTGATAACTCCAGCACAATTACCTGCCAGTTGCTTTATGTTATTTTTCTTCCCTATTCTTTTCCAGTTGGCTTATTTATAGAAATGCAACAATAAATGAGTGCACTGCTTACTTGCTTGTGTACAGGTGATCAAAATTCACTGTACAGTATAGTATTGTTGCTTTCTGTTGCTTATTTGCGCACCACATCGCATTTTAAGAGTCTTTTGTTTTAATGTTTTAAAGAGGACATATTATACTCATTTTCTGTTCTTTGATTTTGGACACCTATGGAACAGCGAGACGTGATTGACTGAACAGTAAAGTCTGTAGATCTTCAGAAAACTGTGCCTCTCGCCCTCTGCTCCTTCTATTTTCTGCAGTCTCTCAGAATGGTCTGTGTCAGTTACTCCTCCCCTTTCTCTCATGTGCGCCTCCTCCCTCGCTGTACTAAAAACCCCTTTACTGACACAAAATATACACCACTAGGACACTGATAAAATGTTTCTTACAGCTTGTGCTTTTCACTCTTCAACACGACAAAGCAAAATGGGAACAACAGTCCTTTTGCAGCAGTTTAACTGTTAATCCAGCTCATGTGGTCATTAGGAAATAAATAAATCCATGCAGAATAAATCCACAAGGAACAGGAATGCTCTCAACTTCTGTCCGGTGGTGGTGGATCTTTAGGAAAGTTTAACAAAGTTAACCATCCTCCATTCATCTGAAAAGGTGAGTGGGCAGACACAGCACTGTGTGCACAGAGCTGGCATATAGGGAGGTCAAACATGCACTTACATCTGTGTAACGACAGTTTAAAAAAACCTCCTGAAACACAGCATGCAGAGCCGACCGAAACAGCCTGCAGAGCTCACTTCCAAATGCGTTAACCTCATTATGTGACACTTTGGCTTTGGTTAACACGAGTATCCAACATTGTTACAGCATTTGTGGATCAGAAAAGATGGAAAAGCAGAATAGCTCTCCTTTAAATTGTTTTCAGCGTCATAATTGTTTTCATGTCTTAAATGTCTCCTGATGCCACTCACTGATTCTTTTAAAACTGAGGAAGTGCCATCATAATCTCATTGTGTAGTTATGTTGCACATCAGTATAATGACAATATAGCTACTTAAATTGAAAACCGTAACAAAAGACAGAAAGAAGGAAACCAACTATGAACTACAACTCATGTTTTATATGATGCCACCAATGCAGCACCAACCCTTTTTGGCTTTGGTATCATTAGAGTAATATTGGTTTGCCAGCAAAGAAAACAGCATCTGTAATGTTTCCACAGAAAATCATCATCATTATCATCACCGACACACTTATGTGGAATCAATAGCACTTAAATCTATACATTTTACAGAACTGCTAAAGGTCATTAAATTGTTCTGTAGACTCCTTTTTAATCTAGAAAGATGCAAGCTTTATATCACACAACTGATTAAAAGTGAAGATCATTCTTACTGTCTCATATTGTAAAATGCTTCTGTATGGTGACACTAACAATCCTTAGTATCTGTTGACACTGTCCTAAGTTCTGTTTTGTCTTTCTGGTTCCTTTGAAGTTGCAGTTTGAGACGACATTAAGAAATGATCCCATTCAGTGTGATGTGGGTGTGTGTGTGTGTGTTCACCTGTGACACCTGTTCCTCTTTGCCAGTGCAGTTTTTCTATGTTTGCCACTTTGTCCTCAGAGTAATTTTGCACTGTTTTTGATTGATGCACCTGCAATTTAACAATTCCAGTGGTGACTCCTCTGCCTCTTTGCAGCTCTGTCGGTCGCCTTGCATTGCTCAGAAAAACACACTATTTCTTTCAAACCTCAGCTAAAGGTGACGCATACTGATAATTTGCATTCAACTTACTACTGTATGAGTCACATGCATGGCCGCCTTTGTAGTTACGATTTACTATGGGTGCAAAATTATGTAATGCAGGGAGGAGAAAAGGTTAAAAATCATGAGAGCAGAACGCTTAATGCAACAACGCTGAATAAACAAAGAAAAGTGCACCTTTAAATTGACTGAAAGGCAAATAATGGTGGGTGTGTGTGCACCATCACTTATCATTTCAAATGAGTAATTTCTGCAGGTCTACTATGATACATTTTTTAGTGATTGTCTCCAACCCTTGTGATTTTCTGCAGGATGTCACTGGTTGAGTCCTACAGGTTTGACTGTGTGGGAGCAGTATGTGACCCTGTGTTAAGACTCATCAGAGCCACGCTTGCTCCTATCACATCACACTTCCACTGTAACGTTTGCAAGAAAGGATCCACCACACAGAGAATTGTAGACCATTACTCCCTAAATGTAACATCCTCTCATCCTGTGTGTGAGGGGATAGGCTGTTACTGCAGTAGGCGCCATCGTCACGGTTGACTGCCGCCTTGGAAGAAGGGACTATTTTGGCAGGATAATGCGGTCACGCCACTGAGTGAATAGGGGGTCTTGAGAGAAGAGGGCAGAGATAAGAGAATGGAGAACATTCCATTAAAGATAGCGATTGTATCAAGCCGAGGCTTGGGGAAGACTATTCTGCGCCGAAACCCACCGCAGCACCCATCGAGTGCAAGGTGCATCTGTTACCATGGTACCCAGCCCAGGCAGCTCCTTTCATGTCTGTCAAGACTGGGGAGGGGGAGAGACCAGCAATATGTTAGTCTCACCTGCAGTTGGAGCTGAAACGGACGTGTGTGTGCCTCTGTGTCCGTGTGTGTGCTTTCATGTATGTTCCCAGCACACACACCCCGGCCAGTTTAAGATGCTGTACGCTGACAGAGGCTCGTCACACAACATGAATCATTTAGTCACCACAGCAGAGTTGGAAATGTCACATCTCATCAGTGTTCCTCATGCCTCGGTGGCCCTGCACCATTTACATCTCTGGCAATGGAGTTAAAGGGAGGACTTGATTAGAGAGAGGAGCGGAGATTTCAGATGCAAACAGACATTTATTGCATTGGGAAGCAGTGGTGTACATTTTCCCCCACAGAATCATTTGCAGCACTGTAGCCTTTTATGAGATCAGAGTTTGTTGCGCAGTTCTCCGAGCCGAGTGGCTCATCTCACCAACTCTCCTTCGGACGAACCAAGACAACGTGTGGATTTCAAATTCTTTGCTCATGTTTCCTCCCATTTCTGTCTCCTTCCATATCTAAGCTTTCCAAGGAATGTAATGCTCCTTTCTCACAGTGGAAAATGCTGACTTGACCTTCCTTGGCAATCCAACAACAAGAGGGGAAACTCTACTGTACTGTAAACTGTACAAGAAACAAATCCACGAGTCAGCCGAGCTATTTGCTGTTGTCTTCATCTTTCTGATGCAAAACTAGACTTTTGTGTCCTCGCTACAGTTTTAAAGCAGTTAAAAAACAAAAGAAAAAGCAACATCAAATACATCATTCCGTATTGTAAACCACAGTGGACACTGAACAGTAAATCATACTTTGTCATTATCTTTATTACAAGATATTAGGCCACTGTACAAATCAGTGAATCGTACAGTACAACGCAGAATTAAGACTGTTTCTCGAGGTTTGTCATTCAAAGCTGTATACGAGGTGCTTCAAGAATACACAAGAGTTTCAGAACTTCTGCCATGCATGCATGATTTCATATTTGCCATGCATGAGTTGATATTTCAGTGTTTTAATAAAGAGCCCTAAAAATGGCAACCCAACAAAACAACTGAATTGTATGAGTAAATGTAGAAAGCACAAAAAACAAGTTGTTCAGTACAGTATATCCCTCATGAGATTTGGCACACCAATAATGCACAATGCAATATAAACAGTTTATCAATAGGGTGTGTACAGTCAAGTTACAGTATCAACCAATCCAGGTGAAAGCCTGGGAAGCTTACAAACAGGTGGGAGGTTCACGGTATATAAATGACTCGTTAGCTGCAAAGTATGGTAACAAAATACACTCAGGCAACATCGAGGATTGTTAAGTGGAAAAAGAAATGCCACTCATTCACTCACATTTTCTCGACATACAAAAGAACACTTCCTCTGGCCTTAAGTCACTGCAAAAGACAGATTCCAAAGGATCAATAAATAAAGTCTTCAACACAGAGAACAAACCAGTTTACCGCTTCCCACTTTGTGCAAGAAAATATGGGCTACCCTTTCCATATTTACAAACTCGTTCATTCATCATCCCTCGATCAAAATGAAGAGCAGAAAGAATGGTACCACAGGTTTGATTAATAAGATATAGGAGAAGTGTGTGCTTTAGTTTAAATATCAGATTTATTTCTGTATCCTGTCCCTGATTTCTGCATTTCGACAGCATCGCCTCCTTCCTCCACCTCACCCCCCCGTCTTGGAGTCTTCTCCTGCTTTTGGATCTATGGCGAAACCCTGTAATCAAGGGCATTTGTTTGTGTGAGTGTGTCTATTTGTGTTGGTATGTATGTATGTGTGTGCGTGTGTGCGTGTGTGTGTGTGTCGGGGGGTCCACCTGGGGGTCTCCTTTGCTGCCATCTCCCGCCCCTGCCAGTGTGTGTCACCCGGATGGCCATGACTGACTGGGAGAGGAGGGCGTGGAAGTGCTGCTTGCTGCCACATGAGAGAAAGTGCTTATATACAGTGTCTTTGGATTAAAACTGGTAAATATCGCCATAAAAAATTTTTCAGACTGTCTTTTGGGGGGTTGGTGAGCTAAGCGCTCTAAGCCTCTGCCGGGGTCTTCTCTGTTCCATTTTTCAGTGCTTCGTCGTCGCCATTCTCATCCTCAATCACAACTGTGGATGACAGGGGAGAGAGAGTTAATGAGGGGGGGCTCATCTTGGTGTGGCGTCTTGAAAATTCACCCACCGCCTGACAAGAGGGCATTAAAGCCCAGCACCATTAGCACTGCGCTGTATGAGGAGAAGCAGTGTGTGCATGCATGAGAGAGCACGAGTATGCAAAAAGAAAAAGATAACCATGATCGTGAATGTGTGTGCGCGTGTGTGATGCACATTTGTGAATGTGCGTTGCTGAGCGTCTGCATGCCTCCTCGCTGTGCACCCACAGGTGCAATCCTTATACGTCTGCCTGTTTGCCATGTTTTTCCATGTTATGTCTGTGCACTACTGTACTGTGAGTCTGTCTGTGCATGCGTGTGCCACCACGAGTGCGCCTGGATTTTCAAGGACCATCTCATGGGTGCCATCAGGAATGCAAAAGCGAAAAAAAACAACAACAACAACACACAAACAGACTCACAATTGATTATGCAAACACAGAAAACATAATTGCACAGCACACAAATCTCAATCATTCCAGCCATTCTCCGGGGAGGGGACACCCAGCACAACTCTGTTGAGCAGCATTCAGAAGGCATTTAACAGCACGCACTGCGCATCCAACTTGTGTTGCAGCAATGCGAATAGAATATTTAAAAGCCTATACATCCTACACGCATGCAAACAACAGTACATCATCTTAATCTCTGGTGAAGACCATGCAAGGTAGCGGGTTTGCCTGTCTAGCTGCACACAGACATCCTTAATTACAGTGCTCTATGACCAATGTGCGCATTC
Source organism: Naso thynnoides (assembly GCA_029783665.1). Taxonomy (NCBI): domain Eukaryota; kingdom Metazoa; phylum Chordata; class Actinopteri; order Acanthuriformes; family Acanthuridae; genus Naso; species Naso thynnoides. The sequence goes on along the minus strand of JAQLOL010000012.1, from coordinate 21,188,963 downwards.
AACATATCACCATGCAAATGAAAACGCCTTAATTATATAATTACCCCGTTTGCTTCTGCCTATTTGTCCGAGTTTCGGCGGACGTTTATTCTGTGAGCCACTGAAGAAGTTGTTGGTGTCTTGAAGACGACAGGTGAAGGAAAGGTGTCCCTCGTCGCCCTCATTTCCATAATGACTCATTTTTTCTTCGTTGAAAGGTAGCACTTCCGACATCTCCAAATGCGTCTTAATCACCAAGGCGCACAAACTGAAATGTATGTCTCTTCGCCAAGCTTGAACTCGGCTGTCTGTAACAAACAAAAGGGGGAAAAAACAATGCTATCTGCTGACACGATCTAGCCCTTTCTGTTTACCCCGAAGACACGTGTCTGTCTCTGTAGGTACGCACCTGAAATAACAGAAAATCAAAGAAAATCTTCAGTTCCCCCGATCGTGAAGCTTCGGCAACATTATTCAAAAAAATTCCAGAGGTTTGTTCTCTGTTCTCTGTGCGTATTGCTTTGGAAATGGAGGCGCACGTACAATAGAGCCGTGGAGCGCCCGCTGGTTTCGAGCGGCTGAACCCGTCGCACGGAAAATCTGAGGAAGAAATGCAAATTGAGGAGCGATGCAAAACACGGATCCCGGGGAGACCTGGCGAGGGAGCTGTACGGGGGTTTTCTGGTGCAGCCCAGAGACGCTTCCAGTTGGAGTCGAGGTGTACCAATGCTCCACTCTCCGGGATCTAGATGCAATCAAATAAATGGCGATCTTATATTCAAAGGGGGCGCATGAATGTAAACTGATACAGATCTTTGGAAAACGTCGTTTACGCGCCACCACCCGACGAGTTAGAGATGTCAGATCTTCCAAACTGTTTTATAAGATTATAATGTTGGCTTTTTCTATAGTCGGGGGGTTTTCAGTTGCCATGTGTCCTTTGAGTCAGACCTCACCAGAGGATGGCAGTGTTTTCATAGGCTGAGATGGGACTTTTGGCCCCATGAAAGGGCCTGCGCAAATTTCACCACCATTTCCAGAGGGTTGTAATATAAATATGGAGGGATTTTTTGTACGGGGGTTGAAGATGTCACGCGTGGGGATCAGGAACATGCTCAAGAGAGCACTTTTATAAAATTATGTGGATATTTGCTGAGCAAAGCATCGCAGGCTACAGTCCATGTTCAAGGTTGGGTGATGTTCCTGGTTTTACTCGGTAAAGATAACTCTATGTAAAACAACATATTGTGATGTTTAAAAAACACAGCTTTATCTGCACTGACTTCTTAAAACAGAACACACACACAATCAATATAACAAACAGACATAAATTCCATATTCCTAAAAATGATCCCACTTTGTACTTGTCCATAAAATGCTGATTCAAAACAGATATATTTATAATCTCCTCAAAACGTGATGGGATCCAGTTTGATCCATTTGTATTCTGGACTGGATTTGCTTTGTCTTTATGTTGAATTGTCACTGTTTACATAAATCTATCTTCAGTACGAATAGCAGCACAAAAGAGATCTTACACAACAGATTTACAGTAAAGGGTATGGACACATAGCCAGGTGTCGACGATCCTTTCTCAGAGGAACTTAACCAAATATCATTACTCACACAATGACATGAAAGGTGATATGTGAGCCCGCAGCGCAACTAACTTCAAAATGCCACCAACTTATTCATAGAGGAGATGCAATCATGCCACACCTGCTCCCTGTGGACTTACAGAAGCCATGATTTTATCAGAGGCTCACCTTTCATATAAGAGCATCTCAGTTTCACATCATGTGGTTATAGTCCTCACAACTAGTTTCTGTGTTGATTATTTAATTCAGTGGTAAACCCAAACAAAAGTGTCAGTTACTTTTAAACACAAAAAAGAGAACAAATTATGTAAAAGATAGAAAATGAGAATCAATATAAGGACAAGTGAGCTACAATCGAAACCCATAGACTCAAACAACTAAAAATTTCACTCAAACAAAACAATCAATCCTCATTTTGTTATTTATTTTATTTGATTAGTATGACCGATAAGGTTGGCATTTTTTAAAAAAGAAAGGCTGTGTAACTTTTGCCAAGCAGCCACAAATAATATCTAAGCCTATTAGATGATGCTACATGCTAACACTGTAACACTCGCAGAAGTGCATGACAGTCACAAACTTACTGAATGGACTGAGTGTTATATTAGTTACAGAACAATATTTATCTACAGTTTGCTAATATTAGCCACCAGACCAAGAAAGATTACAGCAATCAAAACCCCTGAGGGTTTTGATTTGAGCAAAGTGCAAAGTTTATGTCTTATGAATTCAATTTTTATCTGTGAGTGCAGAAATGCTCCATAAAGAGTTCCATAAGCTTGCTTTAAATTACCTGCTTTATGTTTGTGGCTACTTGCGAAGGGCTACACTTGCATCATGCTGTGTCAACATGTTATTTCTGTTTTAAAAAATAAATCATTTTAATTGAATATGTGTGTGCAGAAGTCAAACTCAGGACCAAAATTTACTCTGAAATATTTAACATATACTTTAAAGTGGATAGAGCACCATTACACCCATTGGTATGTGGAGTAGCCTCATGTTCTGAAACATTGACTTCGGCTTAATGGCCTTTGCCATCTTGTTTTTTGGAAGGCAGAGGTGGCCATATTTGTAAAATAAGATGAAGTTGTGAGAAATATGCATTGCCAGTGTTACTTTTCATAGACAGATAGAGGCTGTTGTCAATGAAAGTGACCTTGATGATGCAAATCTTTAAGCCTAAATATATTTAAAAGGGTGTGTTATTTAAAAATTCACCTCCACAAATTTGATGAGTTGGTAAGTTAGCTACACAAACAAAAAAACATTGTTTATATGAGACTGTAAGCATGTTTCTTTTCTCTTGTAAAGTTGGACATTTCAATATGGGGCTTTCTGACTCAGCCCCAAGTGGTCGTTTGAGGAACTGCAGTTTTGGCGCTTCTTTGGTTACTTTATTTTTTAGCCCTCAAAGGAATAATCCGGCGAAAAATGATCTCAGGGTCTTTTTCTGAACGGGCGCTCATCAAAGAAGACCTCCAGAGAGTTTTTTTTGCTCATCGACCTGTATCAGTTTTGACCGTAACTAAGTTGCAGCCCAAAAACGGCTAACATGCATCGAAATGGGGCGTTCGCAACACGCTTACAAAACCGGCTCTTTTAACAACCAATACTGCTCAAAATAGCAACATGCGCCTTCAGTAGCATGACTAGGGTCTCCACACATAAAACCAAGCATCAACAACTTGTTTAGCATACCGGGAGGTTATTAAAAACTCAAAAGACTTACCTATCGTCGCCCTCGCTCCTCTCGTATGAAAGCCCATAGTAGTCGATCACCGAATTAATCCAAAAGGAGGGAGCCCGGTTGAAAATTTCTACAAACTATTTTACAAACTATTCACTTCGTGGTTGGAAGTAATATCAACTTATACTGGACCAAACTGCCACAAACAACAAACTCTTTGGAAGATTTTTTTTTTCTTTTTTCACACATATTCTGTGATACTGTGTAAAATGACGTCCTGTTAAAACATTAACGGGTTAGCTTTTAAAATGTGTCAATGGAGAGAACCATTTTGTTGAAGTTCCTCATGGGCTGCTAGATTGAACAGGTGTATTGGGTGTTGCCATTACAAAGAATGAATAAATTTATTTATTTATTTACTTATTTTTTTACCTATTTTTTTCAAGTGAATTGTGTGCTCCAGTATTTTTGGTGGTTCTGCCTGTGTGAGGTGGCCCATTGACTTGTTTTTCGATGACTTGAGGTCCCACTCAAAGAGCACCATCCCCCGTTTGAGGAGGTTCTAAAGCTGAGGAGACTTCTCTGCATTTTCTCTCTAGTTTTGCTTAAAATGCTTAAAATTTAAATTGGCTGTTCTTGGACATTTCCCTTGTTGTGTAAAGTTACTCTCCTGCTCTTGTACAAATATTTTAGAGAACATTTATGCTGATCTTTCAGATAAAACTCATGCTTTATACTCTGAGTTTGCTACTACTAGTTGTATTGAGAAAAATAAACATTTGCAAACTTTTTTTTTTTTTTATCCTGGCCTCAAAGTACCAAATTTACATTTCAAACAGTTTTTCAGTGATCCTAACAATCATGTTTTGGGGACCCACACCTGTCAGATACACATACAAAAATACACTGATGCCTGTCCTCAAATATAAATACTTAATATGCAAAAACATCTCAAGCATTCTGTCTCTTTCTTTCACGCAGCATTAGTCTTAAGAACAAAATATGTATGTTGCTCTCTGTAATCTCCTGTGATGTTATGGATTAAACTGAAACATCCTCAGAGTTTGTTGTCCTCTCATCATGTCTGTTGTGCACTGAGCACTCAGCCTCATGAAAGCACGTTGTATGGGAACATACAAAGAGGCTTTCTGTCTCTGGCGGAGAGATGTGTTTTTGAACAAGAAGGCAGTGAAGAGGCTCTCTTGCAACACTCTGGCTTTGCATGTTTCAAAGGGTACAGTATATGGTGGCACTTGTGTTATTTGTGGAGCAGTTTCATATCTGTCCTTGTTATATCCCGAGGCTGCAGATACAAGGACAACTTTTCTTAAACATCTTATCCCGTGTCCTCATCTCAGAGGAAAAGATGGGAAAAGTTATCTTTCAGATCTCTTATCAGTCCTTAAGCACTAAACTGTGGAGAAGCTTAAGAGGGAGGAACATGCCTAAAAAGGGACAAACATACTGAAACTCTAAACAACTAGAGCTGTCACTCAATTGAAATATTCACTGGTGATTAATTGCCCGATTGTCCATAATTAACTGGAGATTAATCACAACTTAATCACACATTTTTTTTTATCTCAGCTAAATGTACCTTACAGAGATATTTTTCAAGTTTTTAATACTCTTATAAGTATGAGAGTGAACAAATATGCTTGCTTTATTGCAAATGTATGTTAATAGTATTTTCAGCAATCCAAAACAATGACAAATACTGTACAGAATATTAACCTATTTAGACATCACTTCTATAAGTTTGTCCCTTGTGGAGTTGCCCATAAATCTCAGTAGCAAAATCTCCAGTGTGGTCTCCTTTTGGTGAGGGGGAGGAGGGCTCTCTGCATCAGCTGTACGCTTGGCCAGCAGTGGTATTTAACACTCGACGTACTCTGATGGTAACTCAATTCATATTGATAGTAAATGCAAATATTTTTGACCTTTAAAGAAAACCATCTGGCCGGGCCTGAAGCTGAACTTGCCATTCAAAACACCCTGTTTTAATCCCTTTCTGGAATTTGTTTCTGCTTGCCATCGTCAATGTTACTGCTGCATTGCTTCCTGATTTCCCAAAGTGCGGGCTGGGCGAAGGGTCATAATCACAGAACGTGAGCGCGTTAATCACCCGTCCAAAAAAAAATAGCATTTTTTGAAGGAATTTGCGTGAACTCGTTATTATCACCTTACCTCACGTTACAAGAACAACAAATGCAGGGATCTGCAACTCAACATCTTGCACTTTGTAGCA
>JAQLOL010000012.1:21159035-21175669 GCA_029783665.1 Naso thynnoides | reverse complement strand
GTAGAGACCCTAGTCATGCTACTGAAGGCGCATGGTGCTATTTTGAGCAGTATTAGTTGTTAAAAGAGCTGGTTTTGCAAGTGTGTTGCGCACTGCCCCATTTCGATGCATGTTAGTCATTTTTGGGCTGCAACTTTGCTAAGGTCAAACCCGATACAGGTCGATGAGCAAAAAAAACTTTCTGGAGGTCTTCTTTGATGAGTGTCCGTTCAGAAAAAGACCCTGGGATCATTTTTTGTCTGATTATTCCTTTAAGGTCGCAACTTGTGCCAAACAGCGACCAATCACCTCTGACAAAACTCAACACATTATCTGAATTTGAATGTTTATTTCCATAAAAGGGCAATTTTTACAAGTTAGAAACTTCACATCACTGGAGTTACATTCACAGTTAAGTGCCCACTGCAGATGGTAGAGACCGGTATTCACAGGTAGATCATCTGACAAACCTAACAAACCATTCTAGTGGTGTTGAATTCATTATCAGAATAATCAAATAAGTGGCTCAGAGGAAGCTCTGTATATATTTTTTTCAAATAACCATCTTTGATAGTAAAAACATTTTAAAGGGAAATGAACCTTTCCGGACTGATTTCACGGTCTCATTTATATCATCATCTTCATCAGTAATTGCTACAGCGTAGGTATGAGCGGTAGATGGTTTGGTCTATCCATCGGCGAAATTTGGACACAGCTGTGTAGACTCCTGGAAACTTAGCATCTCCACAGCCGTTGCCCCAGGACACCACGCCATAGACACGCCCCCCACACACCAGTGGCCCCCCAGAGTCTCCCTGCAAGGACAAGACCGCACCTTCCATTTATTGTCATCTCACAATGTGTCTCATAGAAAAACAAATGCTCTAAGATTGATTGGTGTTTCAGAACAACAGAGAGTCTGAGCAGTTGAAGAACAAGAAGATGTCCCGGCAGAGTTGGGTCAGGGAGGACATATAAGAGTACAATTGTCAACTGGAACTTGAACCGCACGTGTCCTCTGTGTAACCCATTAGCTGTTACAAGGCAACAGTTATTCTTCTCAGGGTGGCTGTAACAGAAAAGACAAACATCCTGTTTGAAAATTAATCCGAGTTAAATGAGACACTTTCTAACAAAGAAAGTGCACATGAAAGTCCTGTTTTCACATGTACAATAACTGTTCATTTGTGTGAAATGTCCAAAAAACCGACAAGCATTTTATTATGTGATGCATATAATAGATACATTTTAGAGCATCTGAACTGTGGCGTCACCTGTAATAAACAACCCTGGCTTACATGTGGATTTATCACATTTGAAGCTCACAAAAAGCACTGATGATTTAGCATGTGTGGTCTCACACTCCAGCCCAGTATCACGGCAGGTCATGAAATAATCACAAAATGTAAGTAGAGGGATTTCTGTACATGAACACAAATATCCATAAATTTCCTGACAGTCAGCAGGACTTACAAAGGCAGAATTTGTGCTTGTCTACATAAATCATGCTGAAATAATTTTGTGACTATTTCACAAACACATGATGTTTGTAACGGTCAGCATTACAATCATTTCTCAGCATTAACCAAAGTGTTTTTGTTGCGTAAATCAAACCACTGATGGTAGTTAAACTGTAGATTCCCTTGTGACAGTCCTGCATGTTCTGAATGTTGTCCCGTTATGAAATATGGTGCAGGCACGAAGTACAGTAAATGAGCGAGTGCCGCATTGGTTTAGTTCTTGTACATGAACCACATAGTTTAAATTTGGTCACAATTTCACGAAATGCCACGAAAATGTGTTGCAAATTTATGTACAAGCAGATGTGTTTGCAAGTTTAGTTTATTACATGTTCCAAAATTTATTGAAATGGGATGAAGTCAAATGATGAACAGCATTTTAAAAATTCACATATAAGCCAATATGTTGTTTTGTTTTGTTTATTACTTGTGAAGCAGCAGTGAATCCAACCATCCTGTTTTTAGTGGAAGGTTTTATTCACCGAATCATAATCTCTTGCTTCCACTTGAAAATGCCAACACACAAAGTTGCCTACTGCAGGTTTAAATATAGCGCATTTTAATTAGTCATTCAGCTCTCTACTTAGGGTGAAATATAGCCTACTGATATATCACACTTTGAATTTTATGTAAGTTTCTTCTCACATTAAATGCAGGGATAGAATCGTGTTGCAAATAACCAAATCAAAACATGCCATTATCTGCAGCAGTTTTGTTTAGTCTTGAGGCTGTTTCAGAGCTGCTTTTCGATCTGTTCTGTACCTATCATAACCAATACAATTCCTGATGGTGGACCATGGCTGCTTAATAAAAGCTTGTACCTGAACCAACACTGACATGAGCATCTGAGTCCCCGTGCTATCAGGGGCGATGAGCTTTACAAAACTGTGTTATTGTCTGGCTTTCATGTGAGCTGATAAAAATCGAAGGAAAATGTGCTATTTAATATACTTTGAGAGCCGAGGCCAGAATATGGGGAATAAATCATTTCAGAATTATTTTTGTAGCTTTTCAAAGATCGTTGTAATTCACAATGGGGCAGATTGGACGACCTTCAGTGTGCAGCACCCACTCACCTCACAGCTGTTTAAAATAACTGCTTGACGTTAGTGAGTGATGGCATTAAAGCGTTTGTCATCTTGTACCTTGCATGCGTCTTTTCCTCCTGTCCTGTAGCCGGCACAGATCATGTTTGCTGTGATGTTTCCGTTAAAGGACTCGCTGCTGTTGCATCTTGCAGTAGAGACAATGGGCACAGTGACTGTCCTCAGGGTGAAGGGGGCCTGGCCTCCACCCACATTGTTGTAGCCCCACCCAGACACCCGACACACCAAGCCTTCGATCACCCCTGTCCCCTGCCTGGGAAGAGGCGCCAGCGACACATACCTGTTCAGCACCATGGGGGCTCGCAGCTGGATGACAAAAAAGAGAAAACTCAAAATAAACAATGGTACTGATGCTGACTTGATTATTAGCAAAGTTAAACTCATTTGTATTTTCATATACCAGCCATGCAACAGAAAGCAGGTGGACAAAGTTAACAACTTGTTGGTGAGGATAACAAGCCAGAATGCTGCTTTCTGTTTGATGGTGTTTAATCCTTTGCTAGCTTGCTCACAATATAAATTTGTTAAGCAAAAGAATCTCAAATAAACACAACCTTTATGATTTTTGAGGCATAAAATGTAATCAAAGTAAAAGGCTAAAGCACAGATATAAACAAATGACAAATTGGTTGCATAACTTCATCATCATCACCACTAAAATTCCTATGAAATTATACTACACACGTTAAAACTTTAGAAGTCAACAAGTTGGATAGTGCAGCCGTTTGGCAGTCTTATGGACCGATATTGTTCTCTGATATGCTCCGTTATTAAAACTGTTTTTTAAAAACTGGAAAAAATGCTTGGACTACATATTTAAAATGGTGAAATTGCATAGTTTGTCCAGCAGATGGCAGGCATTATATAAAAATTATAAAGGAAGTGTTTCTTGTTCAGTGCCCTGATGTTTGGAATATAGTTTGTTAAACATAACATATCCTGCCTCCATCACTTATCTTTGTCACAAGTATTTGATTATTAGATTCACTGTAGCCAAGTGCTTGATCATGAGGGAACTGCTTTTAATTGCTGTTTTTAAAATAAACTTAATATAATTTAATTATAGAGTGTGGTCTACACATGCTCTACATGTGAAGTGTCTTTCGAAAACTTTGTTATGATTTAGGGCTATATAAGTAAAATTGATTTCACACGACTGCCGTCTTAAATCACTTCAAAAATTATTAATGGAGCATTTAATGACATATTTTATGTCATTAAAAAAACTGAAACAAAACAAACAAACAAACAAACAATATATATATATATAAAATTAACAAAAGCCCCCCCAAAAAATATAAATCTTGCAAAAATGAGGTAACTCTTGCTGCAAGTGTAAATCTTGGCATTTTGTCACCCTTACCTTAATGAGCATGATGTCAGCGTTGTTGGTGCTCCTGTTGTAGAGCGGATGAGTGACCAGCCTGTGAGGTTTGGCGTACTGCTCAGTCCCTTCAAAAGTGTTGACGATGTAGTCGCCTGCCACTATCATCATGTGCTCTGCTCTAAAACACATTTGCATCACATCACATTAATCAGCAAGTGAGTGCATCATGAGATTTGATCATGAATTATCTTTTCTAAAGAGAGACAAAATCGACACAGGCCTATTCTCAATTTCCTACATTGCAACAAACATGATCATAATTTATCAGCCTGTAGATTTATAGAAACACTTGAAGGAACTTTGTTTATTTAATAAAATATCAGCAAACAAGTCTTGACAGCGACAGTGACAAATCATGACCAGGATTCAATGTCGCAGTGCAGAATGAGGACAAAAGTCAGAAGTGTTTGTGTGCCAGGAAACAGTGGCTCACTGTGTGCAGGCATGGCTGGGATATTAGACTCATAAAAGAAATACAGCCAATTTGCCGAATTCAGCCAAAATCACACTTCTCACAAACACACACACACACACACCAATAATGTGCCAAGGTCAGCTGACCTGACCGCATCGGTGTGCTGTTCGACTTCCCACTGGCCTGTGTGGTTTACTCTTCTTCATGATCAAGCTGCATCATTTTGACGTTACGTACCCGAAGAATGGATGTTTGCTCTTAGGCATCTGCTGGGACCATCTGCTCACAGTATAAAATCATGCCAAGTTAGATTCTACACAGCGACTTCACCAGGGTCCACTGAGAGGATGGCAGAAGAATGTCATTGCCCGAGCGAGTGATTCCGAAATTGTTTGATCTTTACTTTGAGCAAAGCTTTAAAAACAGGTTGCAAGATTCATGAGGGCTGTAGGTTTTTAAAACCAATCTGTTCATGAAGCAGGAAAACAACCTTGAAACTTGTCGTCCCTTAACCAGTTTTGGATTAATAAAACCAAAAGATGATGAACAGGACTGAGAGTCGACTGCAGCCATGTTGGCAACTCAGTCAGGCTGTAATTAGACACAGCAGTGCTTTGATGAAACGCTGATGTTAGACAGTTTCTATGTGTGTTTAGCAGGTATTATTTTTACTATGTTATTATCACACACACTATCTGACAATTTGGGTCATTGTGATATTCACAACATCCTTGACTGCAGAAACTGAAGAGGGTTCAAGACTTTTTTATACAACAAAATCTGATTATATATGGATATATTGTATTTTATGTGATAAGCCCACTCATTAGGATCAATCATCTGGGGAACACAAATGTCTGTATCAAATGTCATGGTAATCCAACCAATTGTTCTTGGGATATTTCTTTCAAAACCAGAATCGTCATACTAATAGTGATGCAAGAGGAAAAGTCTGGGCATTACCAACATCGTAAGGACACACCATAAATGTCTGTTCAAACTTTCGGTTGTGCAGATATTTGAATCAAAGTGTTTGACCAGAAACCAAACAACATGAAACCAATTGAACCAAACTGCCAGCATGGATGAAAAAGTGGATATATAGAAGCATGTAACCTTTCAAACATTGAAATCATGACATTTATCGTGATGTTTTACACAACAATACAAGCAAAAAGCATCATTATAACAGCTATTGAAGATTCTTACCCGATGTTACAGTGCGCTGCGGTCAGCACCCAGTACCTGTGAACCAAAGATCCACCGCAGAAGTGTTGACCCCTGCTGCTCTGCAGTGACACAATGTATCTGATAGAGTTTGGTGCCGCAGTGTGACCACCGACTATACGGCCCTGCATAAGCACACGGCCTGCATGAAAGCAAAAAGATTAAGAGTTGTTTAATGTTATTGTAAAGATTGAGTCCTCCTGGTTTTTGGTTATTTCTATATAGGAAATCAGGAAAAGGCAACAGGAGTTTGTAGATTACTGAAGATGTTTTCGCCTCTCATTCAAAAAGCTGGTGGAGACGGAATCTGTGCTCACAAAGCTGATGGACTTTAAAACCACTTTCTTTATGTCAAAACATGGCTTAACCATGTCATATTCATATAAAAAAATGAGATGTTTCTTTGTATCTCTGAATACCCAAACAGTCCTGCGTATATAGTAACAGCTCCTCAAGTATTGATTTCATTCGTGCCTTAAAAAGCCCATCTTATAAAACACAGAGAGCTTTCAGTGAACAAAAGAGAAACATGAAGAGTGAGGCCCTTTTAATCCTGATTCCAGTCCATTGACTCGGCTTAATAATTAGTGGTTTTCTGTCACCTGGGAGGCCACCGCATAATTAAGGTAATCCAATATAACCTGACCTTCTAGTGTCACCACCACCTCACTCTGGGCTCTGAAACATTAGAGCAGGGGCTCTCCCTGCCGGCCTTATGCAACAGCTTGACTCCTGCACACTGGCTCCAGGCTGTAATATAAGAGTCACGATGGCAACAGTAAAGACTGTTTCCTGAAAGTATATGATAAACACCTGCTGAGGAGTAATCACAACCTAAACTGCTGAACCTGTGAAGTATTGGTCAGCACTTTAAAGGAATAATTTGACAATTAGAGAGATTATTCCTATTTTTGCCAAAATTGTATTTGTTGAATCTATATGAAGTCAAGGCTTAAAGCAACAATTCCCCATCCTACAACCAACCAACTCGTCAAATGATTTGAAAAATCAAAAATAAGACTCCAAGGCATTCTCTTTTAAATGTTAAAATACCTTTATTTGCACTTTGCAGTCCCTGCTCAAGTCCCAAGTTTTAAACTTTGCTTTTCTGGTCCTACTCAAATCATAACTCTCACTCAGTGTGATATTCTTTTTGTGACTTCAAATGTTGAATGAGGAAGGCGGCTGTTGCTTCTCTGTTTGTAATTTTTCAACTAACATGTTTTACAGAGCACTTCATAGTTTTTGTGTACAAACATATTGTCGTATTTTTTTCCAATGGGACCTCAGTAAAATAACTTCAGTTCTTCCAGTTTTTCTCCTGTGACTGGTTGGATGCTGTTGGATTGGTTCGGACAAAGTGGATGTAGAGTTTGAAGTGATGGTCTAAGTGAAATGAAAAGCGTCATTATTAAAGAAAATGATTTATTGCACATTTTTTAAATATCATATTTTTGCATCTTTGGGCTTGAGGGGAGATAAGAACTATTTTAAAATCAAAAGGCACAAGTCCAAATTAAGTCATGAGTTGTTTAACACCAAATCAAGTAGCGAGTCTTTGTCAAGTCAAGGCCAAAGGCAACAAATATGTGATGAGTCTGACACGAGTCTAAAATGGTTTAAAACTTTTAAACGAGTCTCCTCTTCAACATTTACTGAACAAAAGCTTACTCCATTAAACAGAAACAGAATGCAACAATAAAAACTGAACAAGTCACTGAGTACTTTGTTTAACTGAAAAACATGTACTTACAGTGGACTGTCATGAGGTCCAGTAGCATAAAACCTAAACAGATTTGCAGGATCGTCATAGCTGTGAAGATCTCAGGCTGTTATTTTACACCATACCATGAGTTGAACAACCGCAGCCAAGCAGTCAGTGTCCTCTGCTCCTGTCTGCTGGCCCTGCCCGAGCACCCACACCTCTGTGGACACAGAAGGAGTCAGCCACACCAACCTTCATCCTCGAGTTTCCCCTGGAAAAAAAAAGTTTTTAATTTCATCCTCCACCATGACACGAGGCACCAGCCACCAACACTGTAGCATTGATGGAGAAGGAAAGAGAGCAACAAGGTTCACCTTCAAAAACTGCCCAGCACCCCCTGCCATCCCAGCACTATCACAACTCTTTCTCCTGAACCTCCTGACTTGTCGAAAGGCCTTACACTGTTGCCATGGCAACACAGGGTACTGTGCCGAGCAGGTTCATCTATACTGTATCAGCACGCTCTGTCTGTGTCATCATCCAGGCTTATCCGTGCTGAAATGTTTCAATAGCCTACTGTGTGTGTGTGTGTGTGTGTGTGTGTGTGTGCATGTCTTTGTTTCGGAGCTGTGGGGGGATTCATGTCGGAGTCATGAGACAGAGACAACACTGAGGTTTTCTACGGCGCTGAAGGAGTTTGAACGAGTACAAGTACGAATCATCAGTTACTTCTGAATTTCTGTTAAATAACTCATTATAGTCAGCCTGATCATCATCATTATTATCATCATGTCATCATCATCGTACGCCGTCTGGCAAGTCAGCATCATCCACAGCATGGGAGGAGAATCTCTCCTGACCTCCTCTCGTCCCACATTCAGAGCGAGCTGAATAATTGATGCTTCACCCGGTAGGATGGGTGAGACGGCTTTGTGTGGCCTCCCACTGTCAGGTGTTTCCTGGACCAGCGATCACCCACCTTCACAGACGATCACCTTCACACATAACATTTTTCTTTCTATATCTCACAAATAGAGACAAAGCAAACCTGACTCGTGCCGATACTTATAAATCATTACAAATATTGATCTTCACCATACAAAGACATTTTTTTGTGATTGTCTGTAACCAACATACAGAGGCAAGATTTAAGAACATTTGCCCAGGATATGTATGCACCCCATGAAATACTACTTTTAATTCTTGTACTTTATATTGGTAGCCCCTTTAAATAATAAAGTCTATGGATTATTGCTATTCATGAAGCTGCTTTTGGGAGAACACTTTGTTAGCAGCTCAAGAACCTCCTAAATTAGACTTTTTTTAATTTATGGTTTTATTTATTTATTTGGAGATTTTTGTCTCTGTTATGCAAACATGACGCAGAGACAGGATTAAGTGTTTCTTATCTGATTTTTACACAATATTTACATTTAGTCACCAAGGTGGTATTTGCTTTACCACCAGAAGTGGATGAGAAATCATGTAACTATATTTTATCATCAGCATTAGTTGGTTGAGTTTAAACATTCACAAACATTTTGCAATTCCCGGCTGTTTCATCAACTTGCAACTGTAATTTAGCCTGGATTTTTCACTGAAAACTCTCATCACAATGTAGATACAAACTTTTAATCAGTGGTGATTGAGTAGAAACATACTCATTCTTTTAAATTTAAAACAAGTCCGTGTGCGTCAGTGACATGTGCTCCTCTCACACTCACACTGTATATCCTGTTCTGCATGGTAGCTGCCTCACTATCTCTCTCCATCTTACACACACACACACACACACACACACACACACACACACACACACACACACACACACACCTGTTTGCTATCCCAGCTTTGCTCCAGAGGGAGGCGAAGCATGCTATCACCTCTCACTCTCACAGTTGGAATGACACCTTGGGAGCGAGGCTTTATGGAGGCTATGAGTTACAAAGCTACAGTGTGGGAACTCAGACGAGGAACAAAACAAATGAGAGTGACAGGGGAGACGGAAAATGTTCAGAGACGAGACGAACAGCTTGAACCGTCTGCTTTGATTGTTTTCTGTTGACTCTGGGTCAACGTGAAGGGTAAACAGGTTCAAAAACACCATCAACCACTTAAACTTTTGGTTAAATTTAACAAGGCTGTGGAAACTTTTCTAGTTCATGTGAGGAATAAATGTGTAACATTCTGCTGTGTCTCCCTGGAGGGCAAATCTCATACTCAGACATCACATGAGCTTTATGAGCTTTTTTCTTGCTCCTTTGTAGCATCATTGGATACACCAACTCATCTGGCAAGTATGCTCTGTCATTTCTCTGGCTTGTTGGGTTTCATCTCCATAATGCTTCACTTTGTCTCCACTACTAGACAATAGGATGTATCTATGCAAACAAAGGCCTTTGGATGAGATGGGTAATGAAAGAGAAGGCTGCTTTTTTTTTTTCTTCTGTCATGTACTAGGTCACACTCTCTGCTTTCCATACATGGGAGACACTTAGATATACGGCAGACAAAGGCGAGGAACAATGAGAGTGAGAGTGGTTATGGTATAAAAGAGAGTCCTGAGAGTTCTCAAGCTGTGCTGTATGTCCCGGTATGAGAGGAGTGTGTGGGAGTGTGTGTGCCAGCGTGTGGATGCTGGACTCAGATGTGTTTTCTCACTTAACTCTAGATAAGGTGAGACAGCTTTGTACTGAATTCATTTTGCTTTGATTATGAGTTGATCTGAGAGGAGAAAATCCCCACTTCAAATAATCTCAGGTAGAAGATGCTTGTGAATGTTCAGCTTTTACTTCTTTTGGTTTTCATGGTTGATAATTCAAGAGACCTTCAAAGTACATGAAGAGGGTAGTTGATGGTAGAATGCAACAGAATTTTTTAAGTAACACAAGCTAATTAAACCCAGTTCTTTTGTTCTTTAAAAAAAAACAAACAAGTTTGTAGCCTTTGATCAGTTACCCGTATTCTATCTTTTTGTAGCTACTAAGATGAAGCTGGCTCCATCCTGTCACCTCCCACTGCTCCTCCTGCTTTTTGGAAACCTAACAGGTAAAAAATAAAATAAATACTGTCCTTTTTACTTTTAAACCTTCAGTCAAACATGAGCTAAAAGCTGCAAGCTTAATGTATTTCATAGAATGGAGGAACAAGTCAATCATGATTTGAACAAATCTAATCCCCCTCCTCGGTTCTCAGGTGTGCTTGGAAAGAGAATCATTGGGGGTGAGGTGGTGTACCCCTACTCCATCAAGTATCAAGCCTCACTAATGTTCATGGACCACCACTTCTGTGGAGGCACCCTCATCCAGGCTCAGTGGGTGGTGTCTGCTGCCCACTGCTGGAGGCCGTGAGTTACTGCAGTCATACGTCCGCTTTTGAATCCTAAAACTACACAGAAGGAAGAATTTTAGAGTGATCGGGAACATCATGTGACTTTAAGAGCCCTTGGGTTATCTCACCCGCTTTTTCCTTTGTCTTCCTTTGTGCCCTTGTAGGACTCACATGATTCAGGTGGTTCTCGGTGAGCACAACATCAAATGGGTGGAGGGCTTTGAGCAGAAGTTCAATGTCTCCTTAGTCGTCAGGCACTTCCATTACAAACACTGGACATTTGACAATGACATCATGCTGCTTAAGGTAAGGGATCATCATGACATGTTTTGTTGAGATATTTATTTTATATTGATAGAGTGATTCAAAGCGTGAGCTGGACACAATTTTGATTACTGGTTGAAATCACTGACATCATCATCGACCTAGAACACTAACAATAGAGGAAAAAAAGTTCTGACAAATGCAATAAACTGAGCAAACTTTTTCATGCATATCTGTACCTATATTTAGATTTTTAAATGGCATTTGCTCTCCGACATCCCACATCGGCACTGCTTTAAGGGGCCTTTCACACAGATATTTCATATTATGATAAACACTGGCTCCACAAATGTTGCATAAAAGGGTACAATTATGTTGCAATGCTCACTAGAGAGAGTTTTTTAAAAGAACAGTCAAAATCAAGCAGCAGAGGCTGACATAGTCTGACTTTCAGCACCGAGTATCAGTAAAATTCCACAACAAAGCTGAATCCTACATTTCCCATGACGCTTAAAATTAATGATATCTATTCTTTGCACCTTTTCTCCACAGTAAAAGCCCATTTATTTCATGTTCCACAAATCAAAGTTAAAACACAGGATGTTATAGCCAGTGGCAGAGGAATTCAGGTCCTTTATGTGAGTTAACTACTGATTTAAAAAAAAAAAAACAAGGCAATGAAAATTGTCATTTCAAATACAGAATTATCTATATTGTCAAAGAAATGTATTAAAAATATCATAGAAAAAGTATAAATGATTAGAGTAACCCCAATTACAGTTTTATAATCATGGATTGTTAGCATTGATACTATCAAGCAGCATTTGTCTTGTAGTTGTAGCTTACTTTAAATACATTTTAAGGTGTTTTGCTTTTTGAGCTTCATAAGCTTAAATCACAAAAAAACCCATCTTTTTTTTGGTTGAGTCATTAAAACCTCATGATGCAGTGCAACAAGAATATTTCAACATCAATTTGTTTATTATTAAAGAAGAAAGAATAAGGCAGGCTATGAGAATAATGCTGAAGCTGATTAAATAAAGACTTTAAAAACTTAATCTGAACTAAAAACTGTTTGAAATATTTCTCATACGCAGGAATATTTTTATTTTTTACTTTTATATCTAAAAATTAAATCAAACAATAAAATGACTTGATAAGCGAGACTTTTCACTAAAAATGTCTCATGTTTTAGAAACTAAAATATCTTCAGTGATTATGCAAATATGCAAAATACCAAGCTTCCAATATTTGTTAAAAAGGGGTGAAAAGAACAATATGTTCTCCTAAAATGTAGTGAAGTAGAAATACAGAGTAGCATAAAGAAAAAATACTCAAGTAAAGTACAAGTACCCCAAAACAGTACTTAAGTGCAGTATAACAGTGAACGTACTTAGATATTTTTCACCACTGCCAAGCAAGTGGCTCTCTTTGCGTCATTGAGAATACTGACTCATTAAACTCAAGTGCACTGTGACAATTTAACCATTGAAACACTCCACAAATTATCCTGTCTAACCATTGAACAAGGGACCTGTCACAGTTACATTCAACCCTTTTATTAAATAATCTGCTTCCCACTGATGCGTATTTATCCTTCCCTGCCTCCCGTTCTTGTTTTATTCATTGTATCTTGTTTGCACACTGTTTTATGTCACATTCATTAGTCATCAGTCAAAAGCACTGACAGCAGAGTCAGCCATTTAGAACAGCATAACCCTCTGTACTCATATTGCAGAAAATTTGTTTGTGCTGAGAACAGAAAATGCACACAGCCACCTTCAGAATGAGAATTCTATGTTGACTGACTGAGCGATTTGTCCTCTGTGGGTCAGTTGGATCGTCCAGCTATTATCAACACTGTGGTGGAGCCGGCCTTTTTGCCAGACCCGGACTCACCCCCGCTGGCCGACCTCACTCGGTGCACAGTCAGCGGCTGGGGTGTGACTTGGCTCAACAGCTACAGACTGTCGCCTGTCCTGAGGTCTGTGGATGTGGACATCTTCTCCAACTGCTGGTACTACTACTACTTCAGGATCACCGAGAACATGGTCTGTGCTGGCTCTTTCTTTGGTGGGAAAGACTCCTGTCAGGTGAGGCACAAAGTCGCTTGTGTGTGTGTGTGTGTGTGTGTGTGTGTGTGTGTGTGTGTGTGTGTGTGAGCCACTACGCTTGTAGGGTCCAACCAGCTTTGTGGGACCAAAATGCTTGGCCCACAAGTTTAAACTGATGTTTGAGGGTTAAGACTTGTCAGGTTTTAGGGTTAGTGTTAGGTTATGGTGAGAGTAGGATGAGGGTCAAGGTTAGGCATTGAGATAGCATGCTTAAGGTTAGGTGAGGGTACTAGGGAATGCATTATGTCAGTAACGGGGTCCCATAAAGATACTGAAAAATGCTCTATGTGTGTAATAGCACGTCCAAATGACATACAATTCTTGCAGTAAACAAGGAAATTCCTGATAACTCTTCGAGTATGTCATGACTGATGATGTAATACTGCAATTTTATTTTAGTGTAATAAAGGTCTATATCAGGAAACTCTTTCTCATTATTCCTCCAGCATAAATCATATGATTTAATCTAGTTTTCTCCATATTTTTGGCCCTTTTCCTCATCACTGCATGGGGCAGCCCCTCAAGAACCACTGCTCTACTTGAGCAAAAACTTTTAACAATTTTCTGTCCATCTTCAGGGCGACTCAGGAGGACCTCTTGTTTGTAATGGTAAATTTGAAGGCATCGTATCTTGGGGCATCGGCTGTGCGTATGCTTACTACCCCGGCGTCTACACCAAGGTTAGAAACTACCTCGGATGGATCAACTGGGTCACCCAGAACAACTAGAGAACACTTTAGACTCCAGTATGAAAAAAGATTTATAAAATCTCTAATAGACTCAAAAGGTTATTATGTTGTCTTGATTTGTATATAAACATGAATACGTTTGCTCAGTGATTTTTTGTTCCACTTAGTGACAATCATGTGAGAGAGAAGACTCGGGTTATTACAACAAAAATGAACAAAGTCTGACATACACATGCAACTAAATGCACTTTGTTTTGTAGCTTTTCTTCTTTTTTTAAAATGATTTTCACAGGTGATTGTAAACCATCTGACACCCATTTCAGGGATCATTTCAGTCTGTGAACCTTTTCCACTAACTCAGAGCTCAAAGCTGGACTTAATAAAGATGCATATTTTCTCAAACTGTCTCCCTCATGACTGTTATAACATCACACATTAGATAAGGGATGAAAGCGATCAGGAAAGTCATTTTTCGGACAGGAGAATTGAGCCACACAGGAAAGTCCCAGTTATCTGCCTGAACTTCCCTTCAAAGCAATACTTTACTGCAAAAGTAAATTCTGTGTATCAGTTACTCACTCTTAGAAGTCTCAAACTGAAGAAATTTTTTTTTTCCTTCCAGTGTTTCTCCATGGTGATTTTAAAAAATGTGAGCCACTCATTTTTTCTCGAAGCTTACAGAGGTACACTTTTAAAAAACATTAAGACAACAATATTAAACAACATCCATCTTAAACTCTCAACAGCTTTGTGTCATATAATTCAAGTTTTCTTTATCGTGTTGTTTGCTTAATACTTTAAAAATACTTTTATTTTGGCTGGAAAGCTACTAAATCCAACACATCTGGTTCAACGCTCCGTTTCGCGTGCGTGGTCAAGCACATGCATTAGAAGTGTAATGTTATCCCCATGTTACGTGCCTGGGCACACGACACAGAGCATTGAACCAGATGTGTTGGATCAGTAGCTTTCTAGACAAAATAAAAGTGTTTCGGAAGTTTTGAGCAAACGACACAGTAAAGAAGACTTGGATTATACCACACAAATCTTTTGAGAGTTTTGAATGGATGTTTGTAGATACTTTTGATGTTTGGGAAAGTGTATCTCCATGAGCTTCCAGCAAAAGTGAGTGGCTAACATTTTTGAACTCGCCTGTTTATCAGGGAGGGAAAAAAATCTTTAATTCAAGAAATCTAAGTATAAGTAATTGATATACAAAGCATAATTTTGCGGTGAAGTATCAGTTCAATAACAAGTCTGCAGAAAATGAGTAATAGCAACAACACCACTGCATTGACACATGGCATACGCACTTGCATGCTGGCAGGTGATTGGCTGTGACTGCCCCCTCCCCCCCCCTTCACATTGTCCCTTTCACATTTAAAGCTTGACCACAAAAGTCTCCTTCATTGACTCAAAGAGAAACTCACAAACCCCACAAAGACCAGGCATGGACCAAGTCGAGTTCAGCAGGGATGTGATGCATATAAAGACCCACGGCTCCAGACATTTGTCCCAGGATGATATCAAGAAGCTGATCCACCATTCTCAGGAGGCGAAGAAGCAAGCTTACTGTCCGTACAGCAAATTCAGAGTGGGGGCTGCTCTCCTGACTTCCGACAACTGTGTGATCACAGGTGCAGTAACATATAAAATTTCTTCTATTGTTATGTTCTCCAAATTCTGCGTTTTGTACTGACCTAAAACTTATCTACCAAATTATTTACTTTTGTCAGAGAGTATCACATAGATTTAAAATATTGCAAAAGTTTACCACATTGCAAGCACTTTGCAAGCAAGAAAACAGAAAGAAAGTGTTACGCAATACAAGTTCAAGTCAAAGTTCAGACTAAAAGTTTAATATTTTCTTGTCTCACTACAGCAGCTCATCATGACATCCTTATTAATCGAATTCTAAAATCGTTACTTAAACTTACTGAGGAATAAATTTACATCTCTTAGAAAAAAACAAATATTTACTTTTCTGAGCACATATTAGCTTTTGTAATTGCATCACCCAGTGCAGTGCGAGCGTGCACACACACACACACACACATACACATTTCAAATCATTGTCAACACAGTAAGGCCAAGGCATCACTATCCGGTTCATAGGGCTGGGCTTACAAAGCTTAGCCGGTCATGTGTCCCTCAGCAGAGGTGTCTGGGGGTAAGTGACGGGCAAATGGCTGAGTGCAAAGACCCACTGAGTGCAAAGACCCACTGAGTGACCATTTGATGAGGACAGACATAGTAAACAAACAGCCCCTCAAATGGTGAAGGTCTCAAATGAACATACTTGTGTTTCCCAACAGGCTGCAATGTGGAGAATGCATGTTACAACCTGGGTGTGTGTGCTGAGAGGAATGCTATCTCAAAGGCTGTGTCCGAAGGCTACAGAACTTTCAAGGCCATTGCAATTGCCAGGTAACATCCACTTCGACATTATCCTGACAGCAGAATTCTTCTTTTTTTTTTTTTTTTGATTTTCTTTGAAATACCAGCGTTATTTCTGCCCTTGCTCAAGCACACACACACAGTCATCAATCTGGTTTCACCAAACCATGGCTCGCTTTACTTGTTTAGTTTCTTGCACGTCTTCTTTGCATGTCATCAGAACTGACAGACCCAGCTACGTTTCCTCCAAATGCTAATGAGGAACAAAAGAGCTGAGTCAGCAATTGACATGCTGCACCTAAATGAGCAGAAGCTTTCTTTCCTTCTTTCTTTTTTCTTTCTTTCTTTCTTTCTTACTTCTCTTTTTTGTTTCTGTCTTACTTCACTCTTTTGTTTCTGTCTTACTTCTCTCTTTTTTTGTTTCTTTCTTTGTTTCTTTCTTTCTCTCTCTCTTTCTGTCCTGCAATAAGTACTTGCTAGACATGTTTTAATAAAAGAGGT
>JAQLOL010000012.1:21141704-21152740 GCA_029783665.1 Naso thynnoides | reverse complement strand
AATGAAGGGAAATGGAAATGAAACAGCGTTTCTGGCACTGAAAGAGGGAGGAGACAGAGAGAATGTCAAGGTTTGTTGAAGAAAACCTGCTCCTGACCAGGTTAGCTTCACCGACTTAATTACAAAAGTAACTGACTCAGAGCTTAAGTGACCTCCCTCTCTCAAACGGGCTGGAGCTTCTCCTCAGGTTTGAGTTACTTCCCTCAATGAAACAGACAACCTAAAGTTTCCCATATTTAACAGACTCAAGAGTTTTCGCGAAACCTGCTTCCTGGAACAGGCCTCTGGAGAGCAACTGAGACCTGAGAAGTAAAAGATCTGGTATAAATTCAGAGCAGAACACTTTGCATCGGCAAGTTGGAGAAAAACAGGGACAGTTTATCAGTAAGACATTAACTACTGATATTTTATTTTTATAGCAGTTTGGCCAGCATTGTTCTATGAAAATCTGAATTTACTAACATACCAGCTGGATAAAAAGTCATTCAAATGCAAAATACATTTTTAGATACATTATTCTAGCAGCCAGTGAGAGAATTTAAAAAACACTTCTTCTTTGGTGTCCTTATTTTTCAGTTCTCTGCTATGCTGTGCTTCACACTGTAGGTAGTGTGTGCTTCCCACATAAATCTGCATCTGCTGTGTTGACTTCACTTCACCACATTACCTTGAGGTGTTCGCTCTACTTGAAGCATCGTCATCAGTTTGAGCTTGCTCCTTTGGCTTTGGTTTTCGGGCTTTGTTCTCACCAGGCTCACTGAAAATACATCACAGAGGAAAAATCATATGGAATAAGAAGACAAAAAAGAAAAACAGCTGCTATAAATAAAATAACACATTTCTACTGTAGATCTAGTCAGTATCCATTAGTGTAAGACCCCTTTCAACAGAGTAATGATTAAAATGCAACAGACTGAAAATAGTCTTGCCTCTCTCACCTGAAGGCCTGAATGATGACAGTGCCAAAAAGAATGAAGAGGGCAGAGAAGATCAGCGACAGGATGGGCATCATCTCTCGCCTTGAGGAGGGAATCGTGTTATTATTGAACATGTATGAAAAAACACACAGCAGCATGAATCAGTGACACTCCTCGCAGACTCAATGAAGCTTCTAAATGCAGTAGAAGGGTTTACATCCTGGCTGATCACCACAGACCCCACAGCAGGAATTTCTGGCAACATCTTGATGCAGTGGTTTGTGAAACATTTCAAACACATCAGCAAAAAGTGCATCTCCTTGTCTCTTTTTTGTATAGTAAATAATGCTGACATCCTGGTTGAGTGTTGTCTTACCAGTTTGAGTAGAGAAGGTCATCATATATTTGAAGGATGTAATCACAGGCAGCATTCATCCACTGAATAATAAACATCTGAAAATAGAAAAGCAATGGCATTAATCCAAAAACTGCTCCGGTTATAGTTTTCTCCCTCAGATTTCCCATCAGTCCGTCCGGCCTCTAGCCCAGTGGTCTCCAGCCAAAGGGGAGAGTGTGTCTGCAGTGCCTTACTGGGGCCATTTCGTTGTTGAGTTCTGGCAGGGTGGCGTCTGAGCTCAGGTAGGTCGGGTCCTTCTGAAGGAGCTCCAGCTGCTCGTGTAGCCTGAACTTGTCTTCTCCACTGCCGTTCCAGCCGCCGCTCACAGAGCGGTACAGGACTTTACCAGCCTGGCTCCGCCTCTCAAGAATCACCACCTGGAGGAGAAGTTAAAAAGCACTTTTACTGTAACTTGAGTCTCAGAATGCTCATATCAGTTATCTGACACATATCATATTCTGTTTATTTCTGAATACAAAAGATTAGAAGGTACACATTGTCCTCGATGTTCGTTTATGCCGGATGACTTCAAATCTGTCCTCTTCTTTTTTTTCTTCTGATGGCTCATTCATATCAAACATTCAATATAGGCCCATGTAAGTAAGTCTTAAAGGAGAAATTTTTTATGCACATTAAGCCTCATAATAAGAATATTTACTATTTACTATTGGAGGAGCATGTGCATTCAGACAATCAGAAAATGCTCATTTCAAAAGACTAAAACCTGCCGAATGTTTAGTGATGTTCTCTCATGTACCGACACTAAAACATGAAGCTAAACACGGATATGTAACTCTTTCAGCTGCATCATGTAAAAAAAGAAAAAGCTGTTTCCGGTTTATATATATATATATATATATATATGTGTGTGTGTGTGTGTGTGTGTGTGTGTGTGCGTGTGCGTGTGTTTAACTTTGTGTTTTTGTGTTGGTAAGTAAGAGGAGAACATTCAGTGAGTTTCATGTCTTTTAAAAAGAGCATTTACTGTATTTTTTGATGGACTGTCCGAGTGCACATGCTCCTCAGTTGTTTTCAGCTAGCAGTGACGTCAGCAGCGAGCTCCAGCTCTCAGGACCTCATTGTTTGTCATAATAATGCAGTAGAACTTTGTGTATGAACGTTAATGTCCTTATTATAAGGCCTAATGTGCAAAAAAACAAACTTCTTCTTTAATGCATGTGTGTGCGTGTGTTTCTGCCACTGACCTGAGGAGAGAGTGCAGCCTGATTATGGAGCAATGCCTGACAGAGAGGCTGCTGCTGACGCTGGTAGACATACGCAAACCGCAGAACGTCTTTTTTGTTAGCTGATGCGAAGTCCAGGAAGGCCTTATTGCTCGCGACAAAGGCTTCCTCGTCCCCTGTGATCAGCAGCACGCAGTACCTGCAAAAAACACACGGTCAGTTCACTTCATTTTTTGGCTCAGCTTATTTGCTTTTGAGACATCTCCTCTGATTAAGTCTTATTATGCAAGAGGTCAATTAAATCGAGATACTGCAGCACCATCTGCTCAGAAAATGTCTTACTTCCTCCGTCGGTGAAACTGCTTGACAGGACACAGCTCATCAAAAAGCTGTTGGTTGACAAGCCGCGGCACCTGCAGGAACTTGTTGTTGGAGACAAACTCGTCCATGATCTGTCGCTTCATCCCTCTGGCCTGAAAAGGGGAAAAGAGGTGTGTGAATGGAATAAAGAAAAAAACAGTTAAGCAAAGTAGGTGTGAGGATTTGCAAAACGACAAAAACTTCTTTCCGTCATTTTTTTAGTTTATAAGACAGAAATATGAAACATAATCAAAACTTCCCATTCCAGGTAACAAAAACATCAAGTTTAAAACTGGTCAGTGCAATGCCTTCTGATGAAGCAGGATGGAATGTTTTATTGGTATTTAACACTAACCGCAGTGTAGGCTGTAAGCTGTGCCGGACATACCTGGATGATGTCGACAGGCCTCTCTGTATCCTCCTTAAACAGAAGCATGGTGGGGGCGTACGTGTTGATGTTGAACTGCCGCAGTAGCCGAGTGTTGTGTGAGTCGCCTTGGTCCACGTAGCCGAAGTGCACATAGTCTCTGAAGGCAAATGCTGTTAACTGGAGAGTGGGAGTGGGAAGATGAGAACCTCAAATATAAAAGCATTAAAATGAGCAAAAGGTGTAAAAAAGAGAATTTGAAGCAGCTGCTGCTTTTATATAAACTCATAAATGCATACGACAGAGAGCTATGACTAGAAATCCCATTGTTTCAGACTCTGTTATCATATGTTTTCTAGCCTTAATCTAATGGCATTAAGTTATTAAAAAATGTTGTCAGTGCATTTGACAATCAAAAGAAAAAAAAAAATAATGGAACAAATATGAAATAATAACTTCTGACTAATAGAAGCAGGTGCTCACACAGATGCGTCTGATGTTGCTGTCGGGTTCTAACCTATCTGCTCGCTACTGATGCACTGAAACTGCATCATTGTCAGAGTACCATCCAGCTTGAAGAGCGAGTGCAGCTTTCTGTGTTTACACTAAAGCTTGTAGTCTAATCAGTGCAACACTTGTGTGCGTGTGCATGTGTGTAAATGCACTGCTTACTTTGTAGAGGAGGGGAACCATCGGCACTTGGTCAAACAAGACAACGCTGGGTTTATTTTCTGCATGCCAGCTATCCAGGAAGGCAATGTAGTTGTCATCTGTGATCTGGAGAAACAAAGAGAAAAAGTTCAAAAATATGCTGAACAAATAATAACAATCCACTCAAATTGGAAACCTGTGTATTTAATACCACCAGTAAGGAAACCTTAACCAGGCCTATAACTTTGATTTTACATACAATAAAAACTAAATTATTCATCTATTCCACCATATAATTCTTGATTGGATCTGTTTAACGATAGCACACCTGTAGCAGTAGAGTATTTATGTCTGTTGCATTTACCTTTTCCACCAGTTTCTGAGGCAGCAGGTCCTCAATGAACTGTCGCAAGTGCTCGCGTACCACAGCCTGATGGAAGAAGGTCACTCTGCCGTTTACCAGCCCAATGATGGAGGGAGCGCGGTGAGCTCCCAGCTGGTTGGCCAGGCGACGCTCATAACCCAGGTCCAAAATGCCGATGCCCACACCTGGTGTAATAGAGAGAAAGTACACTGCTATTGCACCTGATGCAGCAGAATAAAAACAGGTCTTCTATCAATAAAGAATAAAATACCATCTAATACTAATTTCATGGTGTTACTCCAGCGATTCTGGACAATAATACAAATACATGTAAAAACAGAGAGCAAAATAAAAATCAATTCCATTCTAGCAGCAGCGATCAATAATCAGTATCAAATATCAATAAATAAGCACTGTGCAGTTTGAGTCACAGAGAGGAATCATTTCAAGCTGTGGGATTTTTACTCCAGCCTTTGAAATTAGTGAGAGACTGCCTAATGGACAGGGTTCATAAAAGATGCAAACATCTGTTTTTAGCGTCTCACAGACTCCTGTGAATCAGGATCACTGAATACCACGACAGAGAACACAAAGATGATGCCGCGAAGGGAGGAAAAGCTTGGAAACACATTTTATCCTCATTTCTAACGCTTACAGGGAGATTCTGTTGATGTGCGTAGGTGGACAAGAGCTGCATTTATCAATATTTTTTACATGACAGTGGGTCAGATGACTAGAGATGTTTCTCATGATTACAAACCCAAAGAAAAACATCATCCCACTTTGCAGTCCTCCTTACTAAAGCTTTAAGCTCATTGTTTTGCTTTCATGGCCCTGAGATTTCCTGTTTGGGTTCACTCTCACCACTCCAGCCAGCCTTG
Organism: Naso thynnoides; assembly: GCA_029783665.1. Classification (NCBI taxonomy): domain Eukaryota; kingdom Metazoa; phylum Chordata; class Actinopteri; order Acanthuriformes; family Acanthuridae; genus Naso; species Naso thynnoides. Next base: position 21,147,619 of record JAQLOL010000012.1, on the reverse strand, counting down.
TTTCCAAACAAATAGAGCAGATGTTTCCAGCAACAAAGCTCAAACGCTCTTTACACACTGTGAGCTAGTTGTTAAGCGCCAAATGGCAGAAAAAGTTAGCAATTGGCTAACATTGTCAAGCACTTAGAAAATAAAGACTCAAACACGCCCTCAGTGGGCACTGAGCAGACGAGGTACCTGTAAAACTAATGCAATTCAACACAACTGTTCACAGCTGAGGCCAGAGTTGTTCCGATACCGATACCGGTATTGGAAAATGCCTCCGAAGCTGCTGAAAATGATGGTATCCGTATCTGTGAGTGTGCCACTCTGTGCATTGGTGTGATACCATGTGATTTATTAGCTGCTAAACGGTACCCAGCTGCTTCCCAGCTGGCTTAGTTAGCTCTGACTGATGTTCCATTCCTAAAATCAGTTCTTCTTGGCCTCTCTAAGACAGTACACGGAAAGTTGTGCCACCACTGGCAACTACTATTTTTAAGAGTGGCAAGATCGAACGGAGAGTTGACAGAGCGAGCAAAATGTCTGAATTTGACAACATTTTACACTAGAAAGTCCCACCTACCACGTAAAAGGTGATGTGTAAGGAATTAGATCTTAGTTGCTGCACTACTGTTCTACAAAGTTTTACTTGAATCCTTCATAGTTTAGTAATTCGGCCGCTTTACAAAGTTGAGTATTGGAATCGGTATCAGGAAGGAAAAAATTGTATCACTTACTGATGTCTATAATATTCAGTTCTTTGAAATGGTCATAAAGATGTTCATTCTATTATGAGTTCAACAATGAGATCACTGCTAGTTAATCTCAGTTATAAACATATAAATAAAAGAATCTGCAAAAAGAGAACATTATGGGCTGAATAAGGATACATTTAATGGCAGAGCACTGAGTGCATTTCTAAAAACAGTGTGAATACTGGACTTAAAATTGTCAGTTGGCCAGAAACACGGCTACAAGCTAATGCTAATGTCTGCCTACATATTACAGATAAAGCATGAGACTACGTCCACAGGGCATTAGGGGCTGTACTTCTAATTAGCAGAACTGACGCAATAACTTTAAATTCCTCTCCAGTGCGGAACAACTGTTTCATAGGAATACATTTCTACCATGGCTTTACCAGTTGTTCCAGGAAAACCACCCTCATGAATAATTAAAAGACATGTCTGGCTCCCTGCAAAGCATCTTAACACTTAAAGTTACATTTATACTAATGGCCTGGAACAGAGCAAGCATTATCCTTAGGTTATGATGCTTTTAGGGAAACCAAACCCGATCCTCAGAGTCTAGTGGGCCAGACTGGTGGAAGTCTGGTGACAGCAGACTCACCCAGCAGCTCCAGATCCTGCACTGTCTCCTTCCACACAGGTTCAATGTGGATGCACGCAAAGCACCACTCCGAGGTCACTTTGATTAGGTAGGGCCTCTTGTGGCTGTCTGGAAGGATGTCGCTGTTAAACTGCGCGTGGTGAAGCAGGTACTTGCTGTCTGCAAAGTCCCGGGACCTGGAGGAGGGTCGGCAGCAAGTCAGTCTTTTTTTAGATGTAGCCTGCAGGGGGCTGTTAGGACACGACCTGAGAGAAATCTCTGTATAACTCTAATCTGTTCTCTCCAATCTTGGTGCATACTCTCTCTCAGTAGTGGCAGCGATCCTTCTATGAAAAAACTTATCACAAAGGATCATTTCACTGATCAGGGCTAGGGCCTGACCGATATATCAGTTCGCTAATAATACTGGCTGATATTGACCTATTGCAGATAAATCGGTATCGGCATATAAGTTCAACAATATGCGCCGAAATAAAAACTGGTTTTGAAGGCTGGAAAAAATGCTTGGACTTGTGATTTAAAATGGTGTAATTGCACAGTTTTTCCAGCAGAGGGCAGTACATTATTTAATAACTAATAAGTGATGTGTTTTCTGTTCAGTGCACCGATGTTTGGAATAAAGTTTGTGAGAATGTAAGATATCTTACCCCCATTTCATGTCTGTCACAAGCATTTGGTAACACATTCAGCCAGTGTTATTGGCCGATTTATCCGACATCGGAATTTTCTTGCTTTCTATTATCTGAATCGGCATCAGTCCCAAAATTCTGATATTGGTCGAGCCCTAATCAGGGACATCCACTGGTTAATCTTACAAAACATTGCTAAGATTTGTGATGAGTTCCCAAAAACAACATATAGGCACATACGACTAACATCCGAGAACAGAGTAGAAGGAATGATAAAAGCGTTGATATGGGAGAAATTTGTATCACTTATTCTCGAAGGCATTACAGACACTCTTGTGCCCAAATTCTGATATTTAGCATGACACCACAATATAATGGAAAAACACAGAATTCCCGAGTTATTTTTATTCTTCAGTTACACAGACATTGTGATGTATTATCAGTGAATGTCTTACAATGAATCAAGTAACGCAGAATCGCTGTGTCACGATACCATCATTATGTCCAACATAATGTAAATCAAGCCTGCAACTCATGATTATTATTACTTTTAATTTGTATTTAGCAAATTATCTAAAAAGACAAATTCAACTCTTAGGTTAGCAAAACTTAATCTGATGTCTTCAACTGAGTATTCTGTATGGCTAACAAGAAAAATGTATGTAAATAACTGTAAATGTATTCCATTTGAACGAATGGATGAAGCAATATGAAATGGAGAAAGAGAAAGCAAATCTACAGTTAAGAAGCTAAAGTCAGCAGGTAGGTGTTTTTTTTAAAATTAGTATTATTATCATTATCAAATTGTTGTCCATTTTTTGTTGATTGATCATCTGTAAAACTAAGTAAATGTTTTCACACTAATAGGACTTTCTCAAACAAATTTGCATGACTGGAATGAAATCTGGGAATGACTAAATAACTGCCAGCAGGTCAACATTTCGACCAGAAGGCAAATATATGGAGAAGCCCAATCAACCACAACTGAGCTCAGTGTGGACTGGACGCAGCGACATGCCGGCTAATAAAAATATCTGAAAACATTTGTTAGAACCTGAAGAAAAAAATGTTTTGTCAGAAGAGACAGCGGAGGACACCTTACCCTTCATCACACACTACTGCGTGTAAAGCATAATCGTATTTTGGATCTGACAGTGACACCTACTAGATGCTTGATGACAGACAGAGCGAATGAGAACATGGAGTACCTGGGGAAATGGAAAAAAGACTCGTCAAAGTAGAAGCTGTTGTGGAAGTTGCGGAAACCGTGATGCTGCGATTGGCCGAAAGGCTGATTCTCATCCATCTGCCCATAGCGGTCGAAGTTGGTCCTTCGCTCCTCATTGGACAGAATCTAGGAGAGATGAGGGGACTGAGTTATTACTGTTACAGTAACTGCAGAGAGACTATGAGAGTGAAACAGAAACAGACTGAGTGAACCAGTAGAAAACATTTCACCTGACCTGTCAGACGTGTCATTTGAAGCTTACTTTCATGAAATAAAGTACAGGATTGTCACGCAGTTTCACCCACCTCGTATGACTTAGAAACCTTGATGAACATGTCCTCAGCTTTAGGATCCTTGTTCTTATCTGGATGCCTAGAAAACCCAGAGGACACAACACATGTAAAATACTGCTAAGCAATTTAACGCTTTATGTTGCATAATAACAAGCACCGGCTCAGGTGTCATATGTACACTGTTGACTGACTTTGATTGCCACAGTACAGATGTGATGATGGCCTAGAGGACTTGACGTGAACCACTCACCATTCTCTGGCAAGATTCTTGTAAGCCCTTTTGATTTCGGTTTGACTCGCACTCCTGCTGACACCTAGGATTTTGTACGGGTCATATTCGGATGATGTTTCCACCGAGTGCAGGCTCAAAATGAGCAGAAAAGTGGCGAGCAACATCCGACATGTCCGAGGATGTCGGCTTTCTCTCTCAACCGTCATTGCCTGTCACTGTCGTCCAACGTTTACGTTTAATCGCCTTCCGGTGTTCACAGACTCATCAGAGCTTTTATGAAACGGACACACATGCCAGGCTAATTGGTTACATGTTTACTTGCTGACTTCTTGAATGTTAAGTTAGGTACAAACGACATGGTAGTTTAATTCGATGAGGCTAATATTTTTCTTGCTAGCGGTTAATGCAACTCGACAGTCTATGCCCTTAATGAAAGGTTGGGCTACCGGTAATGCGTTTCAAAATAAAATTCTTCTGGAACATTCAGGGACTCAATCTCAAATTTTAAGTGCTGTAAGTCTTTTTTTTTTTCCCATAAGATTTTTTAATACACTCAGACAGATATCACTTTTATTGGATGTTATGTAAGCAACACTCTGCCTTACACACACACACACACAGAAAAAAACATTTTCCGTTATCCAGCTACCACTCTCGTCCAATCAGGAAGAAGGATTCCAGAAATGTATTTTAAGTTTACTGCAGAACAGAGAGACTTTGAGACCCACATTACTGATCAAACTCTATTATCAGTGTTGGTTGTCAGAACATGGAGCTATTTGACACTTATTTTAATAAAGTGTGATTCGCTTATAGTGCTTTTAACTGTCAGTCAGTGATATAGCCTACTAGGAGCAGTTTGCAATAATTTAAAATAAATAGCACAATATATGGGTCTATTCAAAATAAAACACACACTGCTGAAAGAAAAGTTAGTTAAAATGTGAAACACTTACAGTTCATGAAGAGCCTACAATTTATGTCAGAAATTGAATACTGATTGAAGAATCTAAAATCAAAGTTTCAAATCACAAATATATGAGAAAGAGAAATTACAGTATTTGGGAATCTTATATGCTTTGTTAATTGTTTTATTTGATCTGTTCATTATCAAATTAACTTCTGGGGCCCTCACAGATATGAAAAATAGGCTAATTCATTCTTCTTCTTCTTTTTTACAGTGAAAAGGCTTACTGCTACAATAAAATGCAATCACCAAACATTTATTGAGGAACTTTGCAGGTCTTGATTTTTTCTCCAAAAGTCAAATTTAATGTCGTTAGATACTACACATATACATTTATTTTGAAATAAATACAACAACTTCCGATGTTCTTGATGCTCATACTGGCGACAACGCGCATGCTCCAATCCACACTGCACGCTACGACATAACTCTTTTTTTTTTTAAATTACGTATATATGCTGTCAAGAAGACCCAGATGTTTTACTGCTAGCCTACTTTTTAAATATACGTAATTTTGACAACGTACCAGTTTCTGACCAACATGTCTGAAGTTAGCTTGAATTTTGTCCATTTCCTCTTGCATAGATTATTGCATTTTGTTACAACAATATCAAAAGAAGGAAAACAAAATTTTAGTCAATAACAATAATATTACCCATTTTTTAATGTGTTATTATTATTATTATTATTATTATTTCTATCTGACTGTTTACCTTTCTTTCACTTCCGTTTCCTCTTCGTCACCGCCACACAACAAAAAAAATGAAAACATCGACACTTGGCTTCATTCACCAAGCGAACGATATTAGTGCGTGTTGCAAACTGCTTGACCGAGGCCGCTAAGCCGAGTGGTTTCCATCTCCTGATTAGACCAATATGAGCAACTTGTGTGTGTTTGCTTTCAGTGGAGTGAGCTTAGAAAGTGCGCAGAGGGTTTTAGCTCGGTAGCTAGCGTTAGCTCCGCAAAGCTGCAATCTGTGGCCCGCTCTGGCTCTTTCATTCGGGACAGGTACTTCTCAATAAGCCAAGGTAATCTTTACCAAAAAAAACACTCTATTGTCTCGTATTGCTCAAAATTAATGTGACGCAGACAACGTATGCATTAATTTCTTAGCAGGTGGTGTTAAGAAAAGTCAGAGGTTTTTCTTTGTTAACTTGCTCTATAGCTACTATTATATCACTATCTGTGACCCAAATGCAAAAACTTCACTACCACACTTTAAAACACTGTATC
>JAQLOL010000012.1:21124242-21140471 GCA_029783665.1 Naso thynnoides | reverse complement strand
CTACATCCTTTCAGCTGACCTGGTACGTTATGTGCATCTTAATGCAGGCTACTTCAAGACATGGCAGAGTGAGGATGTGTCACTGGGCGCCTGGCTGGCACCAGTGGATGTTCGGCTGACGCATGACCCACGCTTTGACACAGAGTATAAATCGCGTGGTTGCAACAACAAATACTTGGTGACACATAAGCAGAGCTTGGAGGACATGTTGGAAAAACATCAGACTCTGCAGCGTGACGGCAGGCTCTGTAAGGAGGAAGTCAAGCTGCGATTGTCCTACGTGTACGACTGGAGTGTGCCGCCCTCACAGTGTTGCCAAAGGAAGGATGGCATTCCTTAATTTCTGTCCTTTTTACCAGGCTGGTTAGCCTCTTATTTGTATCTTCCAAATGAGTGAATCGTTACGGATAATGTTTTTCAATCCAGTCTAAATTTGTTACACCATTTAAAGTTGTCCATAGGGGTTCCTGACATCATAATAAATGCATTAGTCCTGTTTAAATCCTATTTTTAGATTTGGAAAACCTCATTTTTAAATAAGCAAACAGAAAAAAGGGAAATTTTTTTTGCTTTTTTTGTTTTCAAGTAGACCACATTGGGGCACTTTAAGCTCAAAAACCACTGGATGCAATTTTTTTTTCACTTCACCAGTCTCAAAAATAAGTTTGGGGTTTCCATACTGGTTTCGATTAAGTTTGACCAAATTGGGTGTGGTGGTTTTTTAGCTAGACCTGGACTGTTTTCAGAAACCCCCACCAAATACCTCATTCAGCATACTGCATACTGCATACTGCATACTGCACGCTGTATTTACTACAAACTGAACACTAAATGAATGATCAGTATGCCATCTGTTCACACTTCAATACTTGGGCAGCTTGTTCTGAGTGCATTTTACAAAAACCTGCTGCCATAGCAAGACTCTTTTTGTTTATTTATTTTATTTTATCATTAAACTTTATCAAAAAATGCCCGGCCAGGCTTTGGATGTGACGTTACAGCGCATGGCATTGTGGGAAACTGTATGCAAAGTAGACTGGTCGTATGCAGACTGGGGATTTTCTCCAAATCAGTGTAGATCTGGTAATTTTTTGGCATACTGCAGATTTTGTTTGTGTTTACATATAGCATACTACTTCTGGGCCAAATCAGTGTGTACTGGTAGTATAGTACATGGTTTCAGAAACTGCTTGTTCTGATGTGATTTGGATGGAAGAAAAGTAATGACATTTCTCTCTTTTGATTTCACAAACAGAATGGAGGCTTCACAAACTTATCAGTGAAGTGTCCGTGTCAATCTAGGCCAAGTAGGACGAGTTTTCAGCACAAAGTATTCACGAAAAGCTGGTTTAATGTGCTCTCTATAAAGACATAAAACAGTTTAATCATCTTCTTTAATTTCAACAAGCAGAATTAAGGTGTCACATTTCTTAGCATGGGGCTTTACACTGTTTCTATGTGAATCTGGTCTGATTATTTTGACCTGGTTTAATGTGACCTGGATGTTAAACAAGTTTTCTTTTTCCTGTTTCTGCTAATAAAATGGGGTTTAAAACAGCGCTAAAGCTGATACAGTGGTATCTACTGGCAGTTTCACTCCTTTAAGTGGTGTAACAGAGAATTGAAAGAAAAATATTAACCATGAGGTCTCGATTAGGAAACCAACCTCAGCCTGATGTCCTTCCTGACTTGTAAACTCCTTCCGCCTTGTTGTTTGAACTTGCTTTCGTCAGTGCTCCTTACCGCCAGTTTACCACATTGGTGGCCTACTTCTCTCCTCTGTCTGTGCTTTTTTGCTGTACTTCTTGCTAAATATTTTAGGGTTATTTCAGTGTAGTAGATAATACAGAGAAACGCAGACGGGAGATTCTTACCCTGCCATCATGTCTACATTATTTTGTGAAAGCAATTTTTTAACGTATTTTATTTATTGTTTATTTATTCAGCAGCGAACACAACACTGGTACTGTGTTGGGACAAAAAGACAGTGGCTGTGGTTTGCTGCTTGTGAGTAGAATTTGAATTTGTATTTATAAACATGTTTTTTGGAGGGAGTGAGATCATGTATAAATCTCAGACTTCATGGACAAGAAATGTTCACTTTTTAAATGTAAAACTTTTGATTATGGTCAACAGTTTCATGTGTTTTGGAGGTGCAAAGAATGTGTAAGAGAAATCGGTTGAATGTGTTCCATTCAGGCCTTTTTATTGCTGCACCAGTCTCACTTTAAAGTTTAGGTCAGTACATTTACTGTGCACAAATACCAAGTGAAATGTGGCTGTTTGTTTGCTGCACACCACCGATTCAGATTGAATAACTTGTTACAGACTACCAGCTGGCACTTGGTCACTTTTTTAAACAAGAAACAACGTTTCCAAGTCAGTCACTCATTGTTCGATGACTGCTTGTCTTTTCTGATGTTGAGCTCTTCAATCTGAACTTACCCTGAATTGTCACTCGCAAAACTTGTGAAATGCACACAGCGTTGATTTGAGGGTACGATTTGTTGGAGCACAAACAACAGAAAGAGCCACGTCCAAGCTCATTTTTATGACTGCTGTTATGTTTTTGTGAATAATGCCATGACAATTTTCTCACTGTAATCACTTGCAGATTCTGACTCATGACTACTCAGCTTTCAGTGCTTGTTTTTACGTACGTGGTCTGCCTCCCTGGATGTTTAATTAAAAAATTGTAAATGTATTCTTGTCACTTTTTTTCTTTTAAAGGATATGTCACAGTCAGATGTTCTCATGTTGTAAAATTCTCTACAAAAAGCAGACATGCTTTCAGGAGCACTTTATAAAATGCCCTTTAAACAATATAACAAATAAAGTACAGTTACCTAATGTTTTATTGCCATTATAAAAAGGATCAATTCAAGTGTGAACAGACACTTTTTGGCTGGGCGTCTTCACACACACCAAGTTTTAGAGAAGATACTTAATGCATTTTACACTTACATTTCACAACTTAACACTGCCATCTGAATCCATATGATCCATTGTGCTTAAAGATTACGGATGAAGATTTAAAGAAATTTTCTCAATCGATCACTGGAAAAATTAACAATCAACCATTGATTAAATTTTTTTTTAAATATTAAAAATGTCTGTGGCAGAAAATACAAAGTACAGCATGCTTTCCTTCTATTAAATCTTTATTTCAAGCAGAACTTACAGTCCAACAACAATCCTCTTGTACAAGTCACTTAAAGTTTAATGTTTAACTTAAAAAAGATATGCAGCACTTGTAAAGTAAAAGCAGAGCCTGAGGCTCCGACATTTCAGTCAGCCAATGCTGTGATGCTCTCAAACATGTTAGAGCCTCTCAGAAACGATTAAATTAAAAAAACATATCAAACGATAGTAACTAAAAACATTACCGTTGTGCATTGCAACTTCTCTGTGCTAAGACTGAGGTGACGGCAGGTTAAGAGGAGGAAGCACTGACATTAACCAGGGTTGGATTTAAGTTGTTTAAGAGGTGCATCGTTGTCGTGTTGTACTTACACGGCTTTGCAGTGTTTACAATAAACTTTGTCATTTTTCAGTTCAAAATGGTCCCACACCAAACTTTGCCGTGACCTCTTCATGTTTGCGTTTGATAAGGCAGCCATGATGGTAGCTCATGGTAGCTGAGTAACATTATTTCAGTTCGCCCCCTATTGGTAAGATGTCACATTGCTGCCATATAGTGAAATTCATTGCCGTGCTTCAAGACTCACTACACAACACAACCTTTATTTGATACTTAGCTTTGATTGATAAAAAATTTCACATGATCCATAAAATTCATTACGATCAATTATGAATCATCGATTAATCAGGCCCATCCCCCAAAACAAATCTGTTTTGATTTTCCCAGTCTGAATCATAAATACCCATCAGTCAAGGATGATTTCCTTTTAAAGTGAAAGTTGGAGTTTGTCTGTTAACATGGTTTGTCTCCTTGCTCAGCTCGTCACGAGGAAAAGGTTTGGATGTGTTTCAAGTTTCCTCTCACACGAACAAACTCGGGTTCATTCTGCAGCCTCTCGCTCCTCTTCTTCTCCTCCAGCTCGTACTGCAAGACAGAAAGCATCTGTTATCGGTGATCTGCCCTTGAAAAGAATATCTGCACGCATGACTCATGCGTGCCTAAAAAGTAGTTTGGATTTATCCAATCCATCTCTGCTCTGAACTACTTACGCCTTGTATTTTCTGCTGCCTCATGCGCAGCTTCACCTCCAGGTCAGAGGGAGGACAGAGGGCCAGCTGCCTCTGCTTGTGCTGCTCTCTCTGTTTGTGTTCCAGCACGCACTGCAGTTCCGGCTTTATTCTGGGCAGAAGACCTCTGAGGATACGTCGAAAAGAAATACTGATAAGCTGATAGGATCGGTGGATGAAAACAAGAACCAGAAAAATAAAGTGTCTTTCTTGGACTGCTATTTATCAAAATCTCTTACATGCTTCTGTCAACGGTTTCCTCTGTACAAAGAAACGCAGTAGGTTGTTGTATTTCAATGGACATTTTTAGGCTTGATTAGGTCTGTGGATTATCTTGATAATATTGCGGCAGATTTTTGTAGCTTTCCCACATTTTCAAACCCAAGTTTTGTTGATTTTTAGGTTGTGATCCACATTAGTTTGGCTCTCAAATTCAAGAGAGGGAGAGGAGTAGCCTGGCAGTATGATTTCTTGTGAGTTGTTGTACTTGTGATTTTGTAAATGCGACCTGAACACGCCGCTCATCCCCTGCCACATTCCTGACCAACTGGACGGAATATGATTGTCCGATTGTGGTTAAAGGTAATAAAAGGCCCATCTACAACGATGTTCCTTGGCTGAAATCTTGTTTGTGTGCGCACTGACCAGCATGTGCCCGGAGCCGGCCATGTGACCTGATCATAGTTTTCTCACCGTCTGTGGCAGAATAGCAGCTCCCGATGAAGAGCTCTGTGTTGGTGAGACACCATGATGGGATTTGGCAGCTTCCTAGGTTTGATGAGGTCACCGCCCTCCTGTTCTTGACTCTCAGTCGCCTGGCATGGTGGGACCATCCAGCAGTGATGCTTCTCTGACACACATAAAAACAAACCAGCGCACACAGTCACATCCTGTACATGCAGTATGGGTAGAGCTTCTGTTGGTTGCTAAATATTTAATATTTTAAGTTATCCTGCTTGTGTTCAAGTTTTATGTGTTATTACAAGAGTAATGGGATGTAACTTCTGACAAAATGCAATCTTACCTCTTCTATATAGAAGACCCACTTTTTGTGATACCTGAATGAAGAACAGCAGGCCAGTATGTCAGCGCTGTTTGCAAAAAGCGCTTAGAAAATTCAAATGAGGCAAACAATAAATAAATAAAAATTTAAATGCACACAAACCACGAAACAACCAAATAAAACACAGGAATCAACACATGCGGACATGTTCACATCAGCAAAAAGCAAAGAAATGTTCATTTCTTCTTTCAGTGTGACAGAAGATAGTATTTTGTTGCTGGTAGGCATTAAGTTAAGTCCAATGATAAATATTTTTTAAATTGAGAAGCTTTCATTATATTTACTAAAAAAGGTAGAAAACATCCCTTTGTCAGTTTAGTGACTCTAATTATCTTTGCTACATTGTCTAAGATAAAATCAAATCAGCATAGCTTCACATATAAAGGCTGTTGTGCTGTCTAGGAAATATATCTGGATTCCAGCTGTAACATGTTTTGTAAGTCCGATGTTCTTTCATTCTTTGAAAATCCAAGCCAACGTCAAACATTGCCCAACTCATACATGATTGTTTAGGCATTGTTTGGCCCACTTTATCATATGTTTCAATTTGTTATTCCCACCATTAATAAAACTGCATCTCACCACAGAAGTAATGATAAAACCCGCCTTACCTGTGTGCTGTGGTACAGACGCATAGCTGAAAAAGGAGATGTGCTGAAGTGTGTTCTCACAGAAACAAATGTGGGTGAACAGAAAAGCAGAAGGTTCTCAATGTGCGCAGTGAGCTGCAGCTCCAGTGAAGCTGATCTGAACAGGTGTGCTACACTGTCCTGTGATCCAATCTTATTAACTGTCCTTCAACCCTTTGTTCCACACTTGTTCCCTTCAGGAGAGAAACTTCTGTTGTCTCTGAAGCCGGAACGACATATGGAGGGATTAGGATCATGTAATGGTTAATAGTATCTACCTATCTATCTATTGGTACAACACTCTCCTACTGACTTTACATTACATTTAAGATTAAAAAATAATAATGCCCTAAAACAGAGGAATGTGAGAATAATTTCACAGTCCTGAGCTGAAATCAGGTCAGTTCAGCAAAGGCAAATCACTTCAGCTCTGCTACAACATATTAAATAGAAATGCATGGATTAAGAATGAACAAGCACAAATGACGATGGTAAGAGGATTGTCTGAAAGGCAGCAGTAGATGCTGCTTGTGATGCAAAATATGCAAGTAAAAACGTGTTCAATGTGCACGTGTCTGATATGCTGTGTTTGTACATAATACCAATAACTGAACAGGTAATTCTTTCAGCCTGTGTTGTCGTGAGTCTTTCCAGTGGGTTTAGAATAAAGGTGGACGAAAGGATACACACGGTAAGAAAGATGACTGACACATGCTATTCACTGTGTAGGGACATGATTTAATTTATTGGTTAATCTGGAGCAAATCTGAAGTAACAAAAGGTGACTGGTTTAGGGGGGCTGGGCAGTATATCAGTATAGTATTGATATGATATGAGCCAAGATATCGTGACAGATTTTGGATATCGTTATAATATGGCGTAACTGTTGTCTTTTCCTGGTTGAAAAGGCTTCATTACAGTAAAATGATGTGATTTTCTGAGCGTACCAGACTGCTCTTGTTCTTTTACTGACCCGTTACCCGCTTATCCACATCACTGATTATTTATCAAAAATGGCGTTGGATTAATATTTTGTAAAATCAGCAATAGTCATCCTTTCAAATCACAATACCGTCTTAGTATCACCATATTTGGTCAAAAATAAAGTGATATTTATTCATTCTTAGCTGCTCCCACCTGTTGAAATGCACAAGTCGTCAGTCACAACCTACATGATCAATAATTATCGATATCAACCAATACAAAACTTTCCTATCAATAGCACTTTCAGCTGTATTGCCCAGGCATAGTGCTGGTCTAATACAGTGCGGGTACCCTAAAGCCAGGAACCTCTTGACTGGCTAAGATTGAGTTTATTTGGACAGAGTGCGCTCTGAAATAACTGTCAGCACAAATTGCCCCATGGTGCACCTCTGGGAATGATGAGGTGGAGGTGGCTGTATAGTGGTGTCAGCTCATTGTAGTGTGGGTGGATGTTCTGTTTAATCCTCATCCTCCCTTCAGGGTGTGTCCAGGCACACAGATGCAGCAGAGGCAGCACTTTAACCACCTTGTTAATCCCATCCTTGTCGCCTTGCTGCAGCTGCTGCCTCCATGTCCTACATAGTTTTATTGGTGAGGTGTACAAGCGGCTGTAAATCATAAATCCCACTAGATGGCGGTAATGTTAAATGCACATCAAAAGACCAAACATAAAAGAAGATTATTGGCTAGTTAAACCGGAAATGTCAACCGAGTGACTGCGGAGCGAAGTACACTGCGATATATTTCCACTTTTTGAAACATCATGGATTGCTAACATAAAGAAGAAACACTCATATAATATCGTCAAAGAGCAAACTGCAAATATGACAAATGGTATGTTTCCTGTATCATACAGCTAGCTGGGGAGTGTCTGAAGCAGAACAGGCCATGGAAGTTAGGTTAGCTACCTCTATGGACGAAGGCTAACGTGGAAGCTAGCTTAGCTGTAGACGTGGCCCGGGTGACACTGTGCTTAATGTCTGTTGGCACCAAATCTAATTCTTCTTTACTAATTTCAGCAGTGTTATAAACACAGATTAGTAGCACTGTTTGCGCTCCGTCATAAAAAGCTCGTGTCTCTAAACGTTTTTTGTTGGTATTTTGTACTTTTGTAAGCAGATGAGGTTTCTTGTTAACTAGCCTTGTGTGGCTAATGCTAAAAAAATCCAGGTAGCTAAACAACAACATGATCCAGAAAGGCAAGAAAACCTGTTAGCACGTATCTTTAGGTTAGTCCGCAAAATATCAACCTTCCTTTGCTAATGTAGGTAACGTTAACAGTTATACGAAAGTTTTATCGTAAACGTTGCTACAGCTGATAGCAAATGAGGACTTAACAGAGTCAACAATACAGTTTGTACACAACTGGTACCTGGGGGCTTTCATGCATGTTCTGTTTGTGTCCCTGTCTCGTTTGATTAAACCAACAGACTTTGCTTTGCACGGTGTGAATTAGTGAAGCTAAATGGCAGGTAGAGCATGTTGTATAAATTATCTTTCCCATTTCCATAGTGTACTCTTTCGATGGAATCCTGGTGTTTGGGCTGCTGTTTATCTGCACCTGTGCATACCTCAAAAAGGTGCCTCGCCTCAACAGCTGGTTGCTGTCAGAGAAGAAAGGAGTGTGGGGCGTCTTCTACAAAGGTAGATGTGTGACTTCCTCACAAATCTCCCTTTCACAATACTAAAATCTTGAGAACTCATTCCTCTGTTTTTTTTCCTTTTATTATTTAAAGTCCAAAACACAACACATATGGTTTGTACATGTACTTGTATGATGTACACTGTTTCCAGGGGTCAGGTAATATGGCCAGAAAACCCCCTTGTGGCCAGTCCAAATGCACCATGAAGTCAACTTATCATAAATAAATAAGATTTAACCCCCCACCCTGCCCCACCCCACCTCAATACCTGTCTGTGTGCACTTACTGAAGAATGTGTCTTTATAACTATTCCAAGTTAAGGCAATTCAGAACTTGAATTATCAATATATTGGTTGGTTCTAATATTCTTGATAAACTGGCTGACACTTTTGCTCTTCTGAAGCCTGACACAGTCTGTGTATTTACACAACACTGTAGTTTTCTTAAGGTGGCATCTTCCCCCTCCTTTCTTTTGTATTAATATTACACAAACATGTAGTGTGGTAGTATGTTAAATCAGAGTATGTATAAAGGAAGGTAAAGTGGCCAAAACCACTGAACAAAAGAGGAAGTAGATTAAAATAGTGAACAAGTGGTTTTAGCAAAAAAAAAGAGAGAAGAACAAGAAAAAAAAGAGAAAAAAATGAAGTCTGGAAGATTCCACCAGTGTTACTGCCTTCAGGAGACAGGAGGAATCAGAAAAGATGCCTGAGAGTCGTCTACAGTTAGAGAAAAATAACATCTTAGTGCTTTAAAACATTCAACCATCTTCTATTTCATCCTGTGAGTCATTGAGTATTATATATATTTGTAACATTAACTGAGTGCATGCATTTGCATTTGTCCTGCTGTTGCTGTATTGCAGCGCAGTGTTGTTGTTGTTTTCTTTTTTATTTTATTTTATACATACTCCTCATCTAGAGGACCAAAAATAAATGAGCCCAAACCAAAGTTACCATAATTGGTATTTTCATTGTCTTTGATGCCTGTTTGAAATCTTGTGACTCACAAGCCTCAGCAGACACTGTATATTCGCTTGTGCTGCTCTTCCAGCATGCATGTATTCAAGCCATACTCTCCTTTGCTCATTTGGAGGGAAAACATAAGCTGCTGTCCGATCATGTTCTCTTGGTTGTCCTGTGTGTGCATTTAGGATAATTTCCCTGATTGTTTTCATCATTAAGTCTGTTCTGTTATGTCATAGGAAGGAAAGTCAAGGAGTAATTAGCATTTTTTGTATCCCATATAGTATAAAATATTTCTTTTTTTTTTATTATTATTATTTTTTAAAGTCGCTCTTCCTGAATGTACACTGTGAAAAGAGCCTGTGTGGATGTAAACACATAGACTTAAAGTCTGAACTTTAGTCTCCGTCGTCGTTCCATTTCAAATCTAACATTATGTCGTACTGAGTCAAAACAATGCAAAATGTAGCACTTGCCAAATATCTCCAGATCAGACGTTAGACAGTGACTCATGTCCAAAACATTTACCTCTCTGATAACAAATCGCTTTACATGCTTTGCCACATTGTCTTTGTTCTCTGCGTTTTTACTTGACCTTTAATTGTCTTCGCTCACCCTCTTTATCCTCCATCTCTACCCTCAGCCGCGATAATTGGGACACGGCTCCACATTGCCGTGGCCATTTCCTGTTTGGCCATGGCTTTCTACATCGTCTTCTTGAAATGATAACAGTTAGACTGGACTGTAAAAGGCTGGACGGGTGCAGGCAGGGGACGGACTCATCTCTGTGGTCATGTGCTAATCCTTGTTGTGGGACACCTCCTGGATTACATGACTGATGAAACCCCACTGGCCCTGCGGACCCATGTGAAGCGGCCAGTGCTGCCCCCTTGTGGTGACTGGGTACAATAACTCCTTTCTTAATCATGTGTGTGCACTGCAGACATGAAGGGCATCCTGAATCTGACCACCCCACAATAATGTCAGAGGAGAGAGCCTGTTGGGTCACATGGAATCATCCTGTTGTAGGGCAGTACTGCTGGTTGTCTCCATCCACACACCATAAATATTTATATTCAAGGATGCAGAGGACCGAAGGGCATCATGTGAATTGTACCTTGTACGTGTATACGACCTAAAAATTAGCCTAGCTGTATATATTTGGAAAAACAAACGACCAATAGAGATTTTGTCAGAGGTTAATGTGTGATCTGAAAATGATCAATTCTGCTTGCTCCCATCTATGTTGTTTTCTCAGTATCTCTTCTGTTTAGGGTGGAGGGAAAGAAAAACAAAGCTAATATATGAAGAAGTTCTTGTGTACACTATTTTACATTTTTTTGCATCTCTTAACAGTGCTGTTTTGCATCTCTTAAACTTTGTTCAAGGTTTGAAATACACATTTTGCACAGGTGTATTTTGTATTTTGTTCGACATCTAATAATGATTAACATGTTTGAAATGTCACAAATTGTCATAAATTGAAGCAGTCAAAGTTCTATCACAATTGTAGAGTATCATAGAAAGGTAATAACCCAACTTATTGTGGAAATTAGATCGCTGTATCAGACATGCCTGATGATTTAAATGCAATGCCAAATAGAGATGGTGCTTCTCGTGCCACCTTAATTACATGCTGTTACTCTTGAGTTAAATTCTGCCACCTTATTTTTTAACATTTTTAAAAAGAAGGAATTGTTTTGGGAGGGGATGCAATGTAATTTTGAGTAAAACATTTATCAGTCAATTTCTGTGTTTGTTGTCCTTAAAAAAAAAACAAAACAGGTCGCATCTCGAGTGAGTGACAGTCTTAAATCATTGTGAAAGTAATTAAGTTTTTGTATTGTTCACAGAACACAAAAAGGGAGGAATCCTATAAAATGGATCTGAAATATTTCAGTCTAAGTCAATATTTAATTGAAGCATTTTTGATAAAAGTGAACAGCCTTGGGGCGCCCGGGGGCTCAGTCGGTAGAGCAGGCGCCCCATATACAGAGGCTGTGTCCTCGCCGCAGCGGACCTGGGTTTGATTCCACCTGTGGCCCTTTGCTACGTCATTCCCCCTCTCTCTCCCCTGTTTTCTGTCCACTCTTCAGCTGTCCTGTAAATTAAAAAAAAAAAAAAGTGAACGGCCTTGAGCCCGTCATATGTAGATAAACCTTTAATGGGTTAGCACCTCTGTACATTGCAAATCCATCAGAGTTCTGTTTAAATGCGAATTAAGTATTGACTTCATTTGTGGGCTTTTTGCATCTTTTTAAATTAATTACCTCAAAAACCCGTCTCTGTTGCATTAGGCTGTCCCCACCTTGCACCGTGGTTGGTATCTGTTTCCACTGATGTGCGGTGTTCCTCATGTCATATGTAGGTCAAAAATAGAATTTTAATTCCATTGTGCTTTTTTTTCCCCTTTTCCACCAGATACTTTTGTCAAAATGTCTCATGTCGTCCAAATTTTGTTCTAACAAATAGCGCGACTAGAGAAGTTCCCAGTTAAAAGTATTTGAGTGCAGTGTCTCCCACAGCCCAGTGAATCCTGTGCTTTTTTCACACTTGCCATGAAGTCTCATGGTCACCTCTGCTAGTGGTGCCTTATCACTAACACTTGTGACAAGGCAACTTGTTTCTAAGCAGATCTTTCCATTGTTCATGCATAACCTTACCGTATTTTCCACCTCACTGCTTTGAACATGATCTTGGCTCCATCCCCCTACTAGACCATTTTCAATACAGTTGGAAAAGCACAGTTTAAAAAAAAAATCAATTTATAACATTTGCAATGGCTCCGCAAACGACCATTATTGATTTTATTTTTTACACCTGTGCTTTTCCTGCTATGATATAGTTATATTTCTTCCTTCCTTAACATAGGTAATATTGTCATTATGATGATGTTTTATAAATTGACCAATCAGCTGTTGGACTTTTTATCCTCAAGTTACAGTTCCTTGTCACACCTTAACATATTTTCACTAATTGTGCTAATTGTGCTTCTAATGAAAACATTGACCACTGTCCCTTGATCAGTATTTATTACACCACTTTGATTTATGAGGCATAAAGTAAGAGACAGTGTGCAGTACAGGCCTATTTGTTATTTTTATATAATAGTTCTGTATTGTTTAGTCATTATATGATAACTTTCCAGTGAGATGTCTCTTAGTAAACACAGGTGTGATTATAAACTGTCACGTCATTTCACTGAGGTACTTTAAAAAGGCAAAACATGTTGAACTAGGGAGATTCCTTCTTGTTCCTGCAGTTGGGACGGGATATCCCTCGGTTTCGCAATAACGACTAAGCTCTCGCGAGAAAATAATTATTGCCGGTAGCGCGCAGTGACGGGGGGACGTGCTCGTTCACGTTTCGCGCGCACCAGCCAAGCGAGAGCCGAGCGGGGCGAAAATTTCAGCGAAAGCTAGTCCAGACGGATCTTCCTGCCCCGAGCGCGTATTGTTGAGGAAGTTGTCTGTAAGCACCCCGACGTGCACGGAGAGGTGGGGATTTTTCTTGCACAGCTGCACCGAATTTGCACAACAGGGCGGCTGAGGTTTTGTGTTATTCGGGACCGTCTCAGATTTTCGCTGTACTTGGGAGCAGCAGCACACCACGTCGTGCCTCACTGGGAGGAGAGGAGCGAGGGCAGAAGTTTCCGCTGCCTTGTTTTGTCACTGCGCGGCTGGTAAATCCGCAGGAATGTCGCAGAAGGAGAGACCCACTTTCTACCGACAGGAGCTCAACAAAACCGTGTGGGAAGTCCCGGAGCGCTACCAGAACTTGTCACCGGTCGGCTCCGGGGCTTACGGATCCGTATGGTAAGCAGTTGTTGCAGAGCACTATCGAAAGCACCGTTGCACAACGGCCGGCCAAACAGGTTCCCACCACCCACAGCGGCCCGTCAGAGTTAACGTTACCTCCCGACGGGCTTCTTATCGGTGTGTTAAAGGTGCCGGAGAGAGAAATCGTCAATATTAGTTGCGCCTTTTGTTCACATTTCCTCACTTTGGTCGTTTTGAATTGATGGCACGACGTGCACGCTTCGGGACGGCTCGCATTTCTTCAGCGGGTGGGGATTATTTTTTGTTTTGATGCACATTGTTGTTTGCTGTACAACTCGCTCTCGTCCCGTAAACACCTGTGTTGTACCGCTTATTTCCACTATGTAAACTAGTCGCCCCTCAGAGCAACAACAACAACAACAAAAAGATTACCAGGTTTATTAGGCGTGCAGACGAACATTAGAAATCGTTTATTAGTGTCTTGAATGAAGGTGGCTGATCAGTGGCATGTCCGAGCTTGCATCAGCTCCCAAAGTGAAGCCTCCTCATAAGGTATGAAATGCGTTCAGTACAACAA
The DNA here is from genome assembly GCA_029783665.1 of Naso thynnoides. NCBI lineage: Eukaryota > Metazoa > Chordata > Actinopteri > Acanthuriformes > Acanthuridae > Naso > Naso thynnoides. The sequence goes on along the minus strand of JAQLOL010000012.1, from coordinate 21,126,622 downwards.
AAAAAAGAAGCTTAACCAACATCTGGCCACAGAATCACCTCCACTACAATAGTGTTGTGATCCTGCACACACAGCCTGGTCCTTCACACATCCCCACACTGCCTGCAGTAGGCTATATGCATTTTCTAGTTGGGTGCAGCCTGCAGAGTACCAGAATGTCACGTGGTTTTCGGAAAGTAGGCCCCCTCGTGCATAGTGAGAGCTTTCTATAGGAGCCCATCTGAAGAGGATGATGACTCTAGAATGATGTCACCCTTTCTCCCGTTGTGGTACACCCATGACTCACAGTCCCGAGGTTAGGTAGTGGCCTCAGCTGTGACGCCTTTTCGCTCATCTCAAAGTCATGGATGCCATCGTGCTGTCATTTGAACTCTGCTGCCAGTCTTGACCTTACTGCCACAGTACGTGTGGTAAACCATGACCTTATTTTGTACTTAAGACAATCACAGGCTGTACAACTAGTGATGCACATGAGCGCCTTAATGACATTATAATAGAAATCTACAGGAGACCAAGTGCTGTGATGTGTCATAATAATAATATGCACTTATGTCAGGTCAGATGGAAAGGAAGATGAGGAAGGTGGGGCTAACCGTCCTCACTCAGTTCCAGTATTGATGCTCCAGTTTTTCAGAAACGTTGGGGGAAAATTGGTCCACAAAGACTCATGATTCATGCCTTCAGCCATTCAGTGATGATGTTGCAATAACAGCAGAGCTTAACTGCAACAGCTGACAGTACGGTTTGGAGCAATACTGATGACAAAGGGGTTTAGATTTAATTTTTTTTTTTTTTTGAATTTGAGATTTGTAAAGGGAAAAAAAATCATCAGTGTGACTGATTCAAGCTTCCCACTCGTAATGATCAGAGCTCAGTTTTGGAGGTATGTAAGCGAAAAGTCAAACTGAGAGCAGATTTGCACTTGTTCAGTCTCACCTGGAAGTGAAGGCTCAACCTTTAGGACACTTCCTTGTCCTTTCAAATTAAAAGTTTTTTTTTCCCTCCACCAGATTGAGACACAGTATTTGTTGTCTGTGTTATCTTAAATCAAAATGATTTGACATAAAGTAATTTTGAGAGTTGGATTGATTTGAAAGAAGCTACTCGCTATATATCATAATATAGTTTTTTTGTTTTGCTTTGTTAGCATTGTGTTCATCTCAAGTGTGATTTTTCTGAATCAGATTTTGGGTTTTACTGTGTCTTATTTTTGAATTTTTCTGAATAGAGCAGGGAAAACTGCCCGAAACATTCATTTACGATTAAGTCTCCTTTCCACTTCAGGGAAGATAGTGAGGTGACCTGTGAGCTGGATTTATTGTGATCTGATCCAAATCCACATGGGACATTAGTACAAATAATAGTACAGCTAATACTACAAATATAGGTAAAATTATTATGGTCTGGCATTACAATCAGAATGTAAGCTTTTTCGTAACAGCTGTGGATAAATTCAAAACACCAGTGTAAATAAACTTGACAGCATTAAGGTGGTCAGTTCTGCTTAACTTCAGTATAAAGTTCAAAGCTACACGACCACAATAATTAAAAAAATAGGCTAAAAAAAATACACGATTGACTTTGCCTGATAATTATGTTTCTCACATATCCCTCACTTCAAGAACGCAAAGTTTATGATGTTCTGCTGCTAATGGTTGTAACGTATGTATGCATCATTGCAGGTACCAACAATTAGATGCCTGTTTGGTGTTCTTTATCCGGCTCATGTCTTGCACTCACCCAATAATTCATGAATAAACACTTTTGTGTTTTTTAGCCACTAGTGTTAATCTGGTTAATCTGACTGAATATTAGCAAGCTCCAGTTACCCATTTGAAGTCTGCTCATTAATCCTAGAAAGAGGGGATCTGATGCTATTCTAATCATAATAATAATTATTTTTAGGATTATTATAATTACTACTACTACTAAGGATGATGGTTTACTTCTGCTTCCATGTTTTAAGTGAGTGTCCTCTTTCTGTTCAAGGTATGAAAATAAATTGTGTTGCACTCTGATTCTTTGTCAGTAACAGCTAGCAAAAGCTTCTTTTTTTTTCCTTAACCCCCACAACTATTTGGCTGCCTACACTGTGAACTAATGGACCGGATTTAGAAGAAATTTTCACGTTTTAACAATTTAAAATTTTTCTTAAGACAACATCGCAACATTGCTCTTCGTTTAGCGAGTGCTGTGTGGTCAACATCATCGTCAGGTTAAGCCAGTCAGAGTCACGGTGGGGAAGGTTGTGATTTCGCAATAGTAGAATTCAAACCCGCATTCAGATTTGGGCGTGGGTGGTTTAAGCTTGCTACTAAAAAATGGCTGAAACTGCTCAGAGACTGAAAACAGCAACATGCTGATTCTGCTCATACAGATA
>JAQLOL010000012.1:21112032-21124142 GCA_029783665.1 Naso thynnoides | reverse complement strand
TATCTATATCTATATCTATATATATATATATATATATATATGAAAGGCGTCATATTTACACTTTTACTTCCCTTTTGGGTCGAAAAACTGTCCTCATCATGTTAAGTTAGTGTAACCATTTTGTTTCATATTACATTTCAGTGGAATAAAATTCTAAAATAGAGTACACATTTTTCTGTCTATTCAGTTGGGCATTGCTTTTAGAGTTGTGTGACATAAAGAAACTGAATCTAACTGTGGATTCAGTCTCCCACAGCACCATGAAGGCCAGCTGTTAATTCTGCATGTTGCCTGCAGCAGGTTTGAGGTTGCCTCTCCAGTCCTCAGTGTTTTCCTCTGCGTTTGACCAAATCTCAAACCAGAGCACTGGGTTGTCATCATAACTCTTGGAACATCATGCAGACACGAAGCTTTTTTAATAACTTACAGTAGTGCCTAAAAATAAAATCCCCATTTTTTTCACGCCACATTTGATTTTCAATTTTAAGCAATGTTTTTAAACTTCAAAAGAAAAGGGAATTATTTATAATACTTTGTTTTTATTTCAAATGCACGGGAATTTCTTCATTGGGAATAAAGTGCAAACCTAGCTTCCACCAAACTAAACCTTTTTTAAACAAAGGTGTGATCAAACAAAGATAAATCCCCTTTGATTTCAAATCGATTTATTGCCCAGCCATGACTTACAGTAAACTCTACAGGCAAAGGGGTTCACACAGTCGTCATTAAAACTTTCAGCAGTTTAGTTTCCTAAACTCAAGTATTCATTTGAATCAAAACTCTTTCGAAAGTTTGTATTCCAGTGTTTATTTCATTTATTCGTGATGAATTCGGTGTGTTATCGGCCATAAAGATGCAGTACTAGGACCAACTCTCACGTCATGTGAGAACGTGGTAGGCGAACCTGCTGCCCAAATCACGTTACCTCCGAGGCAGCTGGACTCACAAGATCACACGAGAGTTGAGCCCTGATTGGCTACATCTGCATTGCCCCGAATATACAGTACAGTAAGGGTATTCTGTAGTATAGTATAAAGTATAAATTACACCACAGCACCTACTCCAGCATGCCACAGCTGTTGGTCAGCCAGATACACAGCTTTTAATTGTTTAGCTGGCAAAGTTTTTGTTGTTGCTGCCATGACGCTCCTCAGACTGTCTAAATTTCTGGATTCAGCAACATTTAAAAATTTTAAGCAAGTAATAACTGGATTTTTAAGTAACTTTCCTTGTAACCCATCAGTCAGACTCAAGACTTCGAAGTTGAAAAACACTTCCACTGTCTCCTCATTTTTGACCTTTGTTCCATTTTTTTAAAAGTCAGACTTGCAGGGTCGCTGTGGGAAGAAAAAAACGTGTCCAGTGAGTGCTGCCGGTTGGATCACGGCACAGACTGTAAGCTCAGTACCTCGTGTTCTTTAGTTCATTTGTCTCAGTGCGAACACAAGCATGAAGCACATACAGGCCCATAGGCTGTGTGTGCATATTAAAGTTACCCATCAATGGCTCTTTTTCAGCTCAGTGCAGGAAAATGATGTTTGGCTCCAAAGTAAATCCGATTCTATTGATGAAATCAGGGCAATAATTCTGCCTGCATGTGGTGCCAAACAGTAAGCAATCTAAAGAATATTTAGGCTTAAATATTATAAGACAAAATAATCAATGAAATGAACAAAGGAAGTTATTGATAATTAGAATAAAGAACTCCATTAGAAACTGATTTTTGAAAACTGTTATTACTTGGATAACAGTTCAAGACATACTTAGATCACTTCAGTGCACAGCCTCAGCTTAAGGCGCCATCATAAAAACAGGTGCCTTGTTTACTGCCTATTTAAATGGCTCCATTAAACCATAAAAGTGATTTTACACCTTTAAAAAAAAAAAAAAAAGTCCAGCACTTGTTTTTCAGCCAGCTTTCATAGGTGTGTGTCAGGTTGTCTGTTTGCCTTTGTTCATAATCCAGCAGCACATGTGTTTCTTCATCACGTCTCAGTGTGGAAGCCTATCACATGACGACATGTCTTCATGTCCAATTAACAGCCTTTACACTTTGTCTCGAACAGACCATATGCAGCATTAGATACTTTGCTGATTAAGAAAAGACTGTACAATGAGGCTAATGTGGTGAGAAGTTGCAATATTGTGGCAGGTTCTGGCTGACGCATTTGGTTTTGACCTCAGGGAAATGTGCACCGGCGTGTCAGTTCTCCAAACAAACAGCACGATTACATTTAAAACCGGCAATTTTACGTGACTTTAGCTCCAGTATTCAGTCATGTGAGGTACATGACTGAATGCGTGTGATGTCAAAAGAGTAAAACCATTCATTTTGGTCAGACGTTATGGATCAAGCATCAGAGCACCACAAAATCTTTGCATATAGAGATAATGATTGGTGATGAGTCTTACTGCTACATCATTTTGTAGAGTTGTAGAGTTTCAGGTAGTATACAGAAAAAATGTTTAAAACTTGTCTGAACAATTAATTTCTCAATTAAATAATTTTAATATATTTAATATATGCACTTGTACTCCTCTTCACCTGCTGACACTTTATATTGTTTTTTTATTGCTTCAGCTTCATGCTTTTCTAATGTAGGAAAGTGCGGTTCAGTTCTGCCTCATTCCTTTATCTTTACCTTTATAAGATGTTTTTGAAGTGTTAATCTTAAATCGTAAGTAAGTAAAGTAACAATTTCACTTGTTTTTTACACAGAAACAAAAAAATTGCTGAGATTTTTATAATTAAGTAGGACTCATGACCTTCCCGTTAAGATTTGGAGACCCCTTATTGGAACTGGGACCACTAGGTTGGGAACCAGTTGATAAAAGACAAACTACTTAAGTCTTAAACTCAGAACTTTCTGGACAACATGGACTTGGAAACCAGTTTATCTGGGAGGTGAAGGAGGAACGGTTTAGGGTTTCACTGTCATTTGTCGTGCTGTTAGCTGAGTATCTACAGAAAATGAGTGTGTTCAATATAACCTGTGACAATTTAATTAAACCTGGTTTGTGGAAATGAGATGAGGTTATTGCCACTGCTGTGTAAACATCTCAACTGGGTTATCCAACAACAGTCACTAAGGTAATAACCGCAGTAAGCGTGACTCTTTAAACAGATTAATAAATCATTATACCATCATGTCTGTAGAGAGAGGAGCAGCGTTTACCCACTTTAGGAAAGCTGGATGATGGTTTAGAGAATGTGGAACTGATTTCTTCTTGATATCTAAAATAAGCTTGTAAAAACTTGTTTCGCTTCTTTCCACTTATTGTTCTTGCTTTTGAGCTCTGTGTTTGTTTTCATAACCATGATAAGATTAAAAAAATCAGGTCTTAATAACTATGGGCCTTTATACCTAATAGTGTCCTTTCATCGATGACAGACAGAATTCCAATTCCAGGCAGTGATGCACAACTTAAAATATGTGTCATGGAGTTAAGGTGATGCAGTGCTGCATTAGACTATCATACAAAGGGGCTGGGTAGGGCCAAAGATTATCTCCGTTATTGTTTGACCCATGTATGTATGTATGACGTGTCTGAGCACTTAAATGCTTGTAAAACAGGTCGTGTTTTTGCTGATCTCACCTTAAATCCTTTCAATCTGCACACGGATGTTATGGTTACATTTCAGTCTGCAGTGTTTAGGTCGGAGTAACGTTCGTATTAAAACTGAACCTAGTGCCCAGAATTTAATAACAATACCTCCCACCCAGTGGTACCTTTTTACTGTACTTTGCTCTCTCTGTGACCAGAAACAAACCGTAATTTATAGGAGCCACTACTGCATTTCATTTACACTGTAATATTTCCCTGTATATAGTATGAAAATCACATACTGTTGGTGTGTCAGTAAGTTTACGGCCATTCCAAAAATCTTAAACTGTTTCAGCGTACTAAATCGCAAATTCTAAATGGTAATAAACTTCTAGTACAGCCAGTGGCTGTTGGCTAAGGCTACAAAAATGCTAAACTTTAGTCAACCAAGAAAATTTTAAAAGCCCAGTTATTTCCAACAACAACGTATCCAGCTGACAAATAAATAACTTGCATTACTTTAATACGCTCGTGAAATTGTAAATGCCAGTGGTGTTAATTTCTTTATCGCTGGTTGCAGGCCAGCTAACTGCTCAGTGTAAAGACAGCTAACTCTTTAGCTTTTGCACATAACTTGTGTTTGACCAAGTCTTTGCTTTCGTTTATGTGGCACTGGACATCTTTGCATCATTCCATAAATGCTCTTACACTCTAAACTGACATCAAACAACAAGCTGTGGAGCGGACTGTTGCGTCTCCTCCTGTGTCTGTGTTACGGACGAAAAGCTGCGCTATTTCACACCGCCAAGACAACAGCTGGCGACCAACAGGCTTGTAGGTGCTGCGTCAGACCAAACCACAGATATTCAAGCAGTTGTTATTATTAAGCAGCATTTTTTTAAACCCACTGTTACTAATATAGCTGCTTTCAACTGCTAATATGTCTGATTAAAAGTTACTAATGACACTAGTGAAGCGGCACAGCAGAAAAATTAGGAAGAGCAGCACTAAAGTGTGTCATCATGGATTTTACAGAGACAGGCTGCGGGGATGAGGCAGTCTTGCTCTCTTTCTCTCCACATGCTCGCTCCCCCATCGACGTGCGCTCTCCACTACCTCCGATTTAGCACTGGTTTCTTTACGTAAACATCCATTACGTAGGCATCCAGTAGTACTGAGGGTATTCGGTTGGTACCCTTAAGTACCATGTTCTTTACCCCACCCTAGTGTTAGTCTTCAACATCAGTTGAATATATGATAATAATATGGTGCAGACCTAACCTGTTTCAATGCTTACAGTTAAGACGATAAAAATACATAGATTTCCTGAGTTTCGTGACCTTTACAAATGTCTGATGACATCATGGATGACAGAGAGATACAGCACGCTGTAGTGTTAAAACGTACATGCCCATTGTAACACTTATGCAAATTATTATTACTCGAAATGGCTCGTGATGTGCTTGCCAAGATTTTATAGTGCCAGTGATGTCTGTCAGCATAAATACACCCACATGTCAGACTCTGATAAAGAATCTAATGCGTGACGCCCTGGTAGCTCAGTTGGTAGTGTGAGCACCCCATGCACAGAGGCTGTGTCGTCGCTGCAGTGGCCCTGTGTTCGATTCCGACCTGTGGCCATTTGCTGCATGTCCTCTGCACATCCCTCTCTCTCTCTCTCTCCCCCATTTCCTGTCCTATCATTAAATGCCCCCCAAAATATCTTTAAAAAAAGAATCTACGGCGTACATGCACACATGCAGACTGGACAAGAAAGAGATATGCCCCAGTTTATTTTAATGAAAGCAACGAATGCTTTACAATTTCTAGGAGTGGCTAATTTATGCAATGGCCTTTAATCCTTTTTGTCTCTTTAATTCCTCGTGAACCTCATTTCTGGAATAAATTAAATTGATGGCAGCAGGAGGAAGGACAGGACACTTACTACAGACGTCTCAACAAGCCATTTCCGGGACTCATTTGCCTGTATGCTCATCATACTACTGATAATCACTCCTACCCCATGATCTATTAATGCTGCTTCTTTTATAGCTCACATTTTTATGGGTATTTGTGAATGCACTTCCGTGTATTAGAGACTAATTGGATGGTGCTGCTTAGAACTTCCTTGTTTTTCCTGCAGATTAGCAGCAGTAAGAAAGACGGCGTGCATGTGACTTTTTTTTAATTCATTCAGCTTTGTCATACTCTGTTTACCGAGTGTGGGTTTTCCCTCACGAGTGACACATATACAAGTTGTTCTGTGAGTCTGGGACATAGAGTACACTGGGTGTAGGAGATTATCTCTGACTTACTGGAAAAAAACACGCCACTTATCTTAATGTTCTTGTGATGAATGTGTATCGCTCATGATCATAATTTTGTGCTACTGTTAGGGGGTTATGGGCTAAACACAGGCTGAATTTCAGTTTTCCCATGGGGTTTAAAGGTCAACAGTTCAAATCTCAATCAGCTTGTGAAACGTGTTCAGGGGAAATTATTCTCATCTCCTCCTGTCACAAGTAGTGTTGACATGACCTTAACTAAACTCTTCACTGAGAGGCTGCTGTGCTGCGCATGACTGGGTCAGTAGTTCAGGTAGTTCACGTAGCTTTAGCAGCTTGCACCAGTGTGTTCATGACATTTAAGTGCTTCTTTCTGGATTTATTTTGTGCATAAGGTCATTTGCAAAAGCAGTTTAATAATGTGCCGGCCTACAGATTCTAATATTACTATAGTTTTTAAATTTAATTTGTTTTTACTTTTGGCAAGAGGGGCGGATTTTATTTGTTTTTTTAATTGCCCATTTTTGATGCAGCTCATGTGACTGACTTAAAATTAATGTAGTTTATTGTAAATGGGTTGTGTTTCCTCTGTGAAACAGGAAATGCAGCAATGCCTAAAATGTTGGATCACCCATTGGCATGTACGCACATAATGCACCAACCGGTTTGAAGTAATTTATTTCTCAGAAACAGGACTCTTCTACCTCCCAGCAGTGTCCAGTATACCCGTATGCAACATAACAGATTTTTTTACTGCATGAGTAGCCAGTATTTGCACAGTATTAGTTGTATACAGCTGGAAAGAACCAGAGAAACAAACATGTGCAAGTGTCATGTTTTGTGTAGATTTTCACAATAAGAAAAGGTTTGATTGATTCTATATCTTGCTGAAAGGATGATCACTATCTATCCCTAAAAGGCATTTTACAGTTTTAGCGACAAGTGCTTGCTTATTGTTTATTATCTTTTATAGCGACTTAACAACAGCACGTATGGCTCTCAGATTTTCTCTTACTATGTCTTTGTTCTTTTTTTTTTTTTCTAAAGCTGCTGTCTATTTCCTTTTTCTTTTGTTTGAACTGGCTCTACGGCTCCACACTGAATGCAAGAATGAATGTTGACTAATGGAAACTTATTCTCATGAACAGCTTCATTAGATTGCAAGGGAGGTGCTGATTATCAGTTAAATTAAGTTTACTGAAGAATGCATTTGCAGTGTACTTTTATTTTTATTGTGGCACAGACTCTAATAATAATGTTTTGGTCTTTCAAACAGGCGTGTTACAGCCAGCAGTTTGTTTCCTCGAATAAGTAAAATGATACATAATCAAACTGAGCTGTAATAGCAGATTTTCAATAGCCAGTGTCAAGTGGTACTGGACAACATGTACTAAGTTGAGGTTTGGTTACACTAATATTGACAACCTCCTGGAACGTGTAAACAACATTTACGGAAAAAAAGAACACTATCTGAACACAACCACATATTTACTTCCCAACATGTGGCCCCATTTATTCTTTGTCAAGGAAACAATTAGTTGATTTTCACACTGTTGTGTTGCTATATATACAATGCAGCTGATATTTGGCAACACGTTCAGTCATGTTCTCCCATACCACTTCAGGCTGCAGAGTAATAATAAGAATCCAAACTAAGAGCTCTCAGTTACGCAATTCTTTGTTTACTGTGTTAAAGCCGCCCACGCAGTCTAGTATAACATCTACTTCTCATTTAAATCAAGGGAAATGTTTAAGGTTGGGATGTGATAATTGCTATTAGCCTGATGCAACATTTTTACTTTTTTTCTAATACCGGTTTCAAACACTTTCAAATGTGTCTTGCAGCTCAGCGTATGATATGAAGACCGGCCTGAAGGTAGCTGTGAAGAAGTTGTCAAGACCCTTCCAGTCCATCATCCATGCAAAGAGAACCTACAGAGAGCTGCGGCTGCTCAAACACATGAAGCATGAGAATGTGAGTCACCTGCAGCAAACCCACCCTAACCTCCCACGCCCCAGGCCTCAAGTCCCTGGACAGGAACTTACTCCTGTGTTTGTGTGTGTACACATTGTTCTCTAGTTAAGCTCTTAAGCAAGACTGCATATGTGTCCACATGAGGTTTGCACAAACAGGCAGGACTAACTTGCAGAAGCAGGCACTACTACCCACCACTGCTTACACCGTTGGGATGTCTGTATTCTTGCTGGAGCTTATTTAAATCTGTCCTCAGGAATGTAGCTATGTGTGTATGGGGACTCGTGACAGGAGTTCAATGGAAACTTAAAGTAGAAACCAAAACCTGCGTCACCTGTAATGGCAGAGATCCACCTTTTGACAACTTGAAATGTTGCACAATTTGTTGCAGGGGAGTGTCCAAATTCCAAGTGTTAAATTCAATCTATCAGTTCTCAGAAAAGTTTCAGTTTACACTGAAAAGGTCTCTTACGCCTGGGACACACATCTTGCATCTACCTCTGCAGTCCAACTGCGTCTCCGATCTGCTGCGTCTGTCTGGTACAGTGCTGCTTCTTCCAGCCCCGTCTTTCTACATAGAGTTTCCATTTGATAATTGTAAAAAAAAATCTTAACTTCCAAAAGTATTTGCAAAGTAGACTTGGGTTTTGTTAAAACTACTGCTCTCCATGTGATCTTTTTTATTTCATAGTATAAAATAGCCTAGTTAACTACATTGAGTCTCTGGTTTGTCATATATCCGAAAATAAGACAAAATGAGGTCAGTTGTTACAAGATCCTTCAAATGTTTAAATGTTTGAATGAAGGGCACACCAAAACTGTTACAACTACAGTGAATGTCGCGGGTATGATGTCAATATGACTGTCAATGGGTTATTTCTCTCTTTATTTTAGCAAAGCACTGCGCGTCTTGCAGAAAAAAGTGCCAAAAAAAATAAGCAGACATGCTTCCAACGCAGATGCAAGATATATGTTCCAGGCGTTATGCAAAAGCTGCACGCATCAAAAGGTACTGAAATGTTAAGTCTGCAATGTATACATACACAAACAACATGCATTTGACACATTCACTGCAGTCTATAGTGACTCAGGCCCTCCTGCCTCTGCCACATTAACAGGAGTCAGACTCTATAGGTTAATATAAGAAATAACAACAACATGTTAGGAAGTGGAAAGTGGTTTCCTGTGCTGGTTTCTGGTATGAGGGTGTAAACAAACACATGAGCACACAGGCCTCAAGCAAGAGTGGGGGCTTTTGTCGCTGTGATGTCCTGTTAAATGAGGTTTTCCCTGTGCTGCACCACTCACCGAGCAGTGAGTCATCAAGTAAGCGTACAACTGCAGTCCCATCACCGTCTGTGGTGTCTGCGTTTACCTCTCATCTCATTTTTGATGCTGCGACAACTTTGATTTTTCCCCCATTTTTAATTGATTTTTAAGGGAAGTGGCTTTTGTCCCCGCCGCCACAACCTCTTCTCTGTCTTTTCTGTGCGTTTTTGTGTGTGGGTTCTGAACATGCAGACACTTGCCCACATACCAAACATAAACAGAGCTCATACATCCTGTGTGCCGTTGGTGCATCCAGCTAACACTTGGACCAGATAGTGTGGATCCTCTGGAATTATGTAATAGCAGTGGTTATGATTTCTCGAGCTGGAGGGCAGGTGGGGGCTTTCTGTGTGCTGCTGTGTGGGAGCAGGGCAACTGGTGAATGGTGTGTGAGGGGAATAAAGGGGAAGTTTGCACTGTAAAGAGTTCACTCAGTTGTTTGCTGTAGGCTATTGTAATGAGTAGAAAGAGCTTCCATGAATGAAACAGTTGATGTTTTCTCCAGTATCATCAACCTGCAGGCACTGCGACGCTCAGCAGTGTCAGATGACGCACACACACAGAAGAAAAAATAACAGTAGCTTGAAGAAGTTTGGAAAGTCTCAAAGGGGGAGCAGCAGCAAGGCTCCCACACACCAAACTGACAACAAAGAACAAGCTGCGACAACGATCGGCTGCCGTGTCATGTTTTGTCCGCTGTGGCATTGTTCACACCGCGAAGACAACAGCTGGCGACCAACAGGCTGGCAGATCTCTCTCCACAGATATACAAACTGTTTTTATGACTAAGCAGCATTTTTTAACCCTCTCTAATATCGTCACTTCTAACTAATAATATTTTTGATTAAAAAAAAGTTACTAATGACACTAGTGAAGAGGCAAAGCAGAAAAATAAGAAAGAGCTGTGCTAACTGTGTGCAATCATGTAAACTACAGCGACAGGTTCAGGGTGCTTTCCCTTTCTGTTTCTGCGTCTTTTTTCGTGCGCTGGTCCTCTTACCCGAACAGCCAATCAGAGTGCTTCCTCTCAAGGACGAGTTGCTGCCGATTCTACATGTTGAATCGGCCAAAAACCTCCGACAAGCACAAGCAGTTCTGACGCTACCGTTCACAGCACACTAGTCTCCTAATACCAGACAGTCTGAGATCTCCGCCTACCAATCCTCTGAAAATGCAAGGCAGCTGCTAGTACAGCAACAAGAACTGCCACTAACAAAGCAAAAAGGAAACATCTTCCTGGAAATAGTGCACTCCTCCTTTTCTCCTTTGTAGGGAAACAGACTAGAGATATAGCAAATCTCTTTGTAACTCAGAATGTTTTAAAACATTTGAAATGGATTCCCAGAGCAACATTAGATTATTTGATTCCATTTCTGTTACGTCCGTAAGGTTGCAGAAGCGTGTGACAGCTCCCACATGCCCCTTTGGGTATTCCGTCCCCCGGTGTAACTCGTCCTGTAATCTCCTCCAAAGCTAATGTATAGTCTGGCCAGACGGATGAATCACATCCTAATAAAAGATTGTTTCTTTTTAACTGTTGAAAATTTTTCCCTGCAAACATGACAAACATCAACAAACTTTGAGGGAGTTTTCGTGACTGAGCCATCCCATAGTACACATGTTGCTGGTCAAACAGTGTTTACAAGCACAAGACTTCAGCAAGTCACTGCCCCCATTGTGAAGGACCGCCCTAAAGACTTAAGATTGGTTCTGCAACATGAGGTATGTTTCAGACTCTGTAATTGTCTTCACGCAGTTCAGCAAAGAAAGCTGAGGGCATGTCAAAAGTCTTAAGTTAAGCAAAGCCTCTAGGGACTGACTTGTGAGTCTAACAGCACACTGACCAGAGACGTCGACTCTCTCTGACAGCCCTGACAAGTCTCAACCTCCGATTGTCGGCCTGGTGTGTAAGAGCTTCAAAAACACAGCACTTTTCATTTCAAATGACTATTATTTAACGTGGTTTTTACTCATTACTTTGCCTGGATCATTTTCTCTTTATGGGCTAGAGCTGTGACTAAAGACTTTTTTATTACTTCTCTACAAATCGACAGTGTGGGTGGCTGCATACCCTGCACTGTAGCGAGACATGCACCCCTTTAGAATTGCACCGTATAACTACATGATGAGGTGACAGGCTGCAACCACTGTGATTGGCTGGGTCAAAATAATATTCAAAAGTCAAAAGGTCAGCACTTGTGTGACTTAATTCCAGGCAATGAAGACCAACACTGACACATTTTAGCACTGCGCCTTCGTCAGGTGGAACTGCAGTAGGCGGAAGGAACAATATATAGTCTAGGCAAGTGTAGGATCGTACAGTAAGTCGATTAAACCTTTTGAGAAACAAGTAAAATGCAGGACATTACAGTGTGACTGTGCACCTGTTAGTGATGATTTCATTTTTATGCCTGGACTTCAAAATAATCTTCAAAAATACAGAAAACTCCTCTTCCTCCTTCAGCCTCAATCAGGTTTTCATCAGTCATAGAAACATCTCTGCAGATGTCTTTTCTCTTTTCTGTGTTGCAGTAATTTCAGTAAAATTAACTATTCCAGCATTTAGCTCCACTTTTTTTCAGGGGTGTCGGACACACCAGAGCAGAAGTATGAAGCTCACAGCAGGGTTTGCCACTTACATAAGCTACGGTATCAGCTGTGTTAGCAGCCTGATTTAAGCATAAATCAGGCTTTAACATAACTGTCTTTATCGATTAATCTCCACATTATATTTTTTTCACAATTACGATCATCATATTAATTGTTTAGTCTCTAACATGTAAAAAAAAAAAAATGTTAAAAAGCCCATCATAATTTTGCAGAGCCCAGAATGACATCTTAAAATTTATTCTTTTGCCAACCAGCAGTACAAAACAGAAAGACTCTTCAAAGAAAAGCAGCAAATCTTTACATTAAAGAAGCTGGAATCAGAAAAAGTTTGACATTTTTGCTTACAAAAAATATCTGTGTCTGTA
>JAQLOL010000012.1:21047460-21067138 GCA_029783665.1 Naso thynnoides | reverse complement strand
ATATATTGATTAATGGAAAAAAATCATGAGATTTATCCATAATGAAAATAATAAGTAGTTGCACTCCTACACAAAAGTAGTTATAAACTTGCTCCACTTAAACAAACTACAACAGTGAAATTTTTGTTTTTAATTTCATGCATGAGTAAATATAATCTAATGACACAAATAACAGAGCAGAGCAGTTGGTACTTTAGTGAAACAAAAGATTCCTTCACCTCTGACTCTGATTTTTATATAATAACATGTTGATTTTAAAAAGAGCAACTTGCTGCATTTGATGGGCAACAACACAAACCACCTCCACTGCTGAAACTGAAAACAACCAAAAAAAGAAGCCAACATAGAAATTTATACCCTCCATTCATTTGGGAACACACACCCTCACACACTCACGTATGCAGGTGTGTTGCCTAGCAACACCAGAGCTTCTCATCTCTAGACAGATGAACTTGTTTATCCATTATTGACTCGGCAGTAACAGACAGCCGATCTTGTGCTGAGCATGCTGAGCCATGTGAGGTATTAGGTGACGAGGTGCAACATTAGCACACACACACCTCACTCTCACTTTCTGAGCTTCACACACACTTTCACCCTCACCTACTCAGAAATATTTTCCTTATTCCAGAATTGAGAATCATTAAACTGCAACTAATTACTCAATTATTCCATTACAGCACATACATGTATGATCATACCTGCTGAAGAAATGTGTTTTTGTACACGATCGCTTTGCTCTTAGTGTTTGAGACCCCTGACAGATAGAGCAGTCTCTGCTTAACTCTCCTCCTCATCAAATTATTGACATTTTCACTGAGGCTAATTCAGAGGAACAACACTTAATATTTAATTTATACAGATCTTATCTGCAATAGTTTAGTGCCCACAGCGATCCTCACTAACAACAAATTATTGCCCACCCCTCAAAGCTGGCATGGGGCCCTACATGAAGATGATCAAATGAAGTTTCATTTGAAAAACTTAAAAACACAGAGAGTTGCTAAAGCCATACTATCTTAAACAATAAAATCATTTGCTCAGTGCTGCAAGGAGCCCTCAGATGAACCTTTTCAGGCAAACTCAGAGGATTGGGCGTATTCAAAATACATAATTATGTGTGCAATATTCAAACAAATAATTTGGAGGCCTCAACAGATTCAAAAAGATGTCTGTGTGTGTAATATACTGAATATACAAACATAAAAAGTTGTCATTCTTTTGAGCAGAAACACTGAACAGCAGGTGAGGGGCAGCACACCTCCAGGTTAAGCTCATTATTGGTTTCATTACCGGCTCGTCCTTTCACCTGCAGCTACATCTGTTCACAAGCTGCTTCATGTTTCAAAAACAGAATCAGCTTTTGCTTCTGTCCGTCTGTTGTCGCTGATGTATGTCTGTTAAGGGAAAACTACTTAAATGTTGCTGCATTTTGAAAATGTGTCTTTGTTTATGGACTTTGCTTCTGTGAGTTCTGTTACTGCTTGCACACTTTCTCTTGTCATATACATTTATAACTCTTTATAACTCAGGTTTTATTAAAAAAAAAAAGAATAACTACATTATTCAACTTATATTCTTGCTTTACCTCTTCACCAAATGTTCTAAGAATATTCATTTACATTTATCTGTCATTAATTGATGTCATTAATTGATTAACAGGGCCAAGTACATTTTGATTATCTATTTCTTCATTATTTCAAGCCTATTGTTTCATTATTCAGGCTATTCTTATTTTAGACCCTTGAAGTCATTCAAGAATTGATTGGCTAATAAAAAGATGAATGAATCACTCCTTTTGTTTGGGTCCATGCTTTTTTGGGCTTAATGGCAAAGATTACGTGTCGGTGTGGTATATGAAGGTTCTCGGTAGTTAGATTATAACCAGCAAGTATCTATGCAGGACATGCAGACATGAAAAGAAACTCAAAGAGATCTGACACGCATGCAACCTGTAATTCGTAATAATTCAGTTTATAGCCTACATACAGTCCACTTTTATTGTGAACATAGGAAGTTGATGTATTTTTGGTCTGCTGTAGGTTTAAAATGCATAGTAGCCTGTTTATAATAGTATTTGAGACAAAATGCAAATTTTAGAAGATTCAAATAACCTGCTATTCGCCACTTTTTAACGCGCACTAAGTAACTTTTATTCCTAACAGCTTTGTTTGTGCTCTAATACACATAAAAGTATCTAAAAGTCCTGTAAGATCTTGCAAACTTATATTTATATTAAGAGCTGTCTTTGTGTTGTTGTTGTTGTTGTTGTTGTTAAAAGGCCTGTAAAAAGTTGCACAGTGAACCTCTGAAGTAGCTTTATCGGTAACTTCTACGGGCAGCTTAATTTGGCTCATTCCCTTACTGGAGGCCAGCTGCATCCAGGCGCAGATCTTGTAGACGCTCCCCGCGTTGCAGAAGAAGAAGAGGCTGAAGCAGACGATGCTGCCCACCACCAGCAGCATGGAGATCCCCACGAAGAACATTGCTGTTTTGAACGCGCCGGACGGGATGGAGCCGAAGTCCAGCGCGCTCCCTTTGCAGGTGAGCTCCGAGGTGAGCGCGTTCCCGATGCAGTAGTGGAAGAGGCCAAAGTATCCGGCCTGCGGCGTGTTGACGCTGTCCCCGATCCAGTAGGGCTGGATGAAGACCACCACCGTGATGACGGCGAAGGTGATGGTAAAAACCGTCCACAGCACGCCCACGGCGCGGGCGTTACGCACGTAGTTGGTGTGGTAGATTTTGGCTGCCTCCTGGGCTGGAAGCATGGCGAGAGAGAGAGAGCGCGTCTGAAAAGTCCGGAAAGTGGCGGAAAATCTTCTTTCTGATTTTCCCCCTTTAAACCTGTTAGAAATTAACCGCTAACAGCCTTAAGTTTTCTGTTCAAACACGTTCGCCGACTGCGTGCGCATCGTTTAAATCCCTCTGTGCGGATTTAATATGGCAAAAAGTTTATCCTACTTCAACATTATACCATAGCACCATAAGTTATTAGTTTCCATACACTGACTCACTGGGATCACAGCAGCAGTGAGGAGTTGATCCCTTCTGTATCAGCTGGCAGCGTTTCCTCTCCTGGGAGGCTGCGGTTTTCAAATTATGAATGATTAATGGTAAAAAGATCCAAAGGGTAGAGTAACACAGGTGGCAAGCAAGACAATTCTCCTTTCACTTTTATGGAGCACTTTCTATCTTAAGATAAAATTTTAGCTAATCTGTTGGCTAAGACCTTCAAGATTCATATTTTAATTGCAAAAGTTATATTAAATTTTAAATAGCTGCACATTTTTCAAGTAAGTCGTGAAACACTTCATACACTTATGTACACTGAGTTTAGCTCTAATTGTTCCTCATGTCTGACCACAGGGAAATCCCTTCTTAAAGCAACTGTGATGGAAGAGATGGAGTGTCACAACTCCTGCAAACTCTTTCACATTCATTAAGTTTTTTTTTCCTGCCACAGTTTCAGATGCAGACAAGCCCTCTCGCCCTGCAGCGTTCTCTTTACCACCATTCCCTGCATCAGCCCTGCAGTCCATACGTCCACTCATTTCTACTCTTGCCTTGCCCGGCTGTCTGTAGTGCATCTATCTTTGCTTTCCAAACTTATTTGCCACTGAGTAAATATGAGCTTATCCATTGTTTTTGTTTTGTGTAAAAACACATTTTGGAATTTCACCAAAGCCAACATCGGGCCTCTGTAGTCGGAGTTAAACAAACCAAGCGGTTATCTTTCACAGCAGTAGGATTCCCTCTTTGTGCAGACTGTGTTTGTTTGCTGAGCCATGGCAAAGCGACAGAACACAAACAAGGATATTCTAAATTTAAAAACAGTAACTTTTGGTGTTGTCTACTTGATTTGGCTAACTTAGACAAAGCCTCATGCTATGAGAACTGAATTCATTTAATCCCCCAAGTCAAAAGCAAAACAACTGATGACCTGGATCCAGATTCATGTGGTTCAAATCTCCAAATCACTTGGAAAGGTATTAACAGGGGAATCATTCCTTGCAGCTTTCTTCGAAGAGGCTACTGAGCCACTGGAGGAGGGAGACCCTGAATAACTCACCTGTATTTGTTACAGTCTAACACTAGATGGAGCTGCAGAGCTTGAGTGTAACTACATCACTGTATCACAGGTTCTGACATCAGTAAGTTCCCCAAAATCCTCTGTGCTGGGAAAATAGTCATCCCTTGTTTTCACCTTCTGTCTTCTGTTCCTGGACTCTGTGTCCGTGGCCTTTTGTCTCTGTCACCTCTAACTTTTCCATTACATCCTCCTAAAACAAATACCATGGTTCAACTATAATTAATATGACTTAGTAGAAAGTAATAGGAGAAGAGCAGCTGGTTGACCAGGACAGTGCAGTAAAGGCAAAAGAATGTGGCAGGATTTGACCCACCCGACAGGACTGACTGTTGCTATTAAACTACAGGAGTGTTGTTTGTTTGTTTGTTTGTGTGTGAGCGTGTGTGTGAGTTGAAGGTAGGCGTCAAGTGTCAGTGGTGGAGGAAATATTCCCATTTCTATTTGTAAAGTATAATTACAGATTGTGAATCAATTACAAGTAAGAGTCCTCTCATTAAAAAAACATTTAAAAAAAATACAGAAGGATTAGCAGTGAAACATACTGTGTCAAAAGTTAAAGTAGCCTACTAATTGTGTTATCCCAAATCCCACCTTTTATAGCTCTCTCTTTCTATATATAGCTATATTTTCAGGTTAATAAAAATAACTGATGCGTTTGTAAGTATTTTAATGTTGGGGGTAATTGTGACAGTTGTGACCCCTTTATATACTGTCTAATCTACAGGGTTGGGAAGGTTACTTGGGAAATGTAATAGGTTACAGATTACTAGTTATCCTATTTAAATGTAATAAGTAATGTAACAATTTCAACTGAATGTTTTCGATTGTTAACCATGTTTAAACATTTAAAGCGGGCAGTGGTTATGGCAATAATCTCTGACACTGCTAATCTTTAACAATGGGTTATGTTTTATAATCTGATGATATTTTTTGTATGGAAAACAGTAATCTTAGTGAAATTTAACTCTAGCTCTCAAATAAATGTAGCACAGTAAACTATTGCCTTCTGAATTTAAGTGGACTTTAAACTCATAGGCTGATGTAAGAAGATGTAATATTTTCTTCCTTTCTCTGATGCTGTTTTCACCTGTTATTTATATAAAATATGCTTGTTACCATCATCACGATCCTCATCATCAGTCACAGAAAGAAGACATGATATCTCTCGACTGCTGCATTTATTTGCACAGAATTAAATGATCATTTCAGTGTATTTGTTTTGTATTTGTCACATGTGGACTGTAAATGCACTTGTTTTCACAAGCTGCTATCTGTAACAAAACACATCCAGTCCTCACACAATGTCTCTCCATGTTTCCTCCACGCTTTTGTTCTCAGTGTTTGCCCACATGCAGCCGCATTGCAACAACACATGACTGTGTTGACTTAAAGGAGTCTTTACACATGCTTGATGCTGACATATTTGACCTTTTGGCAGCTTTCTGATTCTAATCAGCTGGTACTTAACTGCACAAAGCCCCTAACTGACTGAGTGATGTCCTCATAGAGCCTGATTTTTTACTAAAGCCTGAAACATGCATGTGATGTTTAGTCCCAGGTTATTTTCTTTCTTTACTGTTGATCTGGTACATACATCTGCAGCAGTGTGTGTATGTGTGTGTGCGCGCGCGTGGACGTGCACATGTCTTTGTGTGTATGAGTGTGGGCGCTGGCGTGTCAATGCACTTAGCTTTATTAAGTGATACCGCCCCAGAGTGAGAGAGAGGCTGTTTATAATCAAGTTATACGCGAGCAGCAATCCAATTTTATGATACAGAATGGAGTTAGATTTCATATGTGTGCGTGACAGTGTGTGTGTGTGTGTGTTTGTGTGACTGTCTTCATGTGTATGCATTTTTGTTCTACAAGTAGATACATCAATTATAATGATCCATAACAATGACAACTTAGCAAATCATGAAAAACTATTCTTATGCACTGGCCTGTTCACAAACATCAGTTGTTCAAGATAAAATAAATACAGTTGTTTTCACTACAAGAAGCTGCAAGCTGCACACAAATTATTTCAAAGTGTTGAAATAAAATTAAATCTGCCTGCAGCTTTAAGGGGAATTCTCGAGTCTGGTGATGCTCCTTATCTTCCATTTTGCCTCAGGTGATAGTTGTGTGTGTGTGTGTGTGTGTGTGTGTGTGTGTGTGTGTGTGTGTGTGTGATTAACCCTTTAGACTCTCTTTAGGCCTATTTGCACTGAGAGCACAAAGAGGCTTTTCTGCCATCTCAGCATCTCTTCCTGTCCCTTTCTGTCTGCTTTCTTCAATGGCTGTTTCCATAGAAACAAGGTGCAGGACTGCCCTCAGAGAGATGAGAGGGTAGATGATGGGGTAGGATGAGAGAGAGTTTGAGTATGCAAAATAATTAGGTAATTGTATTAATGTAATGAAAGGTTGCTACCATAGTGAGTCAGTCACACGAGCTTTTAATCCTTTTTTCTTTAGCAATTACAAACAGCTAGCTTTGGTTCAAATCATGCTGACGTCTTTCACAAAGTGTCAAAATAAACCAGTATTAACAGTAATTTATTATTATAAAAAAAATAACTGGTGGGCCTTATGTGGTGGGCCCAAACCTTATGGTGGGTAGACTTTTTTGGGCAGCCCTGTTATCAAAGCATTCACATCAGTATCATTTACTTTGTGTTTGTGCACAGATTTGTTATCTGACTTTTGAGTATCATGGTAAAATTTATATTTATGTTTAAAGAATTCGAGACAGCTTGTTCCTGGAGTTGTGGGGGAGAATCAGCTGTCACAGATGGACTCCATTAGTCTTTTGAGAATCTGTGAGTTAAAGCCTGCAGTGGGCTTGGGGCAGGGAACCAAAGAACAACCACCCCTTGTTGCCTCTCATCTCACATGCACACACACTCCTGCCCTGTGATGCAGCAGTAACTCAGTCAATGAGTATTGCTACCTCTCTGAAACAGCCCCAGGCTGCAGCAGCCACCATCAGCAGCCTTCCTTCAGCCTCCACCCCAGCCACTGCCTTGTCACAGCCCAGCAGGGAGCGTCCATGCCGGGCAGAAACAGAGCAAAGTGTGGGTCAGCCTGTGCCCTGGGGATGGAGCCTGGAATGTAGGTCTGTTGTACAGGGGATCATGTTCATGATTCATTACTGATCGCTCACCACCGTTACATCCATCTCTGAGTGTTGATCTCTGTTTAAATACATGTATGATTATCCAGTATATTGCTTTATATATATATATAATATGCTTAGTGCAAATGTGACAATGGTAGTAGCACTCAAAGATACGTCGACATAATATGAATTTGAATCAATGAAAACTAGACTGACACATTATCATATCCAGATACTATTTCTATGTAGCTCCTGCAAGTGCCACTTTTTTTAAACTGCTTGTCTGGACAGTTGTGGGGAAAAAAAACTACTTCAGATTAAAGACGGTTAAAAATTTGGGATATTACAGACACTCCAGTAACTCACTGCTGAGAGTATGTATCATGTATCAAGGGGGAGTCCTTACAGCAGTCGCCTGGGTTTGATTCCGGCCCTGGCCAGTAGCTGCATGTCAACCCTTCTGTCTCTTGTGTTTTTCTCTAGCTGTTACTATCAAAATACAGCAGGAAATCCTGAGATAATTTGAAAAATTAACATTTTTGCCAAGAGATAAGATCACTATCATTCTGATATCTGCTTAATAAAATGCAACAGCCAGCAGCTGGTTGGTGCAGCTTTGCATAAAGAGGAAACAGGAGGAAATGGCTACCTTGACTCCTCATGGGTAATAAAAACAGGTAATAAAAAAGAGGGCTAAATAACAGTTACTTTGTATAATGGGAAACAGTTGTATAGCAACACAAACTGCAACCTTCAAAAAAGATCTATAAGTTAAATCAGCACCACTTTAAAACCATTTCACCAAAAACAGAATTATAAATTTCATGAAGTTGATTGAAATGACTGAGACAGCAGGACGAGATCAGAGTGTGCAAACAAGACAAGTCTGTGCACAATTACATAGAGTAGAAAATTATAGAAGGGTTGCAGTTTATTTGCTGCTCTTGAAAAAGATGAGATGTTGCGAGCGATACCCAATGATGAAACTGTCACAGTTGGACTTTCAGTTCGGTTATTTTCTGTTTCGTTGCTAAGCTCCTGTGTTTTAATATTTATTGTTTATGTTCTCCTGTATTTCCTGTTTTATTTTGGTAATTGTTATCTTGTTTTACATTCCTCGTCCTGTCAAATTGCCCTTTCTCAGATCATCTGTTTTTCATTCGGGGTCCTGTTCTTGCTCCTGTTACCCCAGAGTCTGTTTATTTTTTGTTCAGTTTAGTTTTTTTGTGTATGTGTGTTTCTGTTGCCTTCATTATTTTCTGTGATTAATTTTGCTATTAGTTATTCTTATTTAAGCTTGCTTTTTGTTAGATCCCACTTCTGTCTTAGTGTCTTGCGTTGGGGTCCACCACCTCTTCAGTTTATCTATGACAGAAACATGAACCTGATGGGAGATGTCTCTTTACAGGATGACAGTGCCCCCTTCCATAAGGCAAGAGGGGTCACTGAATGGTTTAAAGAGTATGAAAATGATCAGATGCTATGATTTTGGCCTGACATGTTCGACTGCCACCACCATGAAAACATGTGGTGGCCTTAAACTTACTGCAATGCTCAGTTTTTTCTTTTTATTTGACACCTGCCTGCACTTTTGCCTCTTCCACTGTACACAGTGAAAGCTGAGCTCTGCAGGCTGATGGGGCAAAACACTACAGGGGGTCAAGAACTGCTGAAAACCTGAAAAAAAAACTTGCTCCGTTTTGTGCAACTGCAGCTGGGACACTTAAAGGGAAAATCCACCACTTTTTATGTGGATGTCCATTCAATGTTGATGATAATTGTAGTCAATTGAAGCAATAAATTCCTCAGTTTGTGCTATTTTGACAAAGACAGCTGAGTTTTCTAAGTTGTCTTGCTCACACAGCTGTTCTCGCAGTGCCTACTTGTACCAGGATGCATTTCATCACAAAAAAAAACAGTACTTGCTGGGTCTTCAAGGTTGTTATCCGTCACCTCGGATCATTTCTTTTATTTGACATTGCGTAGTTTTCAATAATGACAGGCTTTTGGTCTGCCAGAGCCAGAAAATCCTCTCAAAACAAACATGGTGTTGGCTTTGGCTCACCTGGAGTGCGAGGGAAAAGGCAACGTGTAAACAGTTTGTAGTTCTTCCTGTAATCAGTGATGTCACTTATTCCAAGATGAATAATAGATTTCGAAATTGTGACCCAGAGAGAAAGTGAATGTTGAAAAAAAAAAAAAGTTCAGTTTTACGTTATATCCCTAATTCGGGTAGATAGAGATAAGGTTGAAAATCGGCAGAGTTGCCCTTTAAGTAGCTCCTTTGTCACACCCACATAACACACAAACTGTGTCAAACGTCTGTGCAAACACTTAGTGGAGTCATCCACATATTCTCTTTGTTAAGGAAATGGAGGGAAGCAAATAAACAAATAAATCGCTGTGAAATAACTGTGCACAGTTCAACCACCTGACTTTTCGTTTTGGCGTTTGCACCTCTTTTTTTCCTGCCAGCTAGTGAGTCGTCAAATGTGTGTTTGCGTAATCCAGGCTAGTTCGAACAGTTTTGTTACGCTAAAGAATGGAGGATTAGGTTATGGAGCTTCAAAGCCAAATATAGAAAACGCATGTGAGGGATTATAGACACATCAAAGAATAAAGATTGAAAATACATCAGTGTGCAGTTTCATCTTACATCTCCTTCTCTCTGTCTTTTTTCTTGAAGGAGACCATGTGATGCATAGAGAAACGAGAAAAGGGAGCTTTGGACTTCATTGGCATCAAGTGCATCACAATTTTTGCTTAATTTAAAGCAAAAGACTAATATAATGTGTACATTATATATGTAATATAGGATTTACATGTCATTATGTATTCTCAGGTAATGCATTCTGGCGGTGGATGATTCTTTTGTTTGTGCATTATCCGTGTCCTGTAAATTATTTGTCATCAGCGTGGCAATAAAATGTTTCTTATTTCACAATGATATATTCTATAACATTTAGAAAATAGCTACAAACAGATTGTGGTACATTAAAGCTATGAGTCATCTTGTTTTTTCAGGTCAGGATAGAATCACATACTGCAGAAATGGAAAGACGAGACATCAAGTAAGAAGCATGAAGTCTATTTTTGTGTGTGTGTGTGTGTGCGCGCGTGTGTGTATGTTGCTGGAAGTAAAAAAAAGTGCCAAATCCAAACGGCAGAATAAATTGCCGACTTCCCCGTGACTGACGGAAGCCAAGGGCGGCTGCAGTGATTGTATTTGAACGCCTCTTATGTAATTAGGGTGCTGTTATTTTGACTGTATGGAGCCCTAAATATAGGGATTATGCAGTCTCAGTTTGGCAATACCAATATTAAAATATCTTTAGGGTATTAAAACCCACACAGTACGGTTTTGTAATGTGCTTTTTACATTGTAAAGTGCTGAGGAGGAGGAGGCATACAGGGGAGAAATCAGTTAGAGTGGATTTGAAGGCCGTAAACACGCCTGGAAAGAAATGAAAGGGACTTAACACATGCTTAGGAAAGCAGCGCAGCCTAATTACGTAATAGTTTGTATGAGTTGGTCTTAAAAGTTCACCAGACGCAAAGCAAGGTGAGTGTGTGTCTGTGTGTGCACCGCCTTTGTTTGTGCGCTCTGCTGCCCCAGTTGCGGCGGCAGCTTCCCAGCAGATCTGGGAGGATATAGCTTTATCCTCATAACTGGATGTTAATCTTGTGTGGAACCCGGCACTGCTTTCAGGGAGCGCAGCCTGTGCAGCACTAACATCGCCACCTGGTCCTCGGGACAGCACACACACAGCACACACAAACACACGCACATAAGCTCCTCTGTTCACACAGAATGGGTTTATAGTTCATGCAACTGTTCACAGATTGTGTTTCATTACATAAAAGTGATTGTGACTGTGCGGGGACTTTTTTTTTCTGCATTTTTCACTGAAAGAGTCGGTTGAGCTGGCTTCTTCGTGGTTATGCTGAATAAGTACAAGAAGACAATAAAGTTGTATGTCCAAACTTTAGGAGGATTCATGCGCTTAACCGGTTTATCAGATGAAGACCGGCGCTCACAGACCAGGACCACGCTACTATCTTGCTTTCTCTAAGATCGCCCATTGTACATGTTAGTTTTTGGATTTATGTTTGGGATAATTTGTTTCTTGTTGCAGTTGACTGATTAATTCTAACGTGTCTCCTTTACACCAGGGTCAATCTGCTGTTGTGTTTATTATTCCTAGTGTATTTATTTGTGTATCTATCTGATGTTATATGTTTAGTCAGTGGATACATTTTTTATTCAATAGTGCACATATTTATTTTCTATATGCATGCAAGAGATATTTTTCATTGTTGCAACAATGGTTTTATGCATCTATTTGTCTCTCAGTTGGTTTATGTGCATTGGTTAATTGTGTCAATTGTCTCAACTGATGACTCAGCCTGCAGACTCTAATCTTTGGTTCCCTCCTCTTTCCAGCCTATGAGCTGCGGGTTTCCTATAAGGGGAAGGGTTAAAGCAGACTGATTGTTCCAAATGCTGTAGTCACTCTGAAGAAGACCATGTGGGTCGAAACGTTAGTGAATGCTTGCACCTAAATGAATTTTTTTTTTTTTTAGATGATCCGTTGAGCTCCATTCATTTTCCTTTTTTGATATAAAGTTGTATGTTTCTGCAACTGTGAGTTGTTTTGTTTGTGTTATATTTGGGAAACAACTGGTTACACTACAGACAGGACAGTCACTGGCAAACAGCTTTGAACATGAGTTACAGGTGTTGAGGAGAATCATTTGTAAAAGTTGAGGTTTTGTGTGAATTTGAATCCTGCCTGTATAAGACAAAGTGGAAGTGACTTTGCACTGCTGATTTTACGCAGTCCAACAGTTGTCTGTAGAGGAATAACTGAGAAGGAAACAGGCAAAAGCTGGTGATAAAGATCAAACAGTAGGTAGCTATATAGAGAGAAGAACTGAGGAGGCGCAATAAAAAAAGCATTATGTCTGTTTTTGCCCAACTAAGAGAAAGGATTTCAATTTCCCCTCTTAAAGAAACCTTACTCAGCAGGAGAGGGAAGTGAGCAGAGTGTAACTTCCCATCCAAACCAGAGCAAATTAACTCCATCTTTGACTGGAACATAATAACCTCTGCATGAGTTGCGGCCTTTGACCTCAAGGTGT
The DNA here is from genome assembly GCA_029783665.1 of Naso thynnoides. NCBI lineage: Eukaryota > Metazoa > Chordata > Actinopteri > Acanthuriformes > Acanthuridae > Naso > Naso thynnoides. Next base: position 21,054,806 of record JAQLOL010000012.1, on the reverse strand, counting down.
TTGAACCGGTGGCCCCTCCTCTCCGTCATGGGAACACTCTCCCTCTGTTTATGGCCGTTTAACGGGCCTCAGATGTCGCCGCCGGCAGTCAGCATGCTGTAGGTTTGTAATCTTTACTGCCTGATGTGGGTGTGCTCCTGGGCGGGGCCACACGGGCTCGTCGAGCCCGCTGATTGGTCTATAACTGTCAACGAAGGCGAGGCTAATTCGGCGGTTAGCCAAACTGCATGTCAATTAAGTGAGATTATGCTGCTTTCAGGGACCCCTCGTACTACTGCACTATCGCAGAAAGTGCATGTTCCTCGATTTATTTGACATCTGTGAGTGGTGGAATGTAACGAGGGATGAATACCAAGAACAGCACTTATGTTTGATTTCTTTTCATGGCACTTCTATAAATTTTAGAGGCAAATGTTGTATACTTATTCCACTACAGTTACTCCTCAATTAGAGATTATCAGTAAAATATGGTACACTGTTAAACTACTTCATGGCATGCAAAACAGTTTCCTCTACTAAAACTATCAAAATATTAAAATGCTGCCCACATGTTAAGAATTAACAACCACTAGATAAAAACAAAAATAGCTCTAAAGCTGATAAGCTCATCTGCCTCAACATAAGCAATTTCACTTTTGATACTTTATGAACATTTGCTCATAATATTTAGGTATGCTGCTCATATAGCCTAATATTACAGGCCTTTTACATGTAGGCCTATTAGATATTTTTGTGTTGTGTTATTGCATTATTGTGTGTTGGTATGGGTTAGGATGGAGCTTTAGAGAGTTTACATGTCAAGTTAATTTTATTTAGGCCTATCCGTAAAACAACTTTTCAGTCTGTGACCCCCAAAATAACAGTGCCAGAGACTGGAGGTGGCATATAACATTGTGCACAGCCATGCAAACCCAATATTAGGCCTACACTGGCATCAATACGACACAAAAGAACAACTTCCTCACAGCCATAATATTAATTTTAAGCAATTTAATAAAGAATTCAACCAGGATTTGTACAACAATGGGTTAAATATTAAAATAGTTGTGTACTAAGGCTATGATGACAAGTTGAATGAGGCAAGTGGTGGGCCTAAATAATCGTTCATATGTTATTATACCAATTAATACGAATTTCCCCAATATTATTCTTGGTGAAATTATCCCCAATAACTCACTGTAATGCATTATTAGTTGGAAAATATTGATTTTTGAGACGCCATAGCTTTCTGCACGACTGCTTCAGTGTTGAATACAATTTTCCCAGCAGCCCCTGAAGGCAGCATCCCCCCTTCAGTTTACGGTCTCAGCGCAGCTTCAACGTGATCGCGTCTCACTGAAAGCAGCGGTGTGGTGTCTGCGCTCACACACACTGCGCTCCTACACACTTTAAACAGGATGTAGCTATAGAAAGCGAGAGAGAGAGAGAGAGCACGGAGAAAACACACAAAAAAGCGGGTAAAACTCTGCGATGTGACAAACCCCGGGGAGCCAGAAATGACCACCACACCGGAGGAGAAGAAGAAGAAGAAGACAGGAGGCGTCCCGGTGAGGCAGCTCACCGCCGGCTGGTCTTGACGGCTGCTCCCGCTGACCTGAGACACCCCGCACCGCCGCAGCACCGCGCGGTTTCCTCACTGAAAAACCCAGCATTGCCGAAATACTTCACGTCCCGTCGGTGAACCTTGAAAGCGATAATGGCGAGCCTGGGCGACTGCTGCGTGAAGGTTGCGTTGAGGTAAGCCTCCTACGTCTGTCTGCTGAAAATCTGTTGACCTTAGCAGACCACATTGTGTCTGTGCCTCCTGGCGAGCAATTAAACGCATCCCTCACACCTATTGTGCTATTTTACTATTTACAATCCCTATTACCTCTGCTTCTTGAAGGCTACAGGAGGTTTTTACAGCTTTGGATGAGAATAAGACACCTTGTTTTGTAATGCATGGGTGGTGCTCTGCACAGTATTGATAAGCCAGCTCCACGTTATCTCCTTAGCATTGTTTTCATATATGGAGGCATAAGTTTGCCTCAGCATTGGTCCGTTATATGTGCAGCATGCAGGATTTAACGTTGGATGAAGTGACGAGGACAGCTGCAGCCAGGTGCAGGGAGGAGAATGGGCGTTTCTATCCAAACCAATTTTTGCACTATTATTCTCATATGCAACAACCTGCAGTCTCACCTTATCCTAACCGTGTCTAGTGAACACCTTTTATGGTTCACTTAGCTCAATAAGCAGGGTTTGAAAGAGTTTTCTAAAGAAAATTTGAAGCCAGCCTCTGCAAATGAATCGAGCACAAAGAGATGCTCTCCTTCTCAGCTATGTCATTCACTGCCTTTGTTGGAGAATGCACCCAAAAGCTCGGCCAGCACAGCAGCTTTTGGATTCCCATCAGGAGATATTAGCAGTCCGTCAACTGTGCGTGCCAAGGCGAGGTGCTGATTTGAAAGAGATAGTTGAAATGTGCATGTGCCGAGCCATGGGCACCGCTTAAACTGGGAGGCATGACTGGATTGTGATTAGGGGGCTGCGTCTGTAATCATGCTCATTTTGCAGTGTGTGGAGCTGAGGCGGTGGTCTGACAAACCCACTGCCCTTCAGCTGAGACCCTCCCACACCCTGTCAAAGCAGCTAGTAGATCCCATGCGAGAGTTCATTATGAGTAGAGGAGCACAAATGCAAATCATGAAACCTGATCAAAAGTATTCATCCTTACATGCTTCCTTGTGTGCAAATGTAAAGCAGCTGCAATGAAGTAATTAGTGAAATTTAACTGTTCTTCACTGAGGTCCCCTTTTAAGTCCTCCAACCCTAGTTTTGGAACCCACTGATGGGACTTACCAGTGGGGGGTAGAGGATGGAAGGGTCAGTCTGTTAGAGCAATCTGTTTGGATGAACCTTACATACAACCCAATGGCTTATTCCCCTTAGGGGAGCTTCTCAGTCAGCCGCTGAGTGAATCTCTTTTGTGCTTGTTCACAGCGACAACTGTAACAGGAAGTGGGGTGGGTGGCGCTGACAAAAAGAGCTAAGAAAAAAAGGTGAAAAGGGAAGCCACAGAGGCAGCTGGTGACTGCTGCTCAACTGAAGTTATTGATTAAAGTCTGGAAAGCAACTCAGAGGCTAGTTGACGGAATGAGGGTGACAGAAATTAGTTTTATTAGCATGAGCTTCACCTTGTAATTAAATAGAGTTTGTGTAATTACATGACGACGCTGGTGGGCGAGCTAGCACTGCTCCTTTTCATCATGCGTGATCTGTGTGTGTGTGTATTTACACACCCTGCAAGTGCCACCAAGAGTGTCTGTGTTCGACAGGAAATGGGAAGCACACAAATAAACACACGGAGAACGATAACTTCCTGCCATGTCAGCGACGGTTTTCCCAGTGACCTCCAAGCATCTTTTTTTTTCCCCTCCTGAGAAAGTCGTCCACTGATAAGAGCAGACGGTGTTTAATGGCTTCCATGTTGGACAGACCCACAGGCTGACTGCATACAGCTCAGGACTCTGTGATTGTGTGTGTGTGAGTATGCATTTGGAGGGCAACAAGGTTGTCTTTAGGGCTGACACACACACAAACGTAGTCTGAGTCCCCAGCATTCATTTCCTGAATGTCTGCACTGCCCTCCACTAAACAATGTCTGTATAACCAGTGACATGACCTACAATCCTGCATTCAAACCTGACTGCCTGAGGATGGGATGTGGACACACACACACATACACACACACACACACACACACACACAGGTTTGCGCAGATATTCGTGTTTGGACTTTTCATGACTTCCATTCATTTGTACAGCCTAACCCAAACCCTTACACTAACCCTAACCCTAACCCTAATCAATTTATGTCTTAGCCTAACCTTAACCAAACCTCTATTCACACCCTACGTCTAAACTTAACCAGAACCTCAGAGATCAAGTCATGCTACATTAGGACCAGTCTTTGGTCCCCATGAGGACTACTGGTCCTCGTACGGTGAGTGTTTATGCCAGAAAAAGGTCCTAAATAGGTGGCAAAAACTGGTACACACACACACACACACACACACACACACACACACACACACACACACACACACACACACACACACACACACACACACTTAGGTTAATGGTTCTGCATTGCAGTCAAGTCCAAAACAACAACATGCATGTAATGTAACTCTCTGTTAAATGGCCTTTTAAAAGTGTCTCTACACAGCTGCATTCACTTACAGGTCAAGCCTACTGTGATGCAAGCAGGCTATAAGGATGAGAAGACTCCTACTCTTCCTCAGTCATCTGAACCCCACTCACACACAGACATACGTGCAGTCTCACTCGCCTCGTTGGTGCCTCCTCCTCGCGTTGATCTTATGTTGAGTGCTGCATTTGGCCCAGATTGAAGGCTTTACGTCGGCGCCGTCTCTCAGTGTGCATTTGCTGCCATAAATGTCAAGAATTTAGCATTTGTGTGTATGCATGTACGTCGGGTGCAACTCGACATGAGAGTTATTGGCAGTGTGTGACTTTCCATTTGCATATGGCTCTCTCCCTCATGCGGTTACTCTGCAGCTCTGCCATTTACTCATATCAGACTGAGGAGCCACTTACGTCTTCCTGCAAAGTGCTGTCAGCCCTATAGCTGCATATAAATAGACACAAAGACAAATCTGTTTAGTGCTGCTGTTGTGGTCTTTGACCTTGTGACTGTGGCTTATGTTCTCACCTTAACTGACTTTTCTTCAAAGTTTCCCCTCTTTCTTATTTAAACTTTTTGATCAGAAGAACACCTGAGAAATCACAAAAAGAGGATTGATTAGTCCTGCGTGTTTCATGCATTTGTGGTTCAAGGAGCCAACAGAAATGGAAAGAAACAGCACAAAATATCCAGTGTTCCCACTCTGACCTGACATGTGGATGACTTGGGTATTTTGGACTTTCATGACGCAGAGCATTTTGGCTTGAAGGCAGCGGGAGCTCAGCTGAGAAAACGGGTGAAGCTTTGATTTCTCTGTTTGTCTGCTTACGTGTTTATCAGCCAGTTCGAAATAGCTCTTAGTGGAAGAGCAAAGGTTTATCGTAAGTACGACTTTTCCCACCTCATGACCAAAACACTGACCTCAAAACAACAGGAGTAGCGGAATACAACTGCGGAAGGGGCCCCTCACAGCTGATACACAAAGACTTTAAATAGGAGTTTTAAAAAAAGGTGGTGTTTTGTTGTTGGACGTATGTCCTGTGTAGGCTACCAGTCTCGCCTGTTTCCTGTGTGTGTTAATCGTTTGCCACACAGGCTCTTTCTGGGTTACACACCTCCCTGGGGGGTTGCCTTTAAAATGGCTGGACTCTGGTGGGAAACTGTGCATGTGTTTTTGTGCGCGACTTATCAGCCTACAGTATGCACTGGTCACAGGGTAGTGCTGCATTATAATCTCATCATGAGTGAATTCTTACACTTGGTCGTAACATTCAGAGGCCCCCCCCCACTCACAAACAAATTGACCAGCTTGCTGCAGAGTCACAGGTCGGGTAAAGTGAAAGCAGCTTTGCTTTGTTGTTGGGAGTCGCCGCTGAAGTTGTTTCCAATCAGTAATTTGGCCTGAGCAGAGAAAAGAGGAGCAGGAAACATGACGGCGCACACACCCAAGTTGTCCGTCCACAGCTCAGCATCACTTCCTCACCACACTGGCCGGCTGGGTCACATGTTTTTTATTATTGTTGCCCTTGAAACCCATTAGACCTCGCAGTTCTGTGCAAATGTCTTTTGTTGCGAGAGTGCTGAAAAGGCCATCTGTCTGCAGTTGCTTTTGTTCTGTATATGCATGTGTCACTGCAGTCCAAATTAAAGAATCACTAACATGACACATGAGAGTTGATAGGAACATCGTGGATAGTCAGACTGTCAGGCCTAGGGGCTTTGCAGGCAGATTGTGGCCAAGCAGGTAAAACAAACGTTCTGCAGGACAAAGAAGTCGCTGCGGTTGCTGAGCTACATGAATTAATCCTGCATTTACAATCAACAACACAACTCCCCTTAATGACACGTCTGATGACAGGCGATTGTGTTTCTGAGGTGAACACATACAGCATGGCACAGGCATCGAAATGAGTTGTGCAAGTCTGTTGGTGAACTTCTCCTTACTCAGTGCATCAGCACTTCCAAATGGCGTGCTGCTGTTGCAGAATGACTTCCTGTAAGGCTGCCGTAGGACTATCCATGCTTTCCTGTTCACTTCCTGCTTTCTGAACTGCTGATGAGCCCGCTGACACGATTTAGTTGAGACTGAACCATCAGCGAGAGTGTGAAGCTGAAAGAAAATGAGCTTGGAGTTAAGCCGCGGGCCATTTTTCATAAACCCTCTCGTAATCAGTCACCGCTCTAAAGCCTGTTGGAGAGAATCAGCTGAAGTCCTGCTTTATGAAAACACATTTTTCTGCTAAACTGTGACAGAAAGGCCCGTTGTTCCCGACTGAAAAATGAAGAGCAGAATTGATCCCGAGTGTGCTGTGCTCCCTGATCACGACACGTCATCTCAAACTTCCCTCTCAGTGTTTGCCTCATCCTTTTGTTTTCTCTCGCTCGAGCTTCTCTGTGAGCGAAAAAAGCGTGAAACTGTGACCGAAAAGCTGGAATGTGACCAGCTTTCTCTTCCCCCGGCTCCTTCCACCTCCTGTTCGCCCACTCCTGCACACACACACACACACACACATACACATACACACATAGATTTGTATTTATTTGAATTCATCCATTTGAATTCAGTAAGGAATGAAAGGCTCTTCAGTGAGAACATTTGCATCTTTCTGTTGTCAGGATCTCATCATAAGTCAGCTGGAGCTCGGCCTTCTGTAATCATTCATGCTGCTTGGACACAAGAAAACCTTTTTTTTTGTTATGGATTGAAAGGCCTGCACAGAAAAACAAAATTTGGTGGGAATTAAATACATTTCTGTGGTCTGCGCATTTTTCATAAACCTTAAAACTAGTGTGTGTATGTTGACATTGTTGTGGTCACTTAAAATCACAGGGGATCTGTGTGTTTGTGTGTGTATGTGGTTGGTGGGTGGGGGGGGAGGCGTAGCAGAGGCCCTTTAAACAGAGCACTTCTGGGGCGAGCATGAACAGAGGACACAGTGTGAATGAGTCTGATGTCACTGCAGGTCTTTGTGCTCTGTGCTGAGTTTGCACACACACACGCATACATACACACATACAGATAAAGACACACTGAGCAAGGGCAGAGAACTGTAGGGTAAATGGGAATGAAGAGCAAGCCGTGTTTTCAGGCAGGAAGAGGCGGAAGAAAGAGGTTTGTAGAGTCGAGGTTTGTTGTTGTTTGTGGTTTATAAACTGCT
>JAQLOL010000012.1:21020194-21031892 GCA_029783665.1 Naso thynnoides | reverse complement strand
GATTTAAAATAGGGTAATCACATAGTTTGTCCAGCAGAGGGCGGTCTATTATTTAATTGTAATAGGTGAAGTGTTTACTGTTCAGTGCACTGATGTTTGGAATAAAGTTTGTTATATATCTTTGTCACACACATTTCATAACCACATTGAAAATATTATATATAGAATATTGGCTGATATATCGGATTTCTGAGTTTTCTTCCCTCCTAATATCAGTTTCTACATCTGCGCCAAAAATCCCATATCGGTCGAGACCTGTTGAAAAGAAAATAAGTAAGTGGATGCAATACTTAAAATGTCATGTCAATGATTAAACATTTATTTGACACCCTATACTCAAGTCCACATGGTGTATATTTGTTCTTTCTTTCTTTCTTTCTTTCTTTCTTTCTTTCTTTCTTTCTTTCTTTCTTTCTTTCGTCTGCTGTCAAGTGTTACAACTGACACTTCTGACCGATAAATATTGCACACAAAAGACTGATAGAATTGAGTGTAACAGAGAGAAAAGGAGAGATGAATGACCTCCAACCCTCTTACGACACAGCTGCAGCTCACATAAACACACAAAGCCGACGCGCTCCTCCTCCTCTGCTGTATCCACTTCACGTTAATAACGGGGATCTGTGGGTTTAGATACATTAACCTCGGGGTCAAGGTCACCTCCAGTCATGAAAGGGACCCAGCTGTCTGCAAGCTGCTTTTGTGTCACGCAGTCTGTCACAAAAAGGTGTTCAGGGTTAATATGCTGCTGCTGCTGTTGCTGCTGAAGTGGTCTGTTCAAATGTCTTTAATTCCTTCCTGGAAGACCCTCATCAGTGACGCCTCAAGGCTGAAGGAGGGCCAAAAACACGGTTGTCAGCTGTGTGTGTGTGTGTGTGTGTTTCTGCGATTCTGTGACGCTGTGTGGTGAAGGGGTTATTGTGAGTGTTGTGGGTGGGTGTGGATCTTCATGCATGCTTGAGAGGAACCATGTGTGAAAGGAAGATAGTACAGTAGGCTGTCTTTAAACTACATGTGTACAGTGTTTGTTTCTGGAGAAAATGTGTGTGTGTTTTTGTGATTTGTCCTCTTTCCCGACAGCAGCTGCATGTGGTTGGGGATTTCTCTCGCTTTTTATGGCTGTATACAGTATATGTGTGTGTGCGTCTTTGTTGCAGCATCCCATAGGGAGGCTCTGGTGCTGTCTCAGTGTGTGGGGGAGTTGATTTGCATCCACTGGAAATTGAACCGGGGATGTTAGCATGTGAAGAGAAGGACCCAGTACTCTGTTACTGCTGGCTCATGGCTTTTTCCACAGCTTAAAGTGATTAGCTCCCCACTGTTTTCACATTGTTCCTTTGAAAGCCCAAGATTAACAGGGCACCGTGTGACAGATCTTATGTTTTATGTGCATTGCGTTATGGGAGAGCAATGGTACACCTTTCCTTTCCTGCAAAGTTTTCTCACTATTCATTAGAATCAGAATGTGAAAAGTCCTTGTGTGTTTACACATATAAGGAATTTGACTCGGACTTTACGTTGCTCTAAAACTACTTGCACAAAAGCAGATAACCAACTTAGAATAAGGGCAACAAAAGCTGAACACATAAGTTTAAGAATGGCTAAGAATAAAGCAATGAATTGTCAGGATTGTCCTGTGCAATAGCGTGTGAAAAAATATAACACAGTGGATTACAGCAAATTAAAATCACTGACGGCCAACACCCTAAAAGACTGCAGACAAGTCAACTGTTCTGCATGTTATAAACAGTACAAAAGTGCAAAAAACAGAACAAGTAGTGCAAAAAAGCAATAAAAGTAGTGCAAAGAAATTAATTAGACATGATTTGATACTATTTTTTCCCTTCTAATATCAATTCGGATACCAAAACTTGCGTAGCCACATTACAGAGTACTGATCCGATGCCAGTGCCTAAAAAATAATTATTTTAAAACTTAAGGTGTAATCATAATTTAGTTAAATAAAAGGATTTAAGTAAAACACTGTAGAACAGTAGTACAGCAACTTAAAAACTAAAGTCACGGAAAATCTAACTCCTTACACATCACCTGTTTAGTGGTAGGTGGGACTTTCTGGTGTAAAATTTTGTCAAATGAAGAAAAATGTCTGAAACATTTTTCTAAAAATGTCTGAAACATTTTCTAGTGCAGTCAACTCTCTCCATTCTTCATCACCGCTCTCGAATAGGAGTTGACAGTGGCTGCGCGACTTCCTGTGTACTGTTTTAAAGCAGCAAAGAAGAATTGATATTAGGTCTGTAATGTAAGTCAGAGCTAACTAAGCTAACCGGGATGTAGCTGGGTACTGTTTAGCGAGTAATAAATCACATGGTATTGGAGCGGTGCATAGACTGGTGACTTCCTGATACCGACACCAGCATTTTCAGCAGTATTGAAGGCATTTTCTGATACTGGTATCAGTATTGGAACAACTCTGAAATTAACACTAAATGAGTGTGTGTTCATTAGGTGCATTGCCTAAGTGCACTGTTCACTGTACATTATACATATAATATGGATAGAGAATGGGATATACTCTATATTGACAGTGGCAGTGCATGATGATATGCACATGTTAATAACAAAGCATTTTAATCTGGAAGAATGTTGCCTTTAATCGAAGCAAGTGGATGTTTTGCTGTCAGTTATTGACACTGAATGACTGATTTACCTGTTCATCAGGCTGATTGCTTTTTTATAAGCACTGCGGCACAAACAAAAAGTGCCTTTAACAGCTACATCTCCACTTATCATCTGTCTTGCCTGACGAAACTTTCTGCCGTTCTGCTGGCAAACACGCTGAATTGTTGCTAAATTTAAATAGTCGGCCCTCATTCTGTCACTGAATTCAGTGATGTTAAGGTGCCGCGGCTGCTTTGCTTTGCACTCGTCTAATCAGGGATTATTTTACAACTGAGATGTCAGGTGAAAGCAATTAACTTCAATGAACTACCTGTCAGAACGCTGAGTCCTGAGCAGTAGGATTAACAGCTGATGTGCTAATGACTTATCAAGCCAAACTTATCACCATCATACTTGCACTAGTTTCTCTCAGAGCTGTCTGTTTTATGCTTCATTGCTCATTTTCTACACGCCCTCCTAATCAGAACAAACAAGTGTGCTGTTGTTTGATGTTTGTGCTTTGTCCTCAGGGTTGTTCCTCTGTGGCAGATTTCTGTTTTGTTCCACACTGTGATGTTATGTGAACATGTTATTTTTTTTGTGGATCAGACCACAGACAGATCTGAAGTCTTCTTCACTTTCCTCCAGCAGTCAATCAAAGTAGTTGTGGATGATCGTGTGTTATGTGGCCATTGTCTGACACATGCCCGGGGTTCTAGGAGAATGTAGGATGATTAGCCTATGGGGTTCCTGTAAAACTTTGCTCTTCTCAGTGACAGAGAAACTTGAACCTGATTTTGTGTTTTCTGCCGTCCTGTTAGCTTTTTAAAAATGGCTCAATTGAGAAAGAGAAAAATTGTACACATTTACAGAACATAACACAAAACATCAGAACATGCAGACTGATTTTAAAGGAAAAATTCACCAGTTTTACATATCAGAGAGTCTGTTTACAGGTCTTGGGGTGTGTGTTACTGCCCAAAGTTAGATAAACATCTTTTACTGATGTCACTCACGAATTAGATAGAATTAAGCTTACCAGGGGCCTGTATCACGAAGCAGGGTTTTGGCTTAGCGAGGTAACTTCAGGTTCAACCCTGGGTTTTAGGTCTCACAAAGCTGGTTCATTTCTTATCGAGGTACATCACCTTGGTAACATACGCTGAACGGCTACCCTGTTCCGTAGCAGGGTAGGTTTGAGGGTTGAATCGAATCCTATAAAAAGCACCACCCACTGGTCAATCAGCTGTTTGGGAAAAAAACGGCCTGCCCATTCCTAGAGAACCCCGTTGACACAGGAGCACGAATTGTTAGGAGAGCGTTACAGTGTTAAAGGGTCTTTCAGGACCGAACAAGCCCGTTCAGCTTCCCCAGTGATTATTTGTACGACAGGTGGTGGTGGTCGGGTATTGATATTGATATTGAGCTGTGCTAGCTATCAGGATAATTTTATTCATGCTATCGACTTAGTATATTAATATGATTTAACTGTGGCGTCAGTTTTAAGCTTTATTGTAGCCTATTTAACGTAATGACATAAAAAAGGCCAACTTACCAGACACAGTGATGTTTATGTTTGTTCTTTACCTGCTTCCAGGTTCTTTTGACCCCTGAGGGGTTGTATCTGGGGAAATGAGACTATAATTGTCATATATGCAATTCATCTGTGCAGCACATTGACTTCATTGGATTCACGGGTGTGATCAGTGTCAGATGTAGGCTACTTAAGCCAGTGATGAGTCACTTACGCATTTATACAGTCTGCTATGCGTTGCCATGCATTTAACCTTCTTCTGGCAGCAGCCATGGCGTTGGGCTTCTCTAAAATGATGCTTTTCTCCTCCTTGTACTTTGTTAAAATCAGTCTCAGCTCCTCGCATGAGAAGCACAGTGCTCTCTTTGCAGTGTGCTTCTCCATTCGCTTGTCGCTCAAGATTGCGATTGGTCTGCTGCCTCGGGTCCCACCCTTTATACGTGCACGTTCATGGCACTTGATAAGGCAAACCCGGGTTGAGTTAGCAAGTTGATAGCCAACGTCGTGAAACCAATTATCCTGATTGCCATTGTCAGGGTTAGTCAAGCTGGATAGGTCTGAGTAACCCAGAAAAAGTTGAGCTCGCTTCGTGATACAGGCCCCAGGTCTCTGTTACCTGCTTGTCATCTGTGCTGAAAACATGAGGCTGCATTAACTTATACTAGCGCATCACACCAGAATCTGTACAAGTGATTCAATTGCATTGTGGATTATGTAGATGCCAAATGTTGACAGGAAGAGTTAGACAATCCAAATGTCTGACAGTGTTGTTAGTGTGCGATGCTTTGTTTGGTGTCAGAAACACAAATGTATTTAGTAAGCAGCCCTTCAAAAAAGTTGATTTCAGTGGTGACTTAGTTTTATGGTCAGTGAAAATAAAGTCAGTGTCCTAGAAAGATCAGAAAACTAACAAACAAAAAAACCCGAATCAGTTTAGCTTTATCTTACTCAAGCTGTCTACTATAATAAATCGTGTGGTTTTTTTAAAAATTTTAGAGCATCATAAATACTCAAGATTATTTCATAGGGCGGCACTGCCTCAGAATCTGGAGTTGGTCCCCGGGCGCTGTGCTGTGGCTGCCTCCTCAGTGATGGGTTAAATGCAGAGAACAGAGAACATTGTGTGTATGTGATGAATAAAGTACCTTTATCTTTACCTTTACTTTCTATTATCTTTTAATAATGTGCTCCCACATTCTCATCATTTCTTGCTCACAAGAATACGAGGTCAAGCAGAGCATTTGGATTAGACCATTGTTCTTGATCTGAACGGTGCTTAAATAAATTAAAATATTTCAGGCACTGTTACATTCGTCGGCCTGTCTGCTGAGTTGTGCAACAGTTCCCATTTGTTATTTATTACGACATAATCATTTTATCCATTCACTGACTGTTTCTCTCCTTTTCATCTGTTCTCTCAGGATTCGTCCTCAGATGGCCAAGGAGAAGATAGAGGGCTGCCATGTGTGCACGCTGGTCACACCTGGAGAACCGCAAGTCCTCCTGGGAAAAGACAAGGCTTTCACCTATGACTTTGTGTTTGATATCGACTCAGAGCAGCAGAACATCTACCAGGCCTGCGTGTATAAGCTCATCGAGGGCTGCTTCGAGGGTTACAACGCCACCGTGTTCGCTTATGGTCAGGTATGACAATGAGGCTTGGATTTTACTACCAGGGCCATTAAATGACTAATGAATAAAACACTGTTTCATAACTTTTGTGATTATTTACCAGTTTTAAAACCGCCATGCTGGCAATAGGTGAGACCAAGTTTGTTTGTTTGTTTGTTTGTTTGTAGTGAATGCGACTGATTAGAATTTTGGGGGTCAAAGGTCACTTTGACCCCACAGAACGCGTTTTTTTTGGCCATAAAACAAGAATTCATTCACAAAATATGACAAAATTTCACGTGCATGTCTAATAGGATGAAATGAGGAAGTGATGACATTGTATATCTAAAAGGTCAAAGGTCGGCTTTGTTGTGACATCATATTGTTCTGTAAAAATGCTTTTCTTGCAATAATTAAAACCATGACTCAAATATCAATATTAGAAAAAGAATTTTATAGGATGCAAAATTAATATCCCCCCCCACGCCCCCCTGAGTGCAGGATGAGTCAGCAATACTTTCAAAAAGTTTTCAAGGAAATGTGAAACTGCAAAACTACTTTTTGGTCATTGTTGGGCAATATATTGTCATATAAGCAAAAATAAGCACAACACATATCTGATTAAAAAATCTAAATTGATTTTCATTTCATGGGGACTTTAAGAACACATTGCTTAATATAACTACAAAACGTGCATGTAAAACAGGTTACTTTACATAAATACATGATGGTTGGGAGTACAAGAAAATGGGATCTCACTGCTGTTGATGAAATGTGTTTCAGACGGGTTCGGGGAAGACCTACACCATGGGGACGGGCTTCGATGTAAGCCTGAGCCAGCAGGAGCAGGGCATCATCCCGCGGGCTGTTCACCAGCTGTTTGAAGGCATCCAAACACGGAGGATGCGCGCCCAGGAGGCTGGCAGCCAGCCACCTGAGTTTAAAGTCAGCGCCCAGTTCCTCGAGGTGTGCGACGCACTCGCATGGATGTCGGGCACATGTGCAACATTGTTGTAACAAGTTCTCACATCTCTTATCTCACATTTTAACAGTGTAGTATTGATATTAATGCTTGCTAATGTGTATGCATACATGTGTGTGTGTGTGCTGGGATGTGTATTGGTGCTTATTAACTCTAACCAGATGGGACAAAACAGGGAGATGGGAGGATCAACCCCCTCTCCCACAAACAGGAAGTGACAGCCCACTGACATATGGGCAGGAATGTCTGCTTGTTCTTTGTTGGTCCTGATTAATGTTGGCCATTACCTCTGGCATTATTCCTCATCACTGTGGGGTAGAAGATGGATAAAAGCGAGGGATCAGAGCGGGGGAGCGATGCTTGTGTGGGAACAATGAGATAATATGACAAGTAATGATTTCCTCCAGAGGTTTCCGGCAGGCAAATGTTCAGGTTGTCTTTGGGGGAGCAGACAATAGGTATATGGGTGGGTGTATGATCAGATTACTCTAATAACCATTCTATAATAACAGTTCTGGTACAAAGTCATTTTTTTTCTGTCTCTTATGTCTTTTTTTTCTGCCTGCTCTGCTCTCTGTAGTTAGTGAGTTTTTGCTGGTTTTCAGGTCAGAAGGTTATCTCTGTTGATGGTGAACAGATGTGTGTGTTTGTGTGTGTGAGTTTGGCGGTAGGTGGGAACAGCTGAGCTTTCAGCTGACCTCTGTGGCCTCAGGCGCTAATTGGTTTCTGAGAGGTCATTCTTGTGACCTGTATGTAAATAAAGAATTTATTCAACCACTTAGTTGAATAGTTATGCTATGCTGTAATATTGGGTATAAATGATGCATGTGTGTTTGTGGCCTCTGTTAATTGCAGCTGTACAATGAAGAGATCCTGGACCTGTTTGACGGAGCCAGAGATCCCGAGAGTCGTGGCAGGAAGTCCAACATAAAGATCCACGAGGACGCCAGCGGCAGCATCTACACCACTGGAGTCACTTCCAGACTGGTGCACTCAGAGGAGGAGGTGAGTAAGTGTGTGTGTGCGTGTTTGCATGCTGGTGATTGTATTGTGTGCTTGTCATCATCCTTACATTTTATAAATATTTTTCTATATGCAATACTTTTGTGCGCTATGGCTTCTAAAGCAATAACTCTTCCGCTAATGTTTATTGGTCTAGCAGTCGTAAAAATTCATAATGCCTGTATCATAATTGATAGTTATTTTAACACAGTATGTTTTTCACGGCTTACTTGGGCTTTTATTCTTCACAAAAAGCAGGGGTTCCCAAACCTTTCAGCCCGAGACCTCCAAAATAATGCTGCCTGAGACTAGGGAACCCAACGACCTTGGAGAAGGCATATAACGTTGTGCAGAGCCTCCCACATGCTTTATTAGGCCTTTGCAAATATGGGCATCAATACCACAAAAAAGAACAGCAATCCAACAGCCATAATATGATTTCAAAGTAATTTAAGAAAAAAATATAAGAAAGAATGTATCCAGAATTTTTACAATAATGGGGTAAATGTACAATTTTTAATTATTTTAAAAATGTAATTTTTTGATTGGAAGGCATCTTGCAACCCCCCCGTGTCTTGCATCCCCCACTTGGGAACCACTGACATAAAGCACATCTAATAATGCACCAGTGAAGTTTTAGCAATTTCAGTTTTCAAATGCCTTTAGATTTCCTTCATAAATGTTGATCGTTTGTCTTAAATTTTGCGCAGAGACTCAACCAGGAGTCTAAAAAGCCTGGAGATGAAATGGGTGTCAGCAGTTTCAAGACCCCACAAGCCTAAAGGATTCAAAACTGAGACCATAAATGCTTTTTATTAGATTGATAATGTAAAAATGGGTAGTATTAATGAGGGTGGATGAATTAGGCCTGGAGGATGTAGATTTTGGGCACTGTAAGAAATCTCCATTACCCCAAAAAGCTCAGCAAAAACAATCTGATGGTCAGTCAAAAACAAAAAATAGGTCGAAGATAATAAGGGAGACTTGGCTCTTTTTATGCCAGGCTGCTGAAGCCATGAGGCTGAAAAATTACCAGATCAGGAACGAGTCAGGGGAACAGATCAGCAGTCACAGTGTGGAGGAAGGCGGATTTGACGGGGTCAAGAGGGCAGGAGGAACGTCTGTTGGGGGAGACGTGACGAGTCGGTGAGAAAAAGGTCAGCAGAGGTGGCAGGTGGTGATTTAGGCAGAGGGTTACAGTAAACACTGGCTGGGAGAAGAAGCTTATCATTTTGTTTGGTTTCATTTTCAAACAGGTGACAGAGCAGATAGAAAGATGTGAGTAGACTGTGAAATGGAAGCAGAAAGGAAGGAGAAGAAAGGAAGAATTCAGACAGCTGAGAGACAACTAGAGACAGATGGGCTCACATGTGAAGGAGAGGAGAGAGAATGTCAAAACAGGGTGAGGAAGGACATCAATGCTTGGAGATGATGGAGTGCGCAGAGACGAGGAGTCAGGTTAAGAATAAAAAGAAGGAGAAGAGAGGGCAAAAGATAAGACAGAAATCCTGTTTTTTGTAAAGATGTAGAAAAGCTCCAAAAATCCTTAAAGTTTGATGTCAACCGCAAGAGTGGTGTCCCACCTTGATAAAATACGCTGACACGGGTGTCAAGCTCCCCTCAGAATCAGGAAGCTACAACTGTATGGCCTGTTAACTGTTGTTGTTTATTTTTGTCACTGAGCCTGTGTCTTTTTTTCATCATAATCACATGTCCTCAATCTGTGTGTTTGTGCCACAGCTGCTGCAGTGTCTCAAGCTGGGCGCTCTGTCCCGAACCACAGCCAGCACCCAGATGAATGCCCAAAGCTCCCGTTCGCACGCCATCTTCACCATCCACCTGTGTCAGATGAGAGAGTGTCAGCAGCCCCAAATGGTGAGATGGGGGTTTGGAGGGTTGGAGGGGTCAATATGGAGAGTGGTAAAAAAAAGAAAAACATGCCAGATGGCAGGCTTGTTCACAGTGAGGTGGATCTTATTAGAATAATCACCCTCTTTTAAGTTGAAGTCTGTCAGCAAATGGAAATAGAAAGTATAAGGAATGAGATAATGAGAAAAAATTACTATGATAAAAAAGATTTCTATATTTTGGAAGAAGAGAAAGAAAAAAAAGTTGTAAAATGGTCATAGTATCATTAAAGGTGACAAATGTGGTAACTACCAACAGTGTAATTTTACTCACAAAACTAAGACATTTCACCATCCACACACAGGCAAAGCTTTCGCCATTAAAGGCAACACTTCATGCAAAGCTAACAATGTTATTTATATGCTTTAACGTCTCTGTGGTCTTGCATAAATAAAGGAAAAACATCTAGACCTCTCAAAAACAGAATATCAGAGCACAGAAATAGCATTAGAAATCATGACCACAAAAGTCCAGTGGTGAGCATTTCAGCCTCATGAACCAAAATGTTTCCTTCTGAAGTTACATTGGAATTAAACAATTCAAACTCCCCAGAAGGGAAGCTACGCTGACAATCTGTTTTTGAAATGTAAACTATCCTGGATTTATACTCTGGGCACTTTATTGCCCTAATGAGGAAATGGACATTGGTCCTTTCTTCTAACTGCTTGTGTTTACATGTGTGCATTTTAGGTGAATGTACTGTAGTTATGTAATCAGGGTTCTGTTTTGTTGTCTCCTGTAGTGTAGCAGCTGTTATCTCTGTGATGAGAGGAGGTCTTTTACAATTACAACTTTTTACGTGGTTTCTCATAGAGCGCCATGATAGGACTCATACAGAGGGGCCTCTTTTAGTGAAGTGACCTTAGAGCCTGGTGATATTTACAGACACCCTATGGTCTTCCTCTTTGTAGTTTTTATATGTCATTTTTTGTTTACATGTTTTCTTTCTGTGAGTTGCTGTGATTGTGGTGTTCACTTGGTATTTGTTGTAGGTTCACCTGTATACATTTTTCTCATCAGATACTTATGGGCCATGTGCAATTCTAATCAGTATTTATACAGATATTTTATGTATATACGTGTTATGTATTTGTTATTATTATTATTATTATTATTATTATTATTATTATTATTATTATTATTATATCTGCTAATGTCTATACGAACTGTTCATGTGACCGTCCACACAGGTATTTAAAACGATGTCCTTCTCTGTCAACTTTAAGTCTGATGAAGAGCTGTTGCTCAAAACTTCACATAGTTTTTCTGCATGAACCTAGTTGTAACTGAAGCCCTGCAGTGTTCAGACCATTTTTTTTCATTCACCTAACTTTGATTCTCTAAACTTGGGCTGGATGTGTGTGCAGTTGTTTGTTCATTAAAGGTGAAAAAAGAATTTTGAAGCAAGCCTCATTCTCAACTGTTTTTTGTCCACCTTCGCCTGCAGAATGGAGGAGGAGAGAATGGGGAGTTGAATGGCGTGGACTCCAGCCCCATTGCCCAGCCGGAATACGAGACACTGATGGCCAAGTTCCACTTTGTGGACCTGGCAGGTTCTGAGAGGCTCAAACGCACAGGAGCTACAGGAGAGAGAGCCCGCGAGGGAATCTCCATTAACTGTGGACTGGTGAGACACACAGGAAAAGAAAATGTCTGCATGTGTGGGTGGAGGGATAAAAACCACATAAACAAAGAAAATGACAATGCATACATCAGCTCTATCAATGTCTCTTTGTACTTGGGATGTATTTAAAATACTAACTTGTGATAATATTTGAATGTGTGTGTGTGTGTGTGTGTTTGTTTTTTTTTTTAGCTTGCATTAGGAAATGTGATCAGTGCTTTAGGAGACCAGACTAAGAAGGGAGGGCACGTCCCTTACAGAGACTCTAAACTTACTCGTTTGCTGCAGGACTCACTTGGAGGCAACAGGTATACACACACACACACAGACAGACACACACACACACACAGACACACACACACACACACACACACACACACACACACACACGCACACACACACAAGCACACAAGCA
>JAQLOL010000012.1:20992808-21007169 GCA_029783665.1 Naso thynnoides | reverse complement strand
GTTTCCCTCTGATGTCCCACGTCTGCTCTGTCTGTCTGCAGCCTTTTATTTAGCAGAGCTGTCCCCAACAACGACCCAGTTCTGCAGCTGCAGCCTCGGTCTGCAGGCAGCCCACATGTTGCTTTCAGGAACCTCCGTGAATCACGGAGTTTAGGCAGAGCAGTCGTAGGACATCAGAGGGAAAACCAGAGGACATTTTCTCGGTAAAATATGGTCTGGTTTCACTGAAACTGCTGTTTTGTACGATGTATTAAAATGCATCCTTAAGTTTCGTTTTCGAAGCTGCGAGTTGCAATAAACCACATATTGTTGCTTACAGATTCTCAATATGTCATATGACGACCCAGTAGAAAGAGGTCAATGACCCATTTAGGGTCCCAACCCTCAGTTTTGAAAACACCACTTCAGGCTAACTATAAATGATTTATCCATTAGTTTTACCCAACTGTTCAGACTTCCTAACTACTAACCATCAGGTGGCCTGTTGGTTGAGTCTTCATTGACTGAACCTGATCTTGAATCCTCATGTTGGTTAACAGATGTTCTGATGAAGAATAGAGTCGTTAAATGCCGATGACATTGACTAAACTTGAGAATTTGGGACTATTTAAACATTGAGATTTCAGGACCTTGAGTGGCAGCAAAAACTTCAGCAAGAGGAAAAAAAACTTTTTTTCACATGTTATTTCCTGATAACTGGGACAAAATAGTTATGGGAGAATGTTTGTGTTTGTTTTCTTCTGAACACTGAGGCCTGACATTTTTTCAAAAACTGCTTCGGGGAGGAAAAAGGAGAAATCGATGAAATTAGCATCAGTCCTCTGGGATGAAAAGCCTGTTTGTGTGAGATTTGATATTTTAAAAATGAGCCTGCGGTTTCTTTAGTTTGCTGGAAATGTTGTAAAAGTGCATAAACCTCTTGTTGCATATAGTTTTCTTACAGTTTACATAGATGTGTATCATCCTCCTGTGCACCCCTTAAAAGATTTGCTTAGTTTGCTTTTGTGTACGTGTGTGTGCTTGTGTGTGTGTGTGTGTCAGTCCCAGGCAGTCTCGAGGTTATGAAACTTCCCCTTTAACAAGAAGAAAATCTTACGACCGTGCATACAGGTACATACTCTATGATGCTTATTCATGTTTTTTTTTTGGACTGTGAAATGTATTTTTCCGACTTCTTCCTTTTTGACTCTTTGTGTCTTCCCATATCTTGAATCTCCCTCACCCTCCCACCTTTTATCAGGCCTACTGATGGCTACACTCCCCCCTCCTCGCCTCCTCTGAGGACCAGGAACGACCGTAACGTCTTCTCAAGGCTC
Source organism: Naso thynnoides (assembly GCA_029783665.1). Lineage (NCBI taxonomy): Eukaryota > Metazoa > Chordata > Actinopteri > Acanthuriformes > Acanthuridae > Naso > Naso thynnoides. The sequence continues at coordinate 21,005,853 of JAQLOL010000012.1, read as the reverse complement.
ACCAGCAACCAGACCCAAGGTTCTGCTCTGGACAAGTGAGTAAACCCCTGCATGGATACACGCACTCACACACTTTTTGTCATTTTGTGTGTTTATTCTCATGCTTAATTCAGTCTCACTTTGACTGAATGAGGCATATCTTTATTTTCTTTTCTTCCATTGTTTAAGGTCTAAACTGATCCTGTGGATAGGCTGAAGGTCAGGCTTGATGAGGGGAAAGGGCTTTTGTCTGCAGTGTAAATGAGCCTCTTTGGAGTGTGCTGCTCCAGCTGTTTATCTTCAAATGAATCCCGCTGTTAGACAAAGATTTTTTTCATGTGGCATTAATGTAGTTCCTGAGGGGACAGATGGTGCAGACACCCACAGAATCCAGGTTTTAACCGCACTCAAGAGGAAAAGAACAGAACGCAGAGCTGAGGCGAAGATCTGATCCACCTAACCACAACCACAGGCTGCACAGAGCTGCATTTAGCAACACTAACAACAAGGTGTAATTGCAGTGTGTTTCCAGTCCATATATAGGAGTTACCAGGAAACAAATGCTAATGAGGAAGGAGGCAGCCTGGATAGTAGTGTCCTCTGTAGAAACAAACAGGGCTGTTGTGGTCGGGGGAGAAAATGCAAGATGTGCTATCAAATGTCTGTTTTTGAGAGGCTGTCATGTGCACAATGATAACGCACATGATTTGCTTTAGGGTGAGAAAAAGAGAAATCAGGTCGTACAATCTAATCAAGTCTAATTAAAAGCAGCCCTGTAATTTCTTATCTCATAATAATCAGATTTGCTGACACTGTGTCAGAGAGAATTTGGCTCAGATTTATGGTGTTTTTTTTATCAGGCTGTTGTCGGGTTAAACTTGCCCTTTTTTAATGCTTTTCTTAAATCTTATGTAAATACATAAAAATAAAAAAAAATGTAATAAACACCACAATGTGCAAGTGTGTAGGTCCAGTTAACTCCATCATGTGGAGACACATTTAGGGTATGAGATGAATGTTAATGTCAGCTGCGAAGGTGCCAGGACTGAAATGAGCAACCAGCCTTTCGCCTTCCTGCTCACAGTCGATTCCAGCGTTCCACTGTGACAAATGTCACCAGTTAATTTCAGTCAGCGTCGGGCTCTGCTGTATAGTTGTTTGTTTTGTAATCTTTATTAATCCGGAAATTCTGAACATTTCTCAGCTTTATCGACCCCTAATTGTTAGCGAGTGTGCCGTGCGAAATGAGTTAGTGTAAGGTTTGTATTTGTGTGTGCCGCACGTGTGAATATTTGTTTGTGTGTGTGCGTGAGTTGGAGCCTGTGGGTGCTCATTATCTTGAGCAGGAGTAGGTAAATGAGTTGGCTCTTGCCATCATTCCGTGCAGCTGTTCTCATCGGTGGCCATTTTGAATAGGTTGGGAGGATGTTTATGTTTAGGTTGTTGCATGATGTTCCCACAGGAGGTGATGCCGGAGGATGAAGTGGTGTGAGTTTTTTTCTCTTTATCTCCTGTGGCAGGGAGAATTTGCATTTTCACAACTCGCAATTTGATGAAAGGAATAAACATCTTTGTTAATATGCACTTTTATTTTGAAGCAACTTGTGTGATGTAAATGTTTTGTTTACTGAGGTCTGTATCTATTCTTATATACTGTGTAAGAGCCATCATTTAAACCTTTATATTCCTTTTATTTGCTTTCATCATCTTTCAGCATTACTGACACTGACCCTTGCTTGACACTTAATTCATCATCACAAGCATAAATTCAAAGCTAGTTACTTAAAAATGAATTAGAAAACCATTTTTAATCATCTGTATAAATTCTGTGTAATTGGGTGTCAACAGAGGCGGCAAAGACAAGAAAGTGATGTTCTCAGGTACAACTCTGCAAGTTCACCAAACCTGTCAAAATGCATTAAGATGTTTTTTTGTGTGTTTGTGAGTGTATGGATGCATTCAGTTTCTGTTTTTTGACTGATTATATTTGCGTAGACTGGTTGGGTGCGACTGGGATCAAGCGTTTGGCACGGGTTTAAAAGATGCATGAGAATGAGGAAAATTAATTTTGAACAGTTTTTTTCGTCTTCTGTTGGATAAAGAGGCTTTGAATCCCAGTTCTGTTTTTTAATCTTCGCACAACAATTGCATCCTCCAAAACCAATGAATTTCAAAAGGATTTTGTCTTGAGAGTCTGAAAGAAAAACGGATATTACTATGCTAATAGCCACCCTGGCCAGCAGTAAATACCAAGAAATTGAGGAATTTTTATCACCTTTTAACACTGGTCCTCCCTCCAGACGTATCCACAGCCATTTTGTTTTATTATTTCATGCTCACGAGTGTAAAGCATGGGCGTTCTTACTGACAAACCTGAGGCTATGAAATATTTATAATATAATCAGACTTTTATTGCACTGTTACACACATACCAGTCTTTCCCTTTGGGGTTTTTGTGGAGGGACAGTATTGGCGTGGTCTGGAATTTTTTTTCCCTCAACAGCTCTGAGCGGGCTCACCTTTGAGTTTGATTAACATCCTTTGCGTTCATTCCAGATTTTTCCCTTCTGTCAACCCCGTTTGCTGTCCTATATGTTCTTTTCTGTGCAAACTTCCTGAATATGGCTGGAAAGAGTAGATGTAGGAATACACACTGGTGCAGTGGAGTCATACATAAAGGATAAAGGCTGCAAAAGGGTAGAAATTCTAATATGCAGTTCTTTGACTTATATGTGTGACTGCCCTGACATCAGTGTTTCCTCCTTGAATACTTCCTTTTTTTCAGAACCTTTTTTCTTCCTTGCTGAATTGAATTGTTCAGCATATTGCTGAGAGTTACACAAGAAGATTGATACCGCTGTCATTTCTGTACGCTGAATGTGAGGCAACAGCCAGCAGCCGGCTAGCTTAGCTCCACACAGACTGCAAACCAGGGCTGGGCATTATATGGATGTTCTGCAATCCATATTATATAAAGAGACTAGATATTGTCTTAGCTTTTGGATATAGTTATGTGCTGATATGGCTCTCCTGCTGCCATATTCTGGTTTTAAAGGCTGCGTAACAGTGATGTGGAGTCATTTTTTGAACTTATTTAGCTGCTCTAATATTTGCCTCTCCCCACTGAGTCATTACATCCATATCACTGATAGTTATCAAAATCTCACTGTGTTAATAATTTGTAAAAGCAGCAATAGTCATCACTGTGATTTTGTTGTAGTATTGATATCAACATACTTGGTCACTAAAAGTTGTGACATTTGATTTTGTCCACTTTGCCAAACCTTACAAACAACCAGGGCTGGGTATTGTTAAGAAAAATTTTATACTGGTACCAATACCGATAGCTTGACTTCGATACCAATTCCTGAACGATACTTTTTTCGATACCAATGTTATCTAATGTGTTTTATTAAAAGATTACATTACATACACTTATGGTATGTTTTTTCATGCAAAGCACGAGTGTACAGCGATCAACAGTACTATTAGATTTTGGCACTATAAGCATGCTGCATGCGTATTGGCTCACAGATTCTGCTGAGATTAGCTCCTTTGGTCAATAAATTCCAAATTTCGAATTTCGATACCTGACATTTTTTTGATATTCTGTACTCAATAGTATTGAGGTGCTACGGTTGGCCTCATTCAAGTATTGAAGTTCGATACCCAGCCCTACTTACAACTGAGCATTCAGCCCACTTCATTAAAAGTAGTGCGATAAACATCACGTATTGCAAAGCAGCCTGAAAATACAGAGTTACGTTTTTTGCACTACTAGAAACAGGTTAAAATAGCCAACATGAAGGGTAAAAAAACCCCCAAAACTGCATCCCAGCACCTCTAAAGCACGTCTGCAAATATATTTGTTCAATAGAAATGAGACATAACCTGTAATGTATTGGTGCCCATTAGCAAACTTGATTACTTTCATACAGAGCCAGGCTGTTTCCTGCTGTTTCAGCATGGCTAAGCTGAGCTAAGCTATGCTGTCTGTAGTCTTATATTTGAGCGGACAGACATCAGAGTCAGGTATCAATCTTCTCATCTAACTCTCATCAAGAAAGTGATAAGTATATCCCCAACTGTTTCTTTAAATCTTTAACCTTTAATGTCAGCCACTTAACCAGAGATTGCTTGTGTGGGTGTACCTGCAGTAAACATGCTTTGCTGTGGTAAACATCCACAGACAGTGGTCAAAGAATTCAGCCTGCTCGGTGGTTTTCTCTGAGAAGAAGCACATTTAATGGCAAACTGCCTGATAATCACTGAACAAGCTGTATTGTTTGACTGAGCTTTCCTCCCTGTTTGCTCACAGCTTTATATCTAAAACCCTTCCTCTAGTTGCTCCTCCCTTTAACCCTCTGCCAGTAACCCTTCGATCTTTCCTTAGCGTGGTTAACCCTCTCCTCTTCCCGCCCCACCCCTCCCCTCTCCTCTCCTGCTCCTCTTCTGCCTCCAGGTCGGATGACAGCGACTCCTCGCTCTCCGAGGTGCTCAGGTAGAGGAACTGTGTTTGTCTTTCTCTCTGTTTTTCCATTCGCCTGTTAACTCACCTGGTGTCATCTCGTCTTCACCAGTGTTCAGTGACTCACCTCCTCCTTTACTCCCCCCCTGCGGGTGAGGTCGCTGTGGTGCATGTTTTAACCACATGCGCCTTTCTCCACCTGTGTAATGTAGTGTTTCTCTGTGGTGTTGCTCGCACATGAGACCTGACTGAACCTTACCACTTTTCTACAGGCTGCAGAAAAAGAAGCAGAAACAAGAAATGTGCACAATGTTCTGTGAATGGACGTCTTATTCCTAAATTATTGTGAAAGACTCATAATTAGTCATTACCTAGATGTGTCATAACTTAATTCCTGTAAAGACTGTAGTGATCAATGGTAAGAAATTTGGATGAGTTAAAGGAATAAGAATCTTAAAAAAACAACAACACACATTTGCTTTCTTGTCGGCGTAAGATCAGGTGATCTTTGTCACGTCTGTGTTGCTGGAGCCAGCAGCCAGTAATCTGACATTAGCACAAATTGTGAAAAACAGCAAACAAGGTCAAGTGTAGATACGAAAAATGATGGTTTATTTTTTTATTTATGGTGGAGTTATTAGTGGTGGATAGAATGCTGAAAATTTATATTCAAGTGAGAATTCAATTACCATGCCATATCAGCAAGTAAAAGTAAAGGGGTTCTCAGTTACTAACTTACTTAAAGTACTTTCCAATTTATTATTAGTTTACAATCAGTTTTTATTTCACAATTAACAATTTAAAAGTCAACGGACCACAACAGCTACAAAGCAAGTAAATGTCATTAATATCAAAGATTAACATCACACATGGCTAACTACATTTGCACTTACAGAATGTTCAACTTACTAATTAGAGGAGGAGTTTAAAAGAGAAGATCTCAGTGTTTTTCAGCAGGCACAACAAACAATTATTTCAGCCTATTTGTTGTCTCTTTTAAATTTTTGGTATAAAAAGTGTGACCAGGTGTGGTCACACATTCTCACAGGAAGCTGCCTCTTGTTCTCGTTTTACTTCATCATCATCACGTCATTGACAAAAGTCAGACAAAAGTGGTGCTTCTTTTTCTTTCAGGCAGCTGCAATCTGCATCTGCAGCACTCGACCCCTGCACATGGAGCAGAGTAGTTGTAGTGAAGGTATAGAAGGCAAATGTATTGAAGTAAAATACATTACAGGCTCCAAAAAAAATGAACTCACATAAAGAGCAGGAGTACAGTTATAAAGACAGAAAATGAAAAGTACCTGCTCAGTGGCTCCTTGGGGTCTTGTTATCACTGTGAGTTTGCCAGCAATCCAACAGATGCTCAGTGCACTGATGTGAGAGCAGGATCCATCTCCTCACCTAGCTTTTGGCAAGAAATTTCCCAAATGTCAAACTGTTCCTTCAAGACAAATAAAATAAATTGCATAAAAATGATAAAATGATAAAAACAGAACTTTCTATTCAAACCTTCTATTCCTTTGTCTCTCTCTATCACACACACACATGCGCGCGCACACACACACGCACAAACTGAATCACCTCTCTCCTGTTTGTTTTTCTGTGTTCTGCAGAGAGCACACACCGATCTCCCCCCTATGTTTTCATTAGTGTGCTGGCCTCATGGTGCCTGGTCCTGCAACATCCATTAGCAGCCCTTGCATAGTGCATAACACAGCACACTGTGATATCTTCCACAGGCGTTGGTAAAATGGGAACACAGTCTCCCATTTGGACCAGTGCAATGCTGTAAGAAATGGAGTGATGCATTAGGCAAAGTTCATATCATGTGCAGTGTATATCCTCAAAAAGATAAACAAAGGAGAATTTATGGAGAAAGTATTCAAAATAATGCAACTTTACAGATGCTATCCAGGTAAGCAAAGTAGCGCAGACTTAAAGGATATAAGCATATATACAGTAAAAAAAAAAAAAATGTCATTGCTTAAAGGGATCATATTGTGCCTTTCTGTCTCTCTCAACCTATAAATGATGTTACAAAGTCTGATTGCTGTATTAAATGATGCCAAAGTACGAAATAATAAGGTAAGGGTTTGTAGCAGTGATCTCTGTGGGCTGTTTCTAATGGCTCTGAATGCTCCATTCTCACCAGTTTTTTTTTTTAAATCTCAGACCACTAGTGTGTCACAGTGTGCTGGGCTTTCCTGTAGGTTCATGTGGAAGGTGTGTGTTTGAACTGGCCAATCAGAGCAGAGTAAGCCTTTAAAGGCGGGACAGGAGCTAAAACAGAGAGACTCAGACAGAGGCAAAAATCCTGGAAAAAACAGCAGTCGGCTGTATGAGAAAACAAATGAGTTTTTTGAGCATCAAAGCATGTAAACTTGCTCTAGCAGAAACAAAAAATAAAGTATGAACCCAAAAAATTAGCATAACATGGCCACACAAGGATAAAAAAAATGGTTACCAGGCTTCCTCATTTAACCTCTGATGAAGCGTAAGATCGTCCTCTGACAAAATGATAGAGTTACTGGCCTTCAAAGTGGAAAGGTTCAACAAAACAGCACATTCAATTCTTCTTCTGCTTTTCAATCTCCTATCCCCTTCCTTCTCCATTTATTAAAAATCATATTAATAGAATGCTCACATGTAGGGTTATTTTCTCTTTTTATCAAAGAAAAACCCTGCGTTTTATCATCAGTCTCTCCAAAATGGAATTGGACCAAATCCATGGTGGGACAGATTGTATGTGATGCTGTGTTCACTCTGCACACCTGCCGTCAGGTTTTGCAGCTTCCCCACATGTAGCACGTACCCTTGGCATGTGATTGGTGATGGAGGTGGTGAACAGAGAGTCAGCCCCCACCTGACGGGCGCAGAATGGATGCTGCATGTGGTGATGACGTCTCAGGACATGCTGTGGTTTATTTTGAGTTGCAGGCTGCTGTGTAGTCGGTGTTTGAGGCTGTGGCTGTTGTTAACAATTGATTTGAGCTTATTCTGTGTAAGCTGGTTCTCTTTTGAGTTTCGTGAGACTTGACGTGCATGGAATGTTTTTGCACTGGCTGATGATTGACAGTTTTTGATTTTGGTTGTCGTGTTATTGCACTGTAAAAGAAAGGATACACTGAAAGTTTTGGCGTGGTGTTGAATTTTTAATTTGACTGTGTATTTGTGTGTTTTCTCACCGGGACATCAGCGTACGAGCAGACCTGGAAGAACAGCATGTTGCCGTCTTTGACAAGTTTTAAGCGCACCCTTCTGTATTTTGCTCACTCTGTGCAAAAACAACCCTTGTCGCGAGTTTTGAGTGTAATCACAGATTCTCTTTTCTCTCCTCACATCCTCTGGCTCTCCCTCACTGTTAAGCGCTCTACCTCACTCTTCCTCACACACATACATGCTTATATATACACTATCCACGGCGGGTGTTATTAGGAAGCCCACCAGGGACCAATTTTCCCACATTCCGCCCTCTTCTTCTCACCCTCAGCCTGCTCTGTCTCACTCTGCTGACTGCTCTCCAGGCACTCTGGGGCTCTGGCCTGTCAGTGGGACATGCTGTAGATTGGAAGGTGGGGGGCAGAGGTTCAGCTAGAGAGACTAGTGTGTTTGTGCATATGTGGTCATGTGTCTGTGTGTGTGTGATTGTGTGAAAGAGGGGGGAGAGAAGGATGAGTTGAATAGGAAAGCAGCTCTTACTGTTGTAGAGCCGTAATTGGGCTGTTCAACAACAAAAAGAAGGGAGGGACGGGGGAGGGGAGGGGAGAGGAGGGGAGGCAGGCCAGAGCGAGTAAGCAGGTGGGCTTGGAAAACCAACAGGAAGTTATGTGTGTGTGTGTGTGTGATTTCATATGTGCATAGTTTTTTAGGCGAGTACATCCATATCCAGTGAGGTTTGTATGGGTTTGTATTGTCTCTGTGTTACAAAAAGAACATTTATGTGTTCGTGTGCATGTTTGTGATCAGCCTGTGGTTTTTTTTTCAGTGTATACATCTGTAGATCTGTGAAAAGAAATCAGCCTCTCTAATTTATGTTTTACAACTGTGACATCGTGTATGTGTGTGTGTGTGTGTGTGTGTGTGTGTGTGTGTGTGTGATCTTTAGGGGTGTGATCAATCCCATCGGGGGTGTGAAGGGGGGTCGGACGGCGCCCCTGCAGTGTGTTTCTGTAGCCGAGGGCCATTCGAAGCCGGTCCTGTGTGTGGATGCTACAGACGAGCTGTTATTCACTGGATCTAAAGGTACACATACCACTGACTGTACTGTTAGGTATTTGTTAACAAGGTATCATAATAAGCTGCAAATGGACATAGAGGCATGTGTAAAGCACTATATATGTTTTTGTAAAGCTTTATTAAATGTTTCTTGTTAACATTAGAAATGTAACACACTGGCTTAAATCTTGTCATCTCTGAACAATAACAACTTTAAAAGACAAGCTCAGGGTCGCCTTGTTAGCTCAGCTGGTAGAGCGGTCGCCCCATTTATAGAGGCTGTGTCCTTGCTGCACGGGTTCGATTCCACCCTGTGGCCTTTCGCTGCGCGTCATTCCCTCTCTCTCTTTCTCCCTTATTTCCTGTCCACTCTTCAGCTGTCCTATCAGATAAAGTAAAGGCCCTAAAAGCCCAAAAATATCTTTAAAGAAAAAAAGACAAGCTCAATAATTTGAGAGATCCGCTGAATGTGCTCTCTTTCCAAAAGAGATTAGAAGACTGAGTGGAGGTATGGAGCTTGTTTGGGGTGATAGTTAGCTTAGCTTAGCATACAGACTGGAAACAGAACCAGCTAACCCGCTCTGTCCAAGGGTGAAGTTAAAGTTTGTCTTGTTTGTTGAATTTGTAAACAAACAGGTAAGATAAAGCATTTTATTTAGTGGTCTATGAGTGTTCAAGCAGACAAGTTTTTTTGGCCTCTGGACAGAGCAGTTTTGTGGTATTTCCGACCCAAAAGTCAAGCAGGCTAAGCTATCTGATGGCTGGATATAGTTTTATAATGTAGCACACAGGAAAGTACAAGAGTAATACAAATCTTTGTTTAGCCAGCCATATTTTTAAGCATTTTAGAGAGCTGGGCTAGCTGTTTCCCTCTGTTTCCTGTCTTTATGTTTAGCTATACTAACTCCTGCTATGATTTAACAGACAGATATGAGAGAATTAAAATCTTTTGGAGAGAATTAGGCTAGCAGCTTTGTGGCATTTTTATGTGTAGCTAGACTAAAATGTGAATAAAGCCGTTTTCTTAACTATGCCCATAAAGTTGTATCATGAAAGGCAAATCACTAACAATGAGGTGTGTCTCAAAACTAAAAGGAAGAGTAATCAATTAAAATAATCCAACACACATGCAAGTGTCTATGCAAACTGTGCTCCTGTTGTGCTTGAATTTTCTTTATTTCCTCCTTCAGATCGCACTTGTAAGATGTGGAACCTGGTAACAGGTCAGGAGATCGTCACCCTCAAGGGCCACCCAAACAATGTGGTGTCAGTCAAATACTGTCCATCCTCCTGTTTGGTCTTCTCTGTTTCCACTTCCTACATCAAGGTGTGGGACATCCGCGACTCAGCCAAGTGTATCCGCACACTTACGTGAGTTTCCTTACTGCAACCAGCCAAGTGAAACTAAAGGTTTGGAGCAGTTAAGCTAAAAAACTGTTGCTGAGGAAAAACTTGATAGAGGTGATTTAGGGATATGCATGTTCTGTTCAGTGATGTTCTTCAGAATGTAGAAAGCTCTTCTTAATATGCGCTGTCCTGATTACTTCTGTTTGTCTCTCCTTCTAATATCCTCTTTTTATTTTCTTTTTTCCCAACAGTTCGTCCGGGCAGGTGGTTTCGGGCGATGCGTGTGCGGGCACAACCACCCGCACAATAACCTTTGCACAGGGCGAGTGTCAGATCAACCAGATAGCCCTCAACCCGTCAGGATCTGTGCTCTATGCTGCTGCTGGAAACACTGTCCGTATGTGGGACCTCAACAGGTGCATTCATTCATTTATGCATTGAACTACTCATCTGATTATTGATTTAAGTATTCAGTCTTCCATGCATCTATGTATTCATTACTTCCCAAACTGATTTGTATGTGCAGTCAGCCCTCATTCATGCAGAGTTTCTTCACAGAGAGTTTTAAATTCTTTTAGACACGGATATGGATGTATATATTATCTTGTCGGATTTTAGTCAACCAGAGAGATGATTAACATCTGACAAGCGAATAGGAAAAGATAAGAGATTATACTGGTGATATAAAGTGTGAACGTGAGCGTGTTTTCTAAAAGGCACCATTTTTGATATCCAACGGTGAATCTGTCTGTTCCTCAGTTTTATGCATCTGGAGGAAAGTGATTAACAGATTGGACCAGACACTTTGCGCTGAGGGGCTGAGGCTTATTTAATGATGCAGAAATGAAAAATGAATGTATTAAACATTACTCCAGTGTCATCTGTGCCTGTGGCATGGCTGTGTCGGTGCAGCTTTACTTCACCCTTGGGACAGAAAATGATTTCATTCAGTAAAAGTGGCACTTTGAAAATCAAATTCTTGTAAGTAATGAATTTCACAGATCTTTGCTTCACCTCCCCTACTGCGTGCCTGTCTGTGTGTGTGTGTAGGATGCAAGGGATGGGGAAGCTTACCGGCCACATCGGCTCTGTCATGTGTCTGACAGTTGGACAGTCTCTGCTGGGCAAAGACCAAGTGATCACTGGCTCCAAAGATCATTATGTCAAGGTACCAGCCACCCAAACACACATACACATGTAAACACGCATGCACAAACACATATACACAAGTATATGAACCATACCCTTGAATGCAGATCCGTTGTTACGGTCTCCTGCGTCCTGTCCTCTCCTCAGGTGTTTGACGTGACAGAGGGAACTCTGGGGAATGTAGGCCCAGCTCATAACTTTGAGCCACCTCATTATGATGGCATCGAGTGTTTGGCTGTGCAGGGAGATGTGTTGTTCAGTGGATCGAGAGACAATGGCATCAAAAAATGGGATCTGGAGCAGCAGGAGCTCACTCAGGTGTGTGTGTGCCTGCACGTATAGTGTGTTTTTTTTTTTTTTAAGATTTGCATCATGAATTTCTTAATGTCTAAATAAATTCCATGCGGAAGATATACCTTTTCTCCCCAAAGCTCATTTAAAATTAAGGCTACGTGTGTTTTAAGGTCCTACACAGTATCAGCAGGTTGGCAGGGTCAAGTTAAACAACAAGCAGAATGACTTTATATTCATGAGAAAGCAGAATGCTGCTCACGTCATTATATACCGTGAGCATGCAGGTAGAAACATGCTGTCATTTCCTGAGGCTATTAATTCATGATCTTTTGACCCGTATCCTGTGAGCAGAGCCATTTTTCCACACATGATGCATGCAGTGCAGATAAAGAGCCAACACAGTATAAAATGGCTTAAGACTAGTATTATGGCAGCTTCTCTGCTTCAAGTGTGAAGGAGTGATTTTGACAGTTAATCAAATAATTCATCAAGCCACAGCCGAGCCAGCACCTATCTGAGGCACCACTCAAAGGAGAAGTAGGGAGAAGTTTTTTTTTTGCACATTAAGCCTCATAATAATGATATTTAGGATCATATACAATGTTCTACAGCATTATTATGACGAACAGTGCAGTCTTGACAATTCAAGCTCATTGCTGATGTTAGTGCTAGCTGAAAGCAACAGAGGGCAGGAGCATTGAAAGTGCTTTGATAATCCAGCAAAAAACATAACCATCGTTCACTTTAAAAGATGAGAAGCTTGCCGAACGTTTAGTGGTGTCCTCTTCTGTACCAACACATCAAAGGTAAACAACAGCTTACAACCCAGAAACAATTCATCAGCTGCTTCAGGAAACAAACAGTTCTTTCCGGGTTATATGCTGTTGTTTAACTTCATGTTTTGGTGTCGGTACATGAGAGGACACCACTAAACATTTGCTTAGTTTCATGTCTTCTAAAACAAGTGTTTATTGTGTTTTTCGATGGATGGTCGAAGCACTTTCAATGCCCCTGCACCTCTGTTGTTTTCAGCCAGCAGTGACGTCAGCAATGAGGAGCTCATTGCTGACATGCCTGTCATAATAATGCTGTAGTGGAACATTGTATACGATTGTATATATTATTACTATATGGCTTCATGTGCAAAAAACCCAACTTCTCCTTTAAGCACAGTTATACTTTGGGCTGGATGCTAATGTGCTTACCATGTCAATGTTATGCTGATATTTAGCGAGTATAATGTTCATCATGTTGACCATCTTAATTTAGCATGCTAACATTTGCTAAGTAGCACAACAAACAAAACAAAGTACAGCTGAGGCTGATGGGAATGTAATTAGTTTGCCATTATAACTAAAAAAATTTGACACATAAAAATACAGAAAAAATAATGGACCGAGATGAACAGTTAGCAGATCACCAAAGTCACTGCGATCCATTCTGAGGGGGACGTGTCTTTAATAGCAGGCCAGTCAACAGCTGTCTAGATCAGTCAAACTGATGGTGGCGTTAGAGTTGTTAGGGAGGAATGTGGAGTGATGCCGGAGAAGGAAAAGAAGAAGTACCAGAGTCCTGGATGTCTTATGCTGA
>JAQLOL010000012.1:20957683-20975311 GCA_029783665.1 Naso thynnoides | reverse complement strand
GACCTACAAACCCCCATTCTCCCAACAGCCACAGCTCTTCTTCGTGTTTCAGGTTTCACGTTAATTAACACGTTAGCATGCTAACACAATAACCTAAGATGGTGAAACAAGATGGTTAAAATACCTGCTATAGGGGCTGTCACAGTATCAAATTTTCACTACACAATCATTCCAGTCTTAAGAATTCAAGATAATGGTAGGCTGTTATTGAAATATCCATAGAAATGTGGAAAAATCTGTCATGCTTTGCTATCAGTCAAATTTAGCTTTAACTTTATTTATGTGAGTGTCCAGTTTCTGGCACATGAGTCACTCAAAAGACAAGTGTAGGGAGATGGTTAGAGTGACTGTAACCTTAACTATAAAAGAATAATTATACCTGTTGAATTTTTTGATTTTACAGCAGGTGGCAACCAGTGTTAAGCTGCATTACTGTCAGCTGCTGCAACAAAACAGCAACAGAAAGATGGATGGAATGTTGGTACTGAGGGGTGGGAAATTTGGAGGGTTTGTCATGTGTGCAGACACCCATTTAAACTTCTTAAGCCATACTTTAAATCAAGTAGGGGGTAGCTGACATCCATTCATTAATGTGATATGTTTTTTGGATGACACGAGAGCTCGAGGCAGAATCTCAAAGAGGCTGTTAGCAAGTTTACAACCCTGAAATAAAAATGAGGAATAACTTGCTATGATAGGAAAAAAGACATTTAGTCCTCCCTGAAAGCCATGCAGCTCGTTGCAGATGTATACAACAGAGGAGCAGTCAGAAGTTAAGGCAACATTCTACTTTTGACAAGGACTAAAGACCCGCAGAGACTGATGAAAGCAACAAAACAAACTTCTGTCATGGAAAATATGAGATTTGAACTTCTCAAAAGTCTACGGTGTTTTCTATGTGAAGGGTTCATTTGCATAAACAGATCCCTGTTTTGCTTTTTGAATCCAACTGCTGTTTGTTTTTAGAAGAGCTTTTTATCCTATTTTTGCATAGTAACTGTTATGTATTTATCACTGAGACTTTCACCTCATAGTTCACTACTATTTTAATCACCCCTCTCAACTACAGAAAATGCACTCGAGGTCCACTTGATTTGCTACACCTACGCTTTAATGTATATACCTACAACTTTTCTGCAGTTAAATTTACTTTTATGATGCATACGATGCTAAATTTGTGTTGTTTTAGCATTGAGGTCTCTTGTGATGATACTCCCAGAAGGCGTTATAATCCCTCCACATGCATACAAATAGTGAGACTGCAAATAATAACATCAGCCTTCACTCTAACATCAATAGTGAACACAAGTGAATTTCATCATTTCCTACAAGGTTATTAAAAACTGACTCATCTCATGGGTGTCATAAAGATGGATGCCGTGGCAGACCTGTATTAGATTATACAAGTGTATCTTATAAAGAGGCCGCTGATTGTATGTTGAGCAGCAATTCAGATAAATAAGGTACACCCACATGTGACACAAAGTGCTATAAACAATGTAGGAGCAGGTCATTTATACTGTCATAATGTCAGAACTGGACTGTACCGGCTGCATTTCCTTACTCATAAAAAAGACCAAAAATATGCATAAAAATTGTTATAATCACCGCCTTAATGATAATAATGTCATTTTATTAATATATCTACTAAAATGATTTATATCACGAACCCATATCACCTGTCTCACAGCTGGGATTAGTTTATAGGAACATAGTCCTGTGCGGTACAGTAATTTATTCAGTTTTGGTTTTTTTGGTTTTTAACCGATACCGTCAGCTGATATCATGAGAGCCCTAAGACATGTCTGTCTTCATTATTTGACCTCGAGGGCTTAAAGAGGTTTCAAGATCTTCACTATCTGCATATTCCTAAATGATCATCTTTAATCAGGTTACCACAGAGCAAATCTGAGGCCAGGTAATAATCTAGCATAGAAAAATCATACACACTGCAAAGAGAGAGGAAAGGATGAGGGTTAATGGAGATCCACTAGCTCATTTTTGCTCCAGAACACCTTGGCCTGTTAATGGAGAAATTTTAAGGAAACTCAGATACACCCGGGATTGAAAAGGCTAAGAGCCTATTATGCTCATGAAAGGTAAAAGCCATTAAGGGAAAATTTTATCTTCTGCAGGAGGTGATGAAATAAAATTGACTTAATTCAGTGTCAGATGTTGCATTTCTTCTACTTGCAGCATCATTCTAACATGTGTATTGTAGTGATGTGTCCGTCCATCTGCAAGAGCATGACAACATTAGAGGAAGGAGAATCTCTGCAAGCAAGGAAGCTGGTGCAATGAAGCCTTTAGCCCCCAGCAAGTGTCCATGCTGCAGGGATGACCAGGTTGGACATTAGGCACAGGTGATATTCAAAATTTATTATTACGATATTGTTCCATCAAAATATCAAAATATCATATCAATCATGATGATTGACAAGCTGCCATTTTCTCCTGCTTTAAAACTTGCAAAATTGGTGAGCTGGCATTCTCCTTCGAAACTAAGTCCTCGATGCATGTGCATTTAAAAAACACTGCATGCATGCCAGTATTAACCTGTAATAACTTCTCCACCTTGTCCAATGGCAAATCACATCGCCTCCGCTGCCACAGCAGTTCTCCGTGCATTTTCTTTTCTGAATAAAAAGCTGAAGATGCCATAACAGCTGTTCAATATTTGATATTGAAAAAAATATTGCAAATGGTGATACATAATGCAATATTCAATATTATCTAATGTGGGCTGTCAAATATTTGGATGTTCCTGTATTTGATCACAAATGTGTATAGAACTATTGACAACGTAAAGAAGATTAGACAGCTTTTCAAAATGGCAAACACATTGTGGACAGTGTGGTTTTCAAGTGCCTTCCGTAGGGATCTATAGCACTGCTTGTAGAACAGATAAACATGACATTAACTTTCATTTTTAGCCAATTACTTACTTTGTGAAAACCCCAGGTTTCAATTCTAAGAAGTCATTTTTATAACTATGTCGAAGTTCTTCTTGCAGTCAAGTGTAAATTAAAGACAATTCTGAAAAATGGAAACAATCCATGAAGAGTCTTTCCATTTCACAAAGTAATTCTCTCTTGCAAAAAAAGAGAAATGTATAGTTACTATGTAAGGAGTTTGCTTGTGGCTAACTTTAACCCAGCATACCTCTCTGCTACTGAATGCCTTCTCCTAAAGAGGGAGCGGACCTCGAAAATCTGTCCATCCAAACCCTCTGCTCAGCATTCACCTTCACCTCCAGCTTGTGTCAGAATGTTAAGCTGCTGCATGGACCGGCAGTTACTGGCACAGAGCTGCAGCAAAGACCTCCACCCACAGAGCCTGCTACCAAGTCTTTGCCAGAAACCTCATGTATCCGCCTTAACCTGCAGAGATTCTAACAAACCTCCTCCCACAGCATCTACCAGCAACTTACAGCCAATGCATCTACCTGAGGGTTCTTGTAGAAAACCATGACCCTCCACCTACAACCTTTGCCAGCACCTTCAGCTTTTACCTCCACCTGCAGATTCTTACTGAGAACTGAAGCCTAGACCTCCACCAACAGCCACTGCAGGCAAACTGCCTTCACCTGAGGGCTCTGACAGAGACCTAGTCCAAACATCCACCTACACTCCCCTGCCAGCAAACTGCAGCCACCACCTCCTTCTGCAGATTCTAGCAGACTGCTGATAAATGCAGTGTGGACCTCTACATTTAGCCAGCAATGTGCGGCATTGCACCAGCAGATTATGGCAGAGAGCTTCAGACTGAACTTTAGAATTCAACCTCTGTCAGCATCCTGTAGCCACTTAACTTCCAAATGCAGTCTCTGCCATTAACCTGCAGCCTCCGCCTTGAACTGTAGATACTACAGCTTCAGCCAGTTGATGCACCTAAAGGTCTTGCCGGCAACTTATTAACTTTGCCTGCAGAGTCTGACAGACAGCTGTATCCTGAACCTACAACCACAGCCTCTACCAGAACCTGCTAATGGCTCAGTGGAGACTTCAGCCCCTTTTCACCCTTCCTCCCACAGAGTATTTATTTCCCAACAATGATGCCTTTTATTAGAGTGGTGTTTCATGAAAATTGCATGTCCAGTCTAACAAACTTCCCCGTTTTTGATATGAATGATAAACCTAAGATATCAAGGGCAGATCACAACAGTGCATGTGCAGTACATGTCCAAATAGGCTAAATTTTTTACCAATGAATCTTCTCAGTGATTTGACTGCACTGAATTGCCTCTAGTTTGGCTGCCTGCAGATTTCTCCAGAGCTGCTCATCCTAAATACTTCATACTTCATACATACTACATTGACAGTGTGGAGTTATCAGAATGTTAACAATAAAACCTAAATTATATGACGCCTCGCTGTCGAGAGAGAGGATTCAGCCCATTGCTTGTCCAAATTACACTTGCAAAGTGGGAAGAATATCTGATGAACAGTTATTGAGATATGTAGGTCAAACATACACAGGCAGACAGACAGACAGAAAGACAGTATTTTTTTCATAGCTAGATCAGAATGATATGACACTTGCTAATGAGTGCAGTGTTTTTGTTTTTCTAAAAATCTCATTCACAGCTTGTGTAAAAAGGCTCCTGAAAGTCAGTAACAAGTGCAGCTGATGGACCACAGTAGTAAATTGAAAAAACACAAACTTTCTGTCATATTGTAGTACAATGAATCTTATTTGTAAGTAATTAAGTCAAGTGAATCACTGGTGCCTAAAAACAAAGTGGCAAGGAAAAATGAGTCACTTATCTTCACTTTAGTCCAACATCTGTTGCTTTAATCATTGCATTCATGTGTATAATCCCAGTGAAGCAGTGGTCATAAAAAGACAATGACAGAATTTATCTAGAAACTTTTTGAGATCGTATCTTTGAAGACTGCAATATAGCCATCCTGTGATCCCCATAAGGGAGTGAGATTGAATGATGACAAACAACTGAAAGAGTGACGTACATTTAGTAGACTGATAATTAGCAACAGCAAAGATGACCAACTTGAAGAGGGAGAAGGACTGAGATGGATGGATGAACAACAACAAGAAGGAATGTAATTCAGATAAGGGCACCAAAAGGGAATGAGAAGAGTGCTGTGAAAAAAAATCTAATAAATGAACATTATTTATGGCTATTTTTAAATAATAGACGATGCAGAATGCAGCAGTGACTTGACAATAAGCAAGCCGAACAGAGAACACTGGAAATATTCAGCTTGGAGAGGAAACAGAAGCACATGAGACAAAAGCTGGTAATGTTTTCACTTCTAATGGTTGATGTTCAAAGAAGATATAGAAAATACCAGTAGAAATACAGCCTTTATGCTTGACGCACCAGGTAATCACCTTACTTACCCCCAAAATTTACACTCACAAGAAGAGAAACACGGCTATATGAGAGACAGACCCCACATTTAGAGCCTGGAAAAGAGGATTTGAATTCTCAGGAAAGTCCTTACCACAAGGGGGAAAAAAAGCCACTGTTTCTCAGACACACACAGCGAGCATCTGCACAAACAAAGCCTTGGACAATCAGCTAAATAGCACAGTCTAATCCCATTATACTCTCTCTCTTTGAGTCCAGTTTAACACAGCACTCACCACACTGCCAGATTTAGGCACATCAGAGGGATACACGGTCATTCATGAACATGGGTGGATAATTAAAAAACACAATGCTTTTTTCCTCCAAAGTCTTTGTAATAAACACATTATACACATTAATGAACAATGCCAACAAATCTCCCCTGGCAGACAATTAATATTCCATTCACTCTGAGATCAGCCACATCCAAGTTGAGTAACAGAGATGCTTGGTAAAAATGACTCTCTACATTAACTAAACTATGAATTCAGTCATGTGTAATGTAAAGGATGAGAGGACATTCTTACAGTCCAGAGCAGTGTGCTTTTATTAGAAGTCCAGTGTGAAGGATTTAGGGGGATCTCTTTGTAGAATGTGGCAGAAAGGAAGTGGAATATGTTTTCAATATTGCATAATTACCGGAAGGAAAAATTGCTGTGTTTTCATCACTTTAGAATGAGCTGTTTATATCTATTTATTTCTTTTAAATCTATACCTCTTCAGAGGAGTCCACCATATGCACTGCCATGTTTCTACAGTAGCCCAGAATGGACAAACCGAACACTAGGGGAGGCTTTTGTGTTTTTAATTAGTTTTGTGGCTGTCATAGATTCTCCTAAATGCTTGGAAGGGTGAGTGAAGGGATAGCTACTCAGTTAAGTGCAACTTGCAACTTGGTTGGATTTTGTCATGGGTTCTTTTGTTGTTGGGGTTTTGTTTTTTTTGTGTTGTGTTCTTGCTTTGTTCTTGTATATTTTACATATGTCAAAACACTTTGTAAACCCCTGTTTTTGAAAGCGCTATACTATAGGTTATTATAACTTCACCATTAGATATCACTTAATCCTGCACACTAGACCCTTAAAGGTGCAGCAGGTAACTTCTGCTAATGAGCTAGCAAGCTAACATTAGCTGTAGCATGAGACTCATTGGAAAGCAAATTTGCTGTAGCTGTTTGTGCCAGCTGGCATTTTAATTTGTTTGTTGTCACTCTTTCTTTTAAGTCTAGTTTGAACCACGATGAAACAGTTGCAGGGAAAGGTGTAGAGGAGTAAACTGGTCCATCTCAGCTCAAGCTTGAGCCAACTGACAGTGTTACTTGCAGACACTGTTGCTGGCAGAGGTGAGTCAGAGCATAAGGCACGAACAGCTAGTCGATACTCTCAGACCACGTCACTTACCAACAGCTATCAGTGAGCATAATGACATTTTTTCCAAATAGAACACAAAAAACGTTATTGATATTTATTCCAAAGTTACCAACTGCAGCTTTAAGGCACCAGATATAGGCTTACTTACAATTCAGAAACAGAAAAAGATCTATTATCTGCTCAGGCCCTTAATGGAATAGTTGGAAACACTGCTATCCTCACATTTGTCTAGTGAATGTACAGCTGAAACTTAGTACCTTAGTGTAGCATAAAGGGCGACACAGCTAAGCTAACTCTATTCGAAAGTATCAAACCAGAGTCTGCAAAGCTCTCTTGTTGATGTGTTATGTGTCTCTCCCTGGATACTGGACATGAGCATAATGTGCCAGTGCACCAAATAATTTGGCATAAAACACTCTGAAAAACAACAACTTAAACTTTGATCAGTACAAAAACATGATTTAGCATCTTGATTAGTGAACTTTATGTGTTAGATGTGTGATTTAGTTTCCTTTGGACAGAGCCAGGCTAGCGGTTAACGTTCACAGTGTGAGAGCAGATCAACCTTTTGACTCTCAGCTACACTGAAAAGATAAATTTGGTGTTTTCTCTATAAAAGTTCAAGTTGAATTACACTCTAGTTTTGGTCTACAGACTATGGGCCAAAAGCATTTTTGTGTTAGATATTTGGTTGTTAACATTTTTCTGTATTTGGTGCTTTTCTGTTTGCCAGTTCCTCCATTATAGTTATTAGGTGTTCTGGAAACTACAGAGTGATCCATTTATTTTCATCTAAAATAAACTCTACCGCTGCATGAGGAGTCGTAAAAATGAGTCTTTTGTCTGCAGAGGAGGACTGAGTTTCCCTGGATTATGTACTTTCTTACTGGTGTTTACAACCGCAGACGAAAAACACTTTTTAGAAGTCTTCAAAGAGTGCAGTATGGTTAAGAAAGGTAGCAACACATTCATTTATTCTTAAAGGAAAATTTACATATATTTTTGCATTTAATGCTCACACCTTACATAAATGATTTTCTCTTTCACAACCTGTTTGAATCCACTGTCTTTTCATCTTCATACGGTGTATATCCCATGTTCTCATTGTGTCTTCTTCTTCTTCTTTGATTCTTTTGCCTTCTCTGGCGGTTTTGTTTGCCTCCAAGGCAGAAAGCTGTAGGAGACCAGAGCAGTGAGGAGGTATGTAGCCATGCCAGTGTATCCTCCCAGCACCAGACATAGTGGCTGTGCCAACACGAACAGGCAGAACACATTCACAGAGGCCCGGTCATCCAGCTCTACCCGATCGTCCCGTGACGCTTTCATCACTCCAAAAAAATACATCAGTGCCACGGCAGGGTAGAGGGACAGTTCAATCATCATGTTGAAGACAAGAATGCTCCCACCCAAGAGACGGCCTTTGGATTTAAGAGGTGCACATGTGTTGGAAAGCAGTTTGCAAGATCCACTTAATCGCTGAGTGAGAATATTTTCAGAGACATACTCACCCTGATCAGATTCACACTCGCTCCCAGACAGGAATCCCTCTTAATGTGAAGGTGGAAGTCACTGGTGAACTGACTTGGACCTTTGGTCCGTCACAACAGTCCTGTTAAACATTTTCCCTTCTTATCACTCAACTTTGTGCTTCTTATCAGGACACTTGACAGTTGTTACATTCCAACACAATCTGCTGTTTGTTTGTTTTTTTTTATTTTATTTTATGAAACACTTTTTAATAAAAATGCATACTGGCAAATGTAATTAAACTGTTCTTTCCTGTGTTATAAAAGTATCTTATGGAAACGTTCTTTGAGAAAATGAGTGGCTTCAGTGAAAGAAATAATATGTCATAATTTCATTATGTTGTGAAAGCCTGAACTTTGCATCTTCAGGGAGGGAGAGGGTAATTCATTTTTCTGTCTCATCACATTACAGGTGAGACAACAGAATTAGATGGAGGATAAAATGTTGTAAGCTTAAATTGATAAGTACTGTACAGTATGTGTAGGCCTGTTGACACAAAAACATAAGCTGAAAAACCAGAAAACTAGTGTAGTGGGATTTTCAGCCATTCCAGGGCATTAGTAGAGATGTACTGTGACCGGATAACTGGAACTGAATAGCTTCTTTATTTTTTTTGCAGGAGAGTGTTGTACGATTGACATAAGGCTTTTTAACCTGTATATCATGTAGTCTATCAGGTCTACAGCACCATATAGGCCTATTTGATTAGAACATCTTTCATACAACATTTGAAATAGTTCAACATTTTGCAAAATATGTCACAAATATCTCTCTGTCATGTGTTCATTCGTTTGTACTGCCTGTCTTTCACACTGGACCCACAAAAAGCCATAAATATCAGGCTTGTGTCTTCAGTAGGAAAAGGGCACATTCTGCATTCACTCAGACAACATGACTCTGCAATAGTCATGGGACTCTATCAGCTCCAGCTCCGATTGGCAGTGATGAAAACATGACACCCAGGTGGACGCATTCATTTGTGCCACTTTTCCGATGCAATACTCGGACCAAACAGAATCCTCCTGAGCTGAAAATGAAGCCAACACAGAAGTGCCAAAAAACTGCAGTTCCTCAACTGGCAACCAGAGGCTGGCTCCAAAAATGAGTTAATCCCCATGGAACCCATATTAAAATACTCAAAAGCAGAAATGTCTTCAGCCTGTTGCAAAAAGCAGTTTTTAGTCTCTACAGCTTATTTACACATTTATAACTACTTTACTGGGTTAATTTTTATAGAACTCCCTCATTCATTCAAGCTTACAATTATGCATAACTAAGGGAGTGGTTGCTTTGAGTGACAGCAGCTGTTAGCTGTCTGCTGGGTGTCACACAATCATTGCTAGCAAGGCATTTCCTCTTCCACTTCATGCTCTTTTCTAAGACCATGTTTAGATGAGAGCAACCCTACTAAAAATTAAAAGGTGTTTCCTTTGCAGCTTCAAAATATGCCTGCGTTTACACAAACAACTGAAAACGCTGTACTATGCATGCCAGGTCAGTAGACGGCAGTGTAGGTTTGCAATGACACACTGTTGGAGCTGCCAAAGTTGTTAACGTCCTGTTGCTGCTAAGCTCTAAGCAGCCACAAATTAAAGAAAATTAGCTGGGGATTGACCCCTAAAATTATTCAACGAACACTCAAATTCGCCTTAATAGACTGTCGTCATATTCGACCTGCTTTCAGTGTTAATCAGAGTTTGGTAGCGGCTGGAGTGCAATGCATAGGCATTAGTGTCGAAACCTCGTTTACAGGCACTCTGCTTGCCAGTTTACACAGCCAGGCAGAAGGTTGTGCTTTCCAGAGATTCCTCTCTGGGACCCAGTTTAAAACGTTTGTGCATTCAGGGGTGCCAGCACGCCATTTTCATCTAAAAGGAAGGCTGAACCTCGACAAAAGTGTTTCATTTGTTGCAAAAACTTGCACCGTGTAAACTGCCCCTAAATACGGTCACTTCTGGCTCCAAAATAACAAGATGGCGATGTCCATGCGAAACGAGGCCTCAAAATGGTTCTTAACAAACCAACAAGTGACATCACAGTTGCTCTGTCCACTGTTAAAAAATGGCCTATAATTGTGACATGTATCAAAGTGAACATTGTTTATTGTTTTGTGGAGTCTAGGATCAACATGTTGTGCCGAGCATTTATAATACCTGTGATTACATCAGTATTTAGCCTATTTATAGTGGCTCATTGCACCAGGGCTCTGACAGATTGTCTTTTTCTTTTTGACATTAATTGTTTCCTGTATTCCTGATCCAGCTTGCAAAAACCCCTGCCTGGTTCCTTGACTTTGGTTGTTCACCTGCTTCTTACCTGATTAAGTTTTCTCATGCTTATGCTTTTGCTCCAAACCTGCACACTACTGCCATCACACTTGTAGATTTCTGCCTGTACTAAGCCAACATATGCTTCCTCATGTGCTTGGAGAGAGTTAGATGAGATCAATACACTGTCATGTCTGTACACCAAATGTGATAGATTAGCTTAGCATAAAGACAGTAAATGGGTAGAAACAGCGAAGTTTAGCTACACCAGCACCTCTAAAGTTCATTAATCAACAAATTATACAACAGTTTACCTGCAGGAATTATTCCTTTGTTGAACTCAAAAATATAAACCGCTCTGAAAGTATTTTTTAGTTATGCCAAAAGGTTACGAAACGTAGTTCCAGCATGTTATTCCCAATATAAAGTGTTGATTACTGAGGTGCTGGTTCAAGTCAGGTCAGGTGTTTGTGCCCACCTTCAGCCTCCATGCTAAGATAATTTCTTGTTGGTTGTAGCTTCAGATTTAGAGATGTGGAATGTGAACGATCCATTTTCCTCCATCCAAAAAATAAAAATTAGATTAAAAAAAGACCAAAATCCAAAAAACTTTTTCAAATCCAATTTCGGGGGGCAAATGCTCAGCCCTTTAATGCTTTGTAGGTTTTCATTATATTAAGTTCATGTGTCTTTTCCAAAAGCACCGGGTAATAGGCAATGTGAATATTTTCGTAGTCCATAACATCTTTTCTAATTCAAAATATCTGATTATCACTGCCCTAGTAGTGTCAGTTAGCAGCTTTAATATACTCAGTTTAACCTAATATGAGGATATGTGCACAGTCTTAAAGAGGCAAAATAATGTGTAACTGTGCCATCCTCCACAGTGGTGACATTAGCCAGTGAGCATCATGCTGTCTCTTGATTTCTACAGAAGTCCCTGGTCGAAACTTTGTCCGTAGGGAGTTCTTTGCTGCTCAGTGTGATAAAATTTTCCCAATAGTCATTAGCAAAGAGCTAAACCTTTTAAACACATGCTTCATAGTTAAAGAGGAGCTGAGTGTCCAGGCAGTTCACCGAAGGACCCAGCATTTAAATTTCTCTACAGAAGGCAAAACAACTGTAAACATTAGGATGAGGAGCTTCCTGCGTGGTTAACCTCGAGCAGTAAGTGTTGACACAAGAAGTTCATAATTAGTTTGGGTGCTTGTGTATCTGTGGACCTGCTCAGGAAAAGACAATTTTTTTATGATTACTGTTTTGCAGCTCTTGCCTATCATCCACCTCTTTGAATTCCTGCGGCCGCTGCAGCCTGAGGAAGTGCTTTGTCGGTCAGTCAGCTGCTGTATGTATGCATGTGTGTGTGTGTGTGTGGATGTCTATGGGTACCTCTGTATGTTTGCTTGTCAATCTGAGAGCAATCATTCATACAGGGGTTTTCTATGGTGTTTGCCACCATAGGGGGGCGTTTGATTTTGTATTAAGCTACAGGGCTACTGAGTAGGATTACACTCTGGGAGGGAGCATGTGGCCCTTTTGAACGGGGGTTTATCAAACCCCCTACTTCTCTACATAAATCACAGTTAACTGGGGCTCACTTAAGCTGATGGGCCAAGTGGGCATTAATGTAATAGCAAGAAACTCTGCTTAAAGTGTTTACATTTTAGTGCTTTTTACCAGTGCTTTTTCTAAGTGTTTTTCTCTGTCTACTTTTTGCCCATGGGAGCTTCATCATTTTTGGATTTTTTTTGTATTTCAAAAGTATTTATGCCATAAATGAGACTGCAAATTTATTGACAGAGCTGAGGTGATATTCGGGGTGTTACAGCAGGTTTGGATGTTGGTTAGTCATAGTTTTGAATGCACCATGGATGTGCACAGGAAACCATAGAAAAAGCTTCCTGAATGTTGACATTTTTTTAGCCTTAGCACTGCATCATCTTCGCCGTATTCTCTTTTTTTCGATGTGCAGTCTTCAGGAAGCAAGTTCGTACATTTCACAGAGAGATTACTGAAAACACCAGCTAAATTTTGACAGGAGCTTGAATTATAAAGCAGAGTCAGAGCTTGTTAAGTTGAGAAAAAGCAGCTGAATCCTTAATATAAATGCAACACCCCAGCTTTGCAGGCTGCAGTGCATCATGGTTTGTTATGTGGCAACATTTGTAAGAGAAATTATTTCTTACACTATATGATTTATATTTTTCCAGATTCATGAAGGATGACATAAACTCTTGTATTTTGAGTGTGTGATAGTGAGGAATGGTATTTTTGATAGAGCTACCTCAAAAAATATCTCAGCGTTAATTATTTCCATTCTCATTTGGCAAGTAACACATGAGAATAACATCCTTTCTCTATCAAAATGAGCCCCTGAAATGGAAAAAAAACCCAACATTTTCCCCAGGAAATGAAATACAACATAATTTCCTACACAGCAGGCATACTGCCTGTGAAGAGAAAGCTGCATTAACCACCAACCACTAATCATTTTCAATACCTCCTCCAGCAGTCACAATATTAGGTTTGACAAAGGAGCTATCGACTGCATTTCAAAAGTTTGCGTAACAGCCTGGCTGAAAATACCGACAGATGATTGATGAGTATTTTCTGACCTCTTCCTTTTATTTGGCTAAAGTGTAAGATTGAGATCCAAAATGAATTTATTGGTGGATTTCGTGAGGCTACTTTTAAAATAAATAAATAAACAAGCAATAAGACAACTGAGAGATGAGAGAGGAGTAAACAAGTGTCTTTAATATTCAGGTTGTGGGAAAATAAATCACATATTTCGTTGTAAAGAGCTTCACTTGTTTGACAGGGCATTTGTCTTTTCTTTGCATAATTGCTTCCAGAAAGGCGATATTTTTGGACAGCATGACGCAAGTAAGCATAAACACAGTAATTAGTGCTTAGGAAACTGCAGGAAATGGGGAGAATACTGTAGGACAAAGAAGGAGGAGGAAAAGGGACATTTGAATCCCCTATGGTGTTATTATTGTGACCAGTGGTACAAAGCATTGACCACCTCCTGGTCCAACACAAGTGGCTGACAATTGCATTTAAAGGTGTCTCACAGTCTTCAACACGCCGACGCTGCAGGACAATCAGAAATAAGTGTGATACATTTTTTTGTTCCTCAGGAACAGACAGCAGCCAATAAAATAAGGAACTTACAGAAAAAATATGAATGGTTGCCATTTGTTCTCATCTTTACAGCTATAGAAAAATACAACAGCCCTATAGTCTGTTGGTCATTTAAAAAATACACTTAATGAAAAAACATCCAAACCAACCTGTCATTCCTAACAGTCAATGCAGCAAGTTTTCAAGCATTGATAAGTGTTAATTTCTCTGTGTTAATTACTCTGAATCATCACTGCTGATGGGAGTGCTGTTTGTGACAGAACTAATCTGATTGTAGGAGTAGCACTAAAAACCATCATATGAACTATGAGCTATTATTAATTCAATTTAATGCAAGGATTCCCGCTTGTGTGCATTTGTGTTACCTCAGGCTGCTATTCAAGGAAAAATAGCTTTTGTATAGGTCTTCATTTTCCCTCTTCCCCCAAATCTCCTCTTTTTTTTCTCATCCTCTGGCCCCGTTCCTGCCAACCCACTCCCTAGAACATCTGTTCTGCAATAATGTGCTCACCCACACCAAACAGCGAGCCCTAAAATATATGAATCATCTTGGAGAGAAAAGGGTGTGTATGTAGATGTGGATGCCTCTTTATCTCTGTTTATTGGCTGTTCTGTAACATATGGGGAAGTAATTTGTTTTTATATGTCAACATTTAAGAGCATGATTGTGTGTGCATGTGTGTGCATGTGTGTATGTGTGTGTGTTTTCCTGAGCCGGAGGGCTGTGTGGGCAGGAGCGTCCTGTGCTGCTAGAAATTGATTTACAGAATTCAGAAGCTCTATGCAGGAGAGAGCTTTTTATGAAAGAAAGTAAAATGGTTTATCGCTGTGTGTGTCTGTGTGTGTGTGTCTGTGTGTGTGTGAAGTGTGTATGAATCTAAGTATGGAGGTAAGAGAGAAAGAGAGAGAGAGAGAGAGAGAGAGAGAGAGAGAGAGAGAGAGAGAGACAGGAATGGCACTATCATAAATCTACGTCTGTTTCCATACTGACCAAAAAATGACAACTGTAGTTTTACCAAGTTGGTTAAAAGTGATATGTGTCATGATTCAAACAGCAATTCGGTGGAAACAGCTGGTTACTTGTTCATTCATGACCACAGAGTGTTTATGAGCATTTCATACACTATGCAATGTGTGTAAAGCCTTTGTTTATGCATGAAAAAAGACAGTGAGAAAGATGTGGGACCATGGGAGTGAGATGGAGAGGTGGTTGAAGAGAGGACATAACACACACACACACACACAGGATTTAGGAACTGTAGCTATCCAAAAATGACGAACCCATCACTTTCCTGGCAGGCGGTTCAACAGTTTAGCATATTCATTACAATGTGGTTTACAGGGCAGGTCTTGGCTGCATACAACAGGCTAATGATGGATGGCAGCCATTAAACCTCTACGTAGTTCCCTCCCTGTAATTAATATTGATTTTTAAATCAGCCAGCATGAGCACATTTTAAGTGGTAACTACATTTCTTCAAGTGTCATGCATGTACCCGTTTCACCACAGCATACTATCGAATTCCACATGGTGGGAGCTTACTATGCAGGTCCATATTCGTCCATTCATTTTGACAGAACAGCTTAAGGTGAGTGTGAAGTTATTACTTGGTGAATATTAAAGGCTGCAGAAGTTTCTGAATCCTTCTCTGCTAGTTTTTCACCATCATGGAGGTGGAGTTGCTCTGGGAGCTGTCCATCGTTGTGGTGCTGAAGTGTTTTCCTATTTCTCTCTAGAGTTGCTCTGCAGTAGTCGAACTTTTTTGACTTGTGATCCATAAAAATAAGGCAGTTTCTACCTAATAGCTCTTATTATTATCATATGGGTTGAGAGCAGTTTAACTGATGGCTCCTTCTCAGACTGACTTACATGAATATTTTTAGAAGGCTGTGGAGCTAAAATATTTCAGTAATTCACATAAAAAGATTCAAGCAAGTCAGACAAAAAACACATAGAAGCAATATTCGTTCTTTCTACTATGTTAACGATTTCAAGACCCCTCCGATCCACCCTGCGACCCACTGGGGGGTCCTGACCACCAGGTTTGGCACCACTACTCAGCACCATCTGCCTCAACAGCAGAGCGTCACAAGTATCTGTTCTGTTTTGAAGGATTTTAACGCCACGACTCTTCTGTCACACCTCTGATAGTCTTAAATATTAAACATCATCAGTGTGTAATTAAATTACCATGACAGCCATTCGCGCGCGCACTCTGGGTGAACAGCAGAGGCTGTTTGCAGAGTGACAACAGCAGCAGCACCGGGGCATGGGCATGGTTGCCAGCACTTGAGTGTAATTCCGCGTGGGAGGAGGATGGGTGTGTTTGAGAGTATCTAGCCTTTTTTGTCTTCAGACGCTGTGCTGTGCGCGCAGACTGAAGACAAAGAGCAAAGAGGAGTCCACCTCTCCTTGTGATGTACAGCCGGTCGGTGAGGGCGCAGCACTAATCTAAAGACACTGTCCGAGTGTTATTCTGTATTTTCTTTACGCTGCAGGGACAGTTAACCAAGTGCGCGCGCCTCTGCCTTTTGCCGGTGTCCACTCACTCGGTGCTCCCCCTCCCTCCTCCCTCCTCTCCAGCTTCAACATTTGTGAAGTGGCTGCCTCACCCGGTCGCACCGGAGGCCGTCTGGTCTCTGATCTGGTCTCTGGAGTCACCGGAGAGTCGACGCGCTCGGTCAGGGCCAGGCTGTGCGGCTCCCGGATCAGACCCGAGCCACCCCGAGACTTGGCAATGGAGATGATGGAGGGAGACGTTATGGACAAGCTGGAGGACATGTCATCGGTGTACGACTTCGACCCGATCACCGGCAACATCCCCGCCACTAAAGTAGAAATCACCGTCTCCTGCAGGTGAGTTAATGCGTCCGCAGACAGCCGCAAGCGCAACAGAATGGTCAGGAAAGTTCGGGGCGCAGACTGTGGAAAAGTTGTAACTGCGCCCCACCCTTTCTGCGCGATTTGGTAAGATTCCTTAAAGGAGAGGATGGTCTGCAATTAACAGCGGTAACTTTTAAATTTTGCTGTGCTTGTAAAACGCTAGACTGCAGCTGCAGGTTTGGGTTGGGAGCAGTCAGCGTGGTTTTTGGTTTGGCTACTTAAGGAAGTTGCCTTTTTATTAAGACTCATTTGGATTTCGATTCTTATAAAGTTAAAAACAGCTCTCGCTGACGGCGTTTTGTGCCATTTGAAAAGAGGTGTGAAGATTTCATTTCATGCACATTCATTTCACATCGACTCTTGTCAGATTTCAAAGGATAAATGGTGTGTGCAAACTCATTTTTATGTTGTGTGTTAACAAACATAAGGACTCTATCTAAAAGATACAAACATTGTGACAAAAGTCCCAGTAATTCAAAAATCTAAGGCTCTGAGCATCTGATCGAGGCTGGTTTGTCTCCCTTCTTTGTAGGTATACTCCATGCATGCTGTTGTTTGGTTGTTTGACTGCCTGGTTTGCTGTGAGATCCTTTTAGGCTGAAGCTGCTTTGGCACTGAAGCTCACACTGTATCCACTGTAACCACTGGCTGCTCTCAGCACCAGCAGAGCACTGAAAGCCTCTTCCCCCACCTCTCCTGCATTCTTAAGCAAGTAGGGGATGTTAAAGATTCAAAGGTTTACATCGCTTTTACACAGTCCCTGACCTCAATCTTGGTACCATTCTGTATTTAAAGTTCAAAGGTATTTGCTGTTCAGTACTTCAGGAAAATAAATCTGCCCTCACCAAATGATTCTCCCTGCAGGGTTTGTTCAGTGAGAATAAACAGTCACTCCTCTTCCCATTAAGAAAGGTTTTAAAGTCAACGCTTTCAACGCCTGTCAGACATTCCCTTAAGCTGGCATGTGTGTATCCTCACACACACACGCACACACACACACACACACACACACACACACACACACACACTTCTCTCTGATCTTTGAGGCTGGGTCTTATC
>JAQLOL010000012.1:20940069-20957583 GCA_029783665.1 Naso thynnoides | reverse complement strand
TCTTGGTGAGCCATCGAAGCAGAGTGAGTTTGAGCTATAACAAGCTTAATGTGCATTATTGATGGGCTTTCTGACGTTGAGAGAAGCTCGCTGCCACATCGCTCAGCTAAGAGTAAAAAAAAAAAGACTGGCAAGAAATGTGTGTGTTTTAATTTGCTGAATGAACAACCGTTTGCTTGTTTGCCTTGTGTAGGAACTGGTGGGTGTTAGTGGAGAATCAGTTTAGAGGCAGAGAGGATGGCTGGTGAAGTGTTGCGTACCATTCAAAGCGCTGCATGCTTTGGATTGTGAGTTTTCTATCTTGTAAGGATGAATCCGATTTGGATCAAATGACTCAGTAATGAGCAATTAAGCAAGTTTTTCTCTGGCAACATGTGTGCGTATGTGTGTTTGTGTGCGTATGTGAGCGTCTGTGCAGACAGACAGGCAGAGTAGTGATGCAGATGCCTCCCACCAGAAACAAAAGGAGTTTGGGAAGAAGAAATCATTAATCGAAAGGGGAGGGTCGATCCTTTTTCCTTTTGCTTCACTGCTGCTTTCTCTCTCTTTGTGTGTGTGTGTGTGTGTGTGTGTGTGTGTGTGTTTGTGTGTGTAAGAGAGGGGGTGGGGGAGAGAGAGTTAGACATGTATATAAAATTTAATTAAACATTTATTTTCTTTTATGTTGTGTATTATCTGTATTATTTCCTTTAATATTTATACAATTTATCTTTTGTCATTAGAATATTAATCATTTCATTTTTATGTTTAAGTTATTTGTTTTATTTTTTCCATAATTTTCTGATTCTCTCATTATTATAACTTTATTTGTAAATTTGTAATTGCTTTGGCAATGTTGTTACTTTACACTCGTACCAATAAAGCTTGTTGAACTGGAAAAAATTTAAACTGATAGAGACAGAGACAGAGGGAGAGAGAGAGAGAGAGAGAGAGAGAGAGAGAGAGAGAGAGAGTGTGTGTGTTAATAAAAGCATACATTTGATGCATGTGGGACTCAAACATTTAATGAAATGCATGTAATAATGAGATAATTTGTCTAGAATAAATATGTAACATGCTGGAGACAAGCAAACTGATGAGTGGGTTGGTTTACTGTGATGATGCTTTATATAGAAGTGGTGGAATGGAATGCAGCCTGATGAGCTGTAAGCATGCCTCACATGTGCAAAAGGTCCAATTTTCCTCCATACGCTGCAACTCTGTGGTGTTGTGATAAATATTTGATGTGGGTGACGGTATGAGGCACTCCTGAAGCAGAAGAACTCAACAGATAAATCTTTGCCTCCCATTCAAACATTTCCATTAACAGTTCAAGGCCTCACAAATCCTCTAAATCCTTTGTACAGATGTTGTGTGAGTCAGATTCCTTTTCAAGAACGCAGGCTCCCTGTTGGGTCTCCGTTGCTATTCTCCCTTTGTCGTCATGTACATGTACTCTCTGAAAACCTCCAAACTGTGATGATAGCTGTTCCCTCCGGGTTAATACCCCTAATTACAGGCTACACTCCCTGCTTTTGACAAGGTATTATTATCAGGACCAATGACAAATAAAGTGGAGGTGGGTGGGTGCAGGATGTGTAAATAAGGAGAGAAATAATAGGAATTGGTTTTGTCTGTCATTAAGGGAGGGGAGATGACTGAACGATTTTATGACAGGAAGTTGCAAAATATGTGGAGTTATTCTTCATTTGCTCTCTGTTCAGTGCTAAAGCAGGAAGTCATGGGTTTGTTTTCATGACCAGAACCTTTACCAAGTACTTTTAGTTGCTCAAGCTCAACCATGCTTTATGTATGAACCAACAGTTTTTGGCAAGTGAACATGTCTGTCACCATGTTCACATTTCTCACTTTGTTCGATGTGTCATTTCCAGCACATTTGATTTGTGGGAAAGCTTGAAACTGCTTGACACTGTGGCAAAAAAAAGGAAAAAATTGTGGGGCTCTAACCTGTGTTTTTCTCAAACTGGTGTTTACACTCCCACGGGGGCTTGTCAGTCAATGGCCTGGTTCCTGTAGAGGAATAAGGGGAGCAGGGTACAACGGGCATGTGGACAAGAAAAGCGGAGGTGTACATCCTACAGCCACAAAGCTAAGCCACCGTCCTCAGCTCAGCCCTTTGTTAAAACCCTCCATTGCCATTTACAGCGGTCAGAGTGGAAATCTCTGTGCTCTGCAACCATCCAGTCCATTCAAATATCATAAAAAAGCAGCCTACTTATGTGTCTAATGTGTCCCCGAGCCATTTACCAGCCTCTTCAGGCAGCTGAGCAGAGACTGTCTGGCTTGTGTATTGAAGAGTGGGTTAGTCAATGGAGGAGCACCAGCTGCTGAGAGCGATATTGATAAGCAATGAGCTCGCCTGGCGTCACTGGTAGTTGTGTTGTTTTGTGCTGGAGACAACAAAAGAAATCAACAAAACCAAGAAACTACAATTTTAGGGTTTTTTAAGCCGATAATCTACTTCCATTTCATCACAACTGTAGACCCGCAAATGTCTGTACCTCTCATGCTTTATCATTTCATCTGAGCCACTGAGTTAATCATCAATTTTTCTGAAAAATAAAAGCCAAGTGATCTTTAAACAGCCCAGGTGATAGTTTAACAGCACGTCTATCTAATCTCAAGATAATTTCAAAATCCTCAAATACTCTAATCATTTGGATAAAAAATACTTAGTTCACAACTAAGGTATTTTATGAAACCCCAAGTTTTTTACATATGTCCTTGCTTTAGAGTTCTGCACAGGGCTTGAAGTGAGACTAGAGTGCAAATTATACAATAAAGATCAACTTCTGTTTTCAGGCTGTAGAGGAAACTCAGGTTTTAGCGAGGTAACATTAGTTAACTGAACTATAACTTGAGGAAAAAGTTAGAAACAAGCTAACAGAAGCGTATATCTGTAGACTCGTGACAGTCTGATTCAGAAGCACTGCAGGTAAGAAAGTAAAGTGCTGTGTCGAATTTTTTTCTTAACGATACCCAGCCCTACAACCAAGTTAAAGCCCTCCCTTCCCCCAGACATGTTATATACTTGCTTACCGGTTAGTACATCATGCTTAGTCAAATAAATGTAGTTAATACACTAAAAATGTCTTTTTCATCTGAAGCTGAGAACAGAGCAAACAGTTGTAATTCAGAACAAGCTGATCATGATGCTCTTTGTGATCAGGAGTTGTTGAAGGATGTTGGAGGTTTTATGTTGTCACAAGTTCCTAAAAAGTCCACAATGCAACAACCTGCCATAGATCAAATTTTTATTTATTTATTTATTTTTACGAGTTTTTGCTGTCTCTTTTACGGCTTCCCAGTGGGCATTGCATGTGAACCTGCAGCACATGACTGGCATGGACCATTGATGCATGAAAGCTGAGAGAGAGGGAGAGAGAGAGAGAGAGAGAGAGAGAGAGAGAGAGAGAGAGAGCGAGCAGACAGGTCCTGACACATGGTCCATTGTCTCTGAACTTTACTTTGCCTTTTTGTATGATGCAAGAAAATTATTGCATTAAATTAAATTAAAAACATAAAATTAAAACAGCATTCTATCAGAATGTATCATCAATAAAGAGAATTCTAACTGATAATAAACTGAGTATGGAGATAAAGAATTCTCCCAGTACCATCTTTGGAATAAGATAAAGTAAGTTGAATCTTTATTTTAATCACAAAGCAAAAAGAATGTTTTGTATAATTCACAAATAAATTCTCTTTGTGAAAAGCTGAGCAGCAGGAGGGTGTAGCCAGGCTAACCTACAGCCCACAGCTAGCAGAAAAGATTCAAACTATATTAAAAGACCAAATGTGGACCTTAGCTTTAATTTGTGGACACAAGTTTTAATTCATTATAATACAGGTTCAAAAATGTCTTGAACTAGAAATCAGTTTTAAGAGTATATACACTGAATGCATCATGGCCCTTATATGTCTGTGCAAGGGGGATGATTGATCGAGAGCAAAAGTCAGGTGAGGGTGAGGTGTGACTGCTAGCGAGCCCGGGGTCAAAGTTCACATTGACTGAACCTGCAGCAGAGAGAACCAATTAAACCATTAATGGATTGTTCAATTCTTGTGAGTGACACCTAATCTAAGATCCTCAATAAGGTGAGTGTGTGCTGCTTGTGGCTGAATTGTGCTCTTATTGGCTGCTTGTGGCTGTGATGTAATGATTGTCTTCCTGAGGTTAGTGCAAGGCTTCCAGACAGAGAAGATGTGGGATTTTTCAACTTGTTTCCTGAGTGCAGGGCAGGAATTGCATTTGTTGGTATGATCAAACTCCTCTTCTAAATGTCTGGACGGTCTGCATTTGCATATAGATTTGTGGTTTCCGAGGATCCTGGTTTCAGCATATCTGAGTGCTTCGTTTATGAATCTGGGACAGAAATGAAAGCATCTCTTACACAGACACACACACATGCAATCAGTGTAGAAACCCCTTGGGACACCCAACGCCACAGCTTCTGATCGCTCTGATTTCCCTTGCTCATTTCACATCGCATCTCTCTACAGTTCGAGCCTTTTTGGTGGGAATATGTGCTGCACTGCAAGCATCAACGAAGCTAATTAACCATAAGAAGAATGCGGTGTATAAAACATGAGCTCAGCAGATGACCCCACCAAAAGTAAGATAAACCTCTTCCTCTTGCCTACATTCACTTGATGTCAGTAATTTTGTAGCACCACAGGCTGGGGATGATGCCCAATATCACACAGCCTATCTGACTTTAGCTGGTTAGTGAAAATAAAGTGTGGAGAGAGAGACAGAGGCAGGGAGATTAGACACACAGTGCAGACATTGAGGAGGCAAAAGCAGATAAACAAAAACAGATTGAGATGAGAAAATGAGTATGTGGAAGCTCATCATTCATCAGGAAATGCAAATAAGAGAAAACGTGTTTACAGAAAAATCAACAGATGCAGCGATAAAAGTGTTAAACCTCTGCTCTTGGATGGTGATTTCAATATCACCAAAAGCGCAGGGGCTTCAGGTGAGTCATTTATGTGATGCTTTTGTGAAATGAAAGCATGGGCACAAAGTGAGGGGAAATAAAAAAGATGATATTTGAAAGTGTTAGTGAGAAAGCAAAGCTTAAACAAAGTGGCATTCACAAACGGGACTTGGTTGTCAAACCATTCTAAAAATATATGCTGGTAATAGAAGCATCCGACAAGAACTTTGTCTATTTTTCTATTAAAAAACATTTCAAGAAATGTGGATTTGAACAGCCTGCAGGTTACAGTATAAATATTTAGTACATACAGGACACCAAGGAATGCTCATTGGGAACCTAGAGTGGAACAAAAAAAACAAAATTACTTTTTAAATGAGCAAATACTGTTTAATGATAGCAGGGTATGAACAGGGTACAAGCAGAAATGGCCTATGTGTGTATTAACATGTAGCTTTCTTGTGATGTAACCTGAAGCCCTACAAAATAATGCACAGTAATAAGCTAATCCATATGCTGGTCCTTCGCCTTTAAAGTATTGCTGGATTTTCAGTGAAGGTAGTAAGCTAGTTAGCAAGCAAATGCTGGCAGCTGAGCACCCTGTAAAAATATTCCTAACACTTTTGTTTGTATATTTCTCAACCTCCAAACTCTTAAGACACATTAAAAAACCTGATGTACCAAATCATACTTATATACTAATTATGCTTTCTACAATGTGATTTGTGCTGTTCAAGGGAAGGCTCAGATGTCAACCAGATAATACTGGCTCCAAAAATTGGAGTGACGTCTGTGAGCTAGTTTAGGCAGATAACTCGAGCTGTACCGCTGTACACGTGACATGTCACATGCCCCACTCTCCACATCTGCCATTCGTGCCTCTCAATTTGGCGTTCTAATTAAACTGAAGAGAGTGGAGGGACTCGCAACACTGTCAAGCTTCCATAGTAATTCTCTGTATTCTAAAGGACTAAATAAAAAAGCTACGTTTCGAGCCACCACCGGCTCTTCTTCAGGTGGGCTTTAGCCTACCTGAAGAAGAGCCTAACAGTGTTGCAAGCTTGACAGTGTTGCGAGTCTCTCTACTCTCTTAAAGTCATCGCCTAGACTCAGCACCTGGTTAATAGAAGTGTGTGTGTTTACCCTGTCACGGTCTAATTAAACC
The DNA here is from genome assembly GCA_029783665.1 of Naso thynnoides. Classification (NCBI taxonomy): domain Eukaryota; kingdom Metazoa; phylum Chordata; class Actinopteri; order Acanthuriformes; family Acanthuridae; genus Naso; species Naso thynnoides. Next base: position 20,951,475 of record JAQLOL010000012.1, on the reverse strand, counting down.
GCAAGAAATTCCCAACTCTCCCTTTGCCTGTCACCGCCACTGCTGCCCTGCGTCAGTACCATTGCATGTTCTTTCAGCTTCACCACCACCCCAGCATCCACCTGCAGGCTCTGACCGGGGGTTCAGTATGTTTTGCTCATCACTCCTCTATATCTATGTAAACTTACCTGTGGGGAGTGATGAGTTTGGAGCCTGGATGCCAAACACGTAACGTGTATTTGCTTATTTGCCGCTTAAAAAAACCTTTCAACGTGAGTTGTCTGAACTCTGAAATAAATGCAAAAGTTCTACAGCCTATAGATATTACATAAAGTTCTGATGCACAATTTCCAAAGCATTAATATTCCATGAATACTTTTAAAATTAAATTGCGCTAGTTAAGCTTGATTATGGACATGTAGATGAGAGCAAAAAAGACGGACCGAAAAAGGAAAAAGACTAGCTGAGAGAGAGAGAGAGAGAGAGAGTTTTTAATTAAAAATGACTAAATTAACGAAGATGAAAAATAAGGGCAGACACAGAAAGTGGCTTTTCTCTTCTATAGACTATCTGAAAATTAACACATGCATACAACAGCCCAACCCTAAAACAACCAGGGAGAGACAGAGATGATGTAGTACCTGAAGCTATGTGAGACCATATGGGACATAACACTACCACCTCCACCTACTGGCACTTCACACTCCCCACCACGCACACAGTTTGTTAGTTTATGCATTAAAATTTTACATGTACAAATTCTGTTTATGTTTTTTTTTCTTGTTGAAGCCACACAGAGCTTGTCTCTATATAAAATGCAGTGTTATTATGGAGGAACTGCACCAGAGACCAGGAGACTTTTAACATCTGCATCACTGATGTGTCTGTTCCTCTGCCTCTCTCTGACTCCAACTATCTGCTACACAAACCTTTGGGGGCCTTTGCACAAAAAACAATCTTGTGATAACAGATCCCAATCTTTCCCTTTCACCTCTTCTGCTTGGCTCTCTTTACAGATTTTCTAGTAGACATCTGTGTGGTCACTAGTGTGTGTGTATGTGAATGTTAAGGCTGGTGTGCCACAGCAACAGGGTTCATTTGGGGGACTAATTAAAAGACTTCATGAAGCTTAGAAACAGCAGCAGCACATTAAATATGGACCAGAGTTGTTGTTTCTGCTCAAAAAGCTTTTCTTTCTGTTTGAAGGCTACATTGATCTACAGAAAGCATATTGTATGTGCGCATGTCTGTGTGCAATTGTTTGCATACAAAAGATATTTGGATACCAACAACATGAAGCACTCTCTTCTCCTGACTGGGTAGAAACCAATCAATTATTTTTTTGACTCTTACTCACTTACTAAAACCTTGGATGAGTGCATTGTAGACAGCAAGCATCATCTCCGAGCACTATCCAAGTACTGTCTTTCACAGTTCAATGCTGCCTTTTAAATGTGTTCTTTTCAGTGCAATTCTTTACACTGACAGACAGACAGACAGACAGTGTGTGACTAATGCTGTCACTAAATCAATAAGGTGGACTTTAGGCATGCTGAGAAGTTTAGAGATGTGCACATGTCAAAAAATTCACACATTTTTTTCCTTTAATTTACAGGAATAATGTCATCAAACAACTATCAAAAACAAAATATTTATTTATTGTATAATAGACTTTTTTCGCTTTTATTATCATGATGTTATAAAGATGCTCAAACTGGAAGATATTTTTCTACCACCCCTCATCAGACACCAGTAACCCCCTCCATCCTTGACAGCTGCACTGCTCAGTTGTCAGCGTCTTAACACAGCAATCTAATCAGCTCTGCCGCTGCAAGTTAACTGTCTCATTCCTGCACACATCAAATTCTTCCATCCACACATGCATGATGCTCATATCTTTTTTGTGCTTGGGTGAGAGAATTTCCTTGAATGTCAATGAAGCCCGGCGAGGCTGGGGTCGATGGCAGCTGAACATAAGTGATGTTAAGTCCAAAGGAAGAAGGGTAACCCTCTCCGTGTGCGTTAATGATGGTTCACTGTCACGCTGGTTTTAGTGTCTGAGAGGCTGAAACGGGGCTTTGATCTGTGCCCTCTGGCTGACAGGCTTGCTGGCAGAGCAGAGGAGTCATGGAAAGACAAAGTCAAATTTATCGGTGAAGGACTGGAGGTCTATCTCCGTCTTGCTGTGGCCCAAATACCTCTAACATGTTTACTGAACCCAGTGAGCATTTTACAGGGTTAGAATGAATTTCAATTTCATTTTTGGGATGGAAGTCCGTGGCCTTGTTTGATGCCGAAAAGCCAGTAAATGTACTATTATTACTAAAACTATTCATGTATTCACTGTTATACAAAATCAAACACTACAGGAATGCACCGGTGTTTCAGTGATGCCAAAAAGGTGTTTAAAAATTAACTGGATTAAAAAAACGTGCCAATAAAATTGTTTGCATTTTACATTATAAACACATTCAAACACACATTCAAACAAGGCATTTGCACATTAGCATATGCATAAGTTCCTAGTGTGAAAGTCAGGACTTTGTTTCCCATCTTTCCTCAGGTCAGAGATTGATGAGTGTTTACATCTGTTTGATCAGCATGCGGGGAACCATGGGTCATCTGAGTCATTTGCCTAATTGGAGAGGCCATTATTAAAATTTGACCGGGGGTCTTCGACTTCCTTGCTTCAACTTCCTGGTATGTCTTTGTATCAAAGTAACCCAGAACTGAGGGACTGCTCATGAGTCTTACTATTTTATTACATATTTGGATTCATTAGGCGTTTTAGTTGGGGCAAATCCCAAAGCTGACAGTATTCAAGGTAATAGATTTGTAGAGATAATGGAGGTGAGACGCCTGTGCTTTTTCTTCTCTTTTCTCACTATGGATGGAGGAAAAACATGTTGCACTGGCAAACAAGGTTCTTTTTGCTAAATATACGTCAGTTGGCACCATTTTGTCATTAATGAAATCAGATTCAGGAGGGTTTTTGATGTATGTAGGTCCTGTTGCTATGGTGAGTGAATGCAAACACATACAGTGTTTCCAAGTGCAAGGTCAGAAACAAAGTGTGAAAAATAAGATATGCACGTCATTAAATTCTGAATCACAGATTTGCAGGGCTCTCTTTGCTGCAATAAATCTCTGTTAGTCGAATTGTGACATGTGAAATTGCATATAAGAACATTTCTCCCAGCAGATGCATTTTCCCAAAGTCTTCTCAAAGACAAACCTGCCAAAGATTTTATTTTTTCACCTGGAATCTAAAGAAAAATAAAACAATGCACCAAAGGACTGAGCATCCAAACCTTTTGATAAACAAGACAGGTGAACGAACAGTCACTTAGCAGTGTGAAATGCACCCATTGTGCAGCAGTAGAAGCATCTGTCCTCAGCATATGTGATGGAGTAATGGGAGCTTAATGGCTCTCAGTCAGAGCTGAGTCACAGCTGTGGACAGCTGCCATTACCTGGCAATTAGAAGATGACGCCTTTTCATCCTCAGTAGGACCACATTCATCGCAAGTCATGCATCCTAATCAAATACAATGAACTAATTTGTTTTGAATGGTCGACCAGAAAGCACAGGTGATTTGACTCTTCCGCTTATTATTGGGGCAGTGGCAAGAATCCTTATTGGTGTTGAAACTGAAGTCTTTTAGGACCTGAGTGGCCTCAGTCACTCAGCGTGCTGTCAGTGTGTATCTCTGCATATGTAGCAGCTTCTCATGAATTATGTGCCTACTTTGACTGCATATTGCTTATTTGAACAAAATTTCTGGACAGGTTGATGATAATTTGAGTGCATGGTGCTCAAAATTATGAATAATATCTGTCGCGCTTCAGTTAATAAGCTTCATTTGCTGCAAGCATGTTGGCTCAGGTTTCCAGTGTTTCTCTCTATTGGCATCTGATGGAGACAATAAGCAGAAACATAGAAGTCCACTATGTGTCCAATTTAACCAAATCACAGAAGACGATGTTTTACTCTATGTTGAAAGGATTTTCAAGTAAAGAATGTGAGCACTATTTTCAAACTGAAAGCACAGTACAATAAAGTCTGTGTGCAGTTATTTGAGATGACACCTAATCTGTCACGTACCTTACTAGTGGAACCTTTGAAGCTATGTGTTGACACTTGACATCAACCTTCAAAGCAAATTCAGAAAATAAAATTAATCTACATAAATTTGTCTCACACAAGTGAGGTTGGGAACTGAATAAAAAACCTTCTTATGTTTTCATTGTTTATGATGCCTGTTTTGCCAGTTTTAAAGCAAAGCTTTAGATGTAGCTGCAGATGTTTGTGGGTAAGATGACTATTTAGCTGGATTTAGTTAATATTTTATATATATACTGTATATACACTTCCAAATTCCATTTGTGTTGGTGTAGGACAATTATTGTTGAGGATCTTAAAGGTTCAGTGCGGGGTTTAGTGGTATCTAGTGATGAAGTTGCAGATTGCAACTGATCTGGTGGAATGGTTCACCTCTCACCATCTGGCTGTGTGGCGAGGTCGCTTAGCTCTTCAATGTGCAGTTCAGTGGTAGCTCTACAGTAATTCCATGCAGACATTGGCTTGAGGGACAGTATTTGTTATGCTTGTTGTTTCTTCGCAGGCCAGAGAAGAAAATTGGAAATTTCTTGAAGGGTCTTTTAGCTTTTCTTTAATATATTGTGCCATATCAGTTATCCAGTCCTCAATGGACCTTGAAGACAAACTTCCATTTTAAAATATTTGTTGGATGGCAGCTGCTCTACAGTGGCATCAAGGCACTCCTTTGCAGATTTTTCTATTAAATTATGTTGTAGCTCAACATAGTTGCCAAAAGCAGTCTGTTGGGGATCCAAACTCGAATAGCTTAACCTGAGGAATGTTTCGTTAATCCAAGTAAATCTGTCCTAGGAACAAATCCAGTTTACCTTGTGTTGAGCTGCAGTGCCGCTCGCGATTGGTCTTTTTCATCACTGCGACCGCTTCCTCAAAAACGAGGCACAATGGCTTGCCTTTTACTCCAACAGAAAACTAATAGCTTGACTCCTTTTTTCTAGAACTGTGTTTGTATTGTCAAGTGTTTTTTTTTGTATTTATGAATCCACAGATGTAGTGATCTTGTGGGCTGCAAGTGAAATGTCTAATGTCTGTTAAACTTTCCCTCCACAGCAACACACTTCACTAAAACAATCAACATTCATTGACCTACTTTGAAGCAGTTCTTTTAGATTATGTAATTGATTTAATTTCCATTCCTGCTACATTCAGTTTCAGCTTATTGATTTCTGTTGTTTGACAGAATCTGAAAAGCAAAACCTGAAAACTACCCCGACAGTTTCACTTAAATTAAAAAAATCACATTTTGCAGCTCACAGTAAAACAGTTGACGCAAATCATAAATGATCAGTGGGCTGTGGTTGGTCAAGGTCCTAGGCATGCAGTTTGTAATGCAGCCTGTTACCTGACCTGTGGTGACTGGGCCACGGCACAATCCACACTGTTGAGACTTTTGTGATGATCCTGAGCTTCCCTGCCAGGCTGCAAGCTCGCTGTATCTGTCTGGCAGGCAGAGCCAAAATCTCCCCAGAGGAATCCCTGGCCTGAATAATTCAACAGCTGGTGGGAAAAACGATCCTGCTTGGTTTTGCCATCGATCCGACGCTAAAGCAGTGCCAGCACTACAGTTTGGAATTAGATGATTTAGGCTGTGAGAGCTTTAATTATGAATTATGACCGCTCATTTTGTCATAGGTGCAACTAGATTTAAAAAGAATTATAGTTGAGGTCTATACTTTAAAATATGTTGATGTTTATGTTATCAGCAAAGTAATAAGACACCCAAGTAATAAGACCACAAATGACAAGACAGTAATAAGATGAGAGACATTGATGGAAGGCCTATGAAAGTTTATTTTGATACATGATCCACTTTTAATAACACTGTGCTGCATAACACTTTCCCAACACTCCTATAAACAGATTAACCTCCCTCCGTCTCCACATTTTTCTCTATTGCCTCCTCCACAATACCTCTCCCACCCTCCTCATCTATGTGTGTCCTTCTTTTTCATCTTGCACTATAACTCCCTTTCTCTGAGCTCACCTCTTTTATTACCGTGTTCTTTGCTCCTCGATCCTCATTAACTCCTTCCTCCATCCTCTGTCATCTGTCGCTACCATCGACACATGCCTTTTGTTTTGGCTCACTGACGATGCCTCTCTGGCTGAGAATGTAAGGACAGCCCTCTTATTAAAATCCATCCTAGCTTAAATGTCCTTGAGGAAAACACTCAGCCTTATATATTTTTTTCTTTATTGACAAATTGGTGACAAATCTCATATTTCCAAAGCACCAGACTTTTAGCAAGAAGGCAAGCAATTTCTTTTTGAGCTTTACTGTCATGCATTTTTTATTCTTTCGATGAATTCAAATAGGGGCCTTGTAAGCTGAGGATTTGTTAGACATAAAAAAACCTAACCAATACCTGAACTTCAATATGTAGTCACCTTATTTTAAAACTGTTTGTCTAAGTACAGTAATATACAATATGTTTATTCCATATGCAATTCTCTTTTGCACAAATACTCCAGGAGAAGCAGCTGACTACTATAATATCAAAATCATAACATACCGTAAAATTCCAAACATTTTTGAAAAAAGACTTGCGTCAGTGTTAACTTAGGTGACAAATATATTGTATTTTCTGTGACTTCAGAGTAAGTACTGACATGTGTTTTGAAACTTCTTATGATGTGAATTGCCAGCATATTTAAATGTTGGCTTTGCATCAATACCAGCTTAATACAGCTTTGATATGGTAAATTATTATACAGAAGGGATAATTACAGAGTACAAATACATTGAATGATTATTACAGAAAGAATACAGGTAATAAACAGTTAAATAATAGCATTTACTTTCAAGAAAACCTAAAAGATTATAGTTTTGAACCTGCCATACCTGTTATTTTTTGGCGACACTTAAAAAACTGTGTTCCCCTTTCATGCTCTTGTCAGACCTCATATTGTAGCTTTTGTTAGAGGAAATAAAGAAGATCAACTGTCTTTTCTATTCAGCTTTCTTTGAGGAACAGTGTGTGCTCTGCTGTTGAAGAAATTTTATTGTATTTCATGTCTGAATCCTGCAATAACTGATGTTTTGGACCACATGATGAGCAGCAAAAGCAATTTGTGAAAATGGCATTGACATCATCACCTGTTTATACGGTGAACTTGTTAACAAGCAGTTCCACTTACACAGCAGTGGTTACTAGCCTGGCTACACCCTCTTTCCACTCACCTCTGAGGGTCGTCTTTAGAATTGCAGAGACAAATTTTTGACCTGGCCAATCAGGGACTAGTGGGAGCTAGGGATGGGAATCGGGAATCGGGAATCGGTTCCAGTTGAGAACCAATAACAAATTGGAATCGGAATCAGTATAATATGCCTCCAAGCTTATCAATCCCTCTAATCAATGCTCAGGCACGTGATGCTGAAATGAAAAAGGCAGAATTCAACTGCAAGGGCAGTGCAGCTTGTAGACAACCTACAGCAAGCTCATTGATAAACAGTGGTGACAAAAAAAAACAGTTGCAACGTGGATACTGGGAACCTGTGTCCCCCTACGTTTTTCACACAGAAAACTGTTTAGGAATCAATAAAGGCTGGTAAGCAGAATCGATAATGGCATTGATATCAATAAAATCCTATCAATTCCCATCCCTAGTGGGAGTGGTTAAGTTCGATGTTATAAAAGTCCAATACTTGTCTGCTGTAGTTCAAACATGGCGACGGCCACGGTTCACAAAGGGAACCACATTACCAGAAACCCCTTCTTGTTGAAAACTATGCAATATTAAATAAAAGGAATATTCTGACCTAACGGATAACAGCCTTGGCGAACCATAAAGTAGTGTTTTTGTGAGATTACTACACACAGGGAAGAGTAGGAGCTTTTAGTAGGAGTCTTTCTACCAATCTGTGCAGACATGAGACTCACGCAGCCTCGGGTACAACACAACACGTTAAAAAAACACTCAACAAAAGCACCTAAACTGACGTAAATAACTGACATCACAACACAATATAACAACATCTATGTGATTATTTTACAGCTTGTGGAAAAGGAATGTCAGTTTCCTCACTCTCTGAGGACAAGAGTCCCTGCAGAGTGAAGCGGCAGGCACAGCAACAGGCTCGGGCTTGTTGCTGCGTCTACTCGATAATAATATGATTTCGTTTCAAGCGAAAAAAGTCTAATTGTTTCTTTCCACGATGCATGGTGGGTCAGAATCTCAATCACAATATGACAGCATGGATGTGATTTTTGAACAGATTGTGACATTAGCCAGGCCATTCGTCTGTTTAGCCGAATATTCGGGCCCACAACATTTGATACACAGTCAGTGTCAGTGCTGATTGGTTTAAGGTTGCTCTAATAGTTTTACAATTCATCTGATACCATGCCTACTAGGATTCAAATTCTGCAAAGAATCCCCAATGGAGCGTGGCCAGATCCACATGACAAAGTGAATTTATTCCCAAAGTTAACTATGGGTCTGGTTTTCCGGGCTAGTAACAATAATACCATTCATTTTTTGGAGTTGTGTTTGTGCTCAACCTGATAAATGTAAGTCCAATATTCACTCTCTTTTTACATTTTGGCTTTGTTTTTCTATAGTTGGAGTGAGTGGAATCATGTGTACTTTCTTTACTTTCATTTGTTTACCAACTTTGTCTGTTAGCTGTTGAAAAAAAAATTATTTGCTCAACTACAACCTTGCAGTGTATTTTCCTTAAATCATTTTGGTTACATGTGGCTCAATTGCGCCTGTCAGTGATTCTGCACATGATAAATATATAATTCTTTTTTCTTACTTTCTCCCACATCACTCACTCACTCACTCACAAACACACACACACACACACACACACACACGCCCTTCCCCCAGTCTTGGCTTTTGCTGCATTGCCTGCAGAGAAGAGGTCAATATAAGGTCTGCGTGAATACTGTATAGATTCTACACCCACAAACTGTCCTCTCTGAACTACAGAAATATACCCTCGATGGAAACCTTTTCACCCTCGATGCACACGAACATTTCACAGCCTTTTCTTGGATTTAAATTTCCAGGGAATACTGGCTCAAAATGTTATTTACATGCATGATAAGTTGTGGTAATATGTTGGCTGTATGCCATATGACATAGAAATCTGGTAAATATTCAAATGGAACTAATAGACAACAGACACCATGCAGTGTAAATGAATACATCTGGTAGACTGTATCAGTGAGGAGACCTCATTTAAGTTTAGATTTCTGAGCTCCCAAAGTTTTAGCTATTAGCCTGTGGCAGTCGATTTATGCTGACTTGTGCTTTATTCCAAGTCAAGACTCTCGTCAGCTCAGTTTTTATGTCTTGAAACGCCTCTTCAGAAAGAACCACTCAGCCCTAGATATTCATCACCCTTTTTCTCAGCCTGTGCTCACAGCAGCTCGAGCTGCAGAGCAGAGGAACCTCTTGCAGGTTGGAGGAAAAGAGCTGTCTAATTATTGTGGTTTGTGTCAGATCTCTGTAAATAAAGTCAACGCTGTCTGTGTGTCTGCAACAGGGGCTTGTTTCTTTTCCCCGTGCACGAGGAACTCCATTGCACTCATTCTATTCCTGATCTAATCTCTGAGGACGTCATTTTACTCTGCCTCTCTATCCAACTTTTGATCACAGACACACATGCATGCACACACACACACACACACACACACACACACACACACACACACACACATTCTCTGACACACATTTTTCACTCTCGTTCTCTTGTTCTCACATTTGATTTTCTCTTACGTTTCTGCACTCTTGATTTCACAAATTCCCTTGTGCACAGAGACATACATACTCAATCCTGCCTCCGCTGCCTCTCAGATCTTTTGGTAACCTCATTTACATATGGGAACTTGTGTTTCAGGAAGTTAGTTTGAAATCCATTTAATATTGCCAATCCCTTTGAAATGGATTAGGCAACAACACGTCATGCAAATCTGGTGACACAGTTTGAATATCATGTCATTGCAGTAGTGGTTACGATGCACTAATGAATACTTATTCTTTAAGCATCATGTATGTAGCTGGCTAGGCTTGCAAACACTCATAATAGCCATTATCTACTTATAACAATGTAACATGGCCTCAATGTTTATTTTAGGGTTAGCAAAGCAGACGCATGTTAGCTGTGCTTTCCAAACTGTGAGGGGTTCAACAAGGAGTTAGGATGCCTGAACAGTTTTCCCCAGAGCATAATGTTACACTGTTAAGCATTTGATTTTGTGAAGGTGAAGAATGTATTTCTCCTTTGAACATTGCCGAATAACAAGCATCACTTTTAAAAATTACCCAGACACAATATTTAACCACGAAGAGCTTGAAATCCACAGAACCAGCCTGAAAATGATGACAATCTGAAAAGAAACGATGAGTTTCAACAGAGCACAGCTGTACAGTTGATGGACCCTTGGGCAGAGCTGGCCAGTGCTACACTCTGATTGGCCTGTTCGCCTTAGAGGGCGGAGCTTAGCGAAAGGTCGTTTAACAAAAGCTTAATTTTCATCATCTTGGCAACACTGGAGTATTTTTTAAAAAGTCATCAAACATTTTCAGAATTTTTTTGAGCTTTTTTTTCCTTATCTCTGCTTATGGAACATTATCAGGAGATTTCACTACTAAAACAGAGCTGTATTTTACAGCTATTACAGTCTGCCACTTTGGAGACTCACACTCTTTAAGACATTTTTCAAAGTCTCTGCTGATTTATGATTCTTCACACTGGTTTGAGTTTTCTGGGGCTCATTTGAGTTCTAGCTCTGGGAGTTTTGACGTGACTGCTTATTGCTGTGGAGGAGCACCTCATCTGATGAAATTCTGGGTGAGGTTTGCTTAGAAATTTAGGGCAGAACCATTGTTGACTTGGAGCTGGCGTGTAGGAAGGCTTATGCTGTGGTGCTATGGGGGTTGCACTCGACACAGGGTAATAAAAAGAATTGCTTTGATGAGGTTTTGTTACAGAAGACCTAGTTTGAATTCACTCAGGTTGAGCTCCCACTGGCTGCTTGTTGCAGTCTTTTGTTGTGCTCCTGTCCCACTTCCTGATTGAGAGTTTTTACACCCATCTCTTTGTCTAGGTATGTGTTGTAGGCTACTGTGTATGCATGAATATAGATTTTTTCTTTTTTTAAACAGACATGAGGATTAATGTGTGAACAGTATGTGTGAGTTAGTGAGTGTGTGTTATGTATACAGTGCAAGACCTGCTGACACAGCACTCCTAATAATTCCTTGTAATTTTTTCTTTTGATTGCCCTTGTATAGTATAGAGTCCTGTTGTACGTTAATTCCTCATAATGGAAATCTCAAAGGGCATTATCCTGCTT
>JAQLOL010000012.1:20929807-20939969 GCA_029783665.1 Naso thynnoides | reverse complement strand
AGAATAATCAAACTTAGGTTTGTGGGGCAAAAACAGGGCAGAATTTAAGATTCTTTAAGAAAGGCTCATTGTTCAGAATTGTACTACATTATTTGGACTCCTAAAGCACTGTCTTAAAGAACCTTATTTAACAACCAAAAAATCAGCTACAAAGCCAACAGTGCAATACAACACACCAAAAGGAGAATGCAAAAAAAGAAGAAAAAAACAAAGTTAAAAGGCAAAACGTATCATATCAAAAGCTGGAAAGCTCAACCACCAACATCATATCTTTGAAAAGACATAAACAGCTAGAAACAATTGAAAGAGAAGAAAATTATGGAACTTTGGGCGGAGCAATTCAAAGAGGGACAAGACTGTGTGACAAAAGCAATTTTGGTTTTATTGCTTTTGTTTATTCAGGGATGTCAGACTGTGTGCACATCCTCTTTTCTGCAAGGCAGTCTCACCACCTGCACAGTTAGCTTGCTGGAGGTGACCATAAACACAACACTTTTCCACCGGAGCCACAGAGCAGTGTCGCAGCAGATGGAGGCTAAACGTCTCACTGAGGGGCACAGTGATGATAGAGGAGCAGCCAGAGGAGAACTGTTGTCATATGTCATTGTCACTTCACTTTTTCCTCACAGCACCACTCAAACTCAAACATTCAGACATATTTGCTTTCTCTAGTCCAGTCAGTCATATCAGTGTGCTATGGGTACTTTTATTTCACACTTTAAGTTTCTCTATGCTTTAAGACTTTAAGCTTTCTATTATCAAAGTACATGTGACTTGTTCAGACAATGGATTATGTAACTCTAAGGTCAATGTGATTGCAGTATGTAGAACATGCAGGAAATTTCATTCTGAAAAGAAGTGTCCTTATGTGAAATACGTTGTTACGAGAGAGAGAAAAGAGAAGAAAAGGATGCAGTGAAGTTGATTCAGCACTACTGTGAAAGTGGAGCCATGATTAAAGTTTCTTAGGTAATTTCTGCTAATGAGCTAGCAAGCTAACTTTAGCTGTAGCATGAGACTCATGGGAGAGAAACTTTGCTGTGGCCTTTTTTGCCGGCTCTCATTTGATTTGGTTTGTTGTCACTCTCTCTTTTAAGTTCAGTTTCACCCGAGATGAAATAGTTGCAGGTAAAGTTGCAAGCTTGAGCCGTCTGACGGTGTTGCTTGCAGACAATCTGCTATCAACAGAGGTAAGCCAGAGCGTAAGGCACAAACAGCTAATCAGCTAATACTGATGTCACCTGCTAAGAATCACAGTGTAGACCGGCCAATCAGGACAGAGAAAACAAAGAGTGTCACTGATTGGGCAAATCAGCTGTCTGTGGGTATTATGACATTTTTTTCCCAAATAAAACACAAAAAGTTAGTGATATTTCCCCTAAAGTTACCTTGGCAAGGCAAGACAAGTTTATTTATACAACACCTTTCAGACACCAGGTAATTCAAAACGCTTTACAGAGGCACAAAAGATACATTAGAAATCAGATATCAAAGCAAAACATTGTAACTTGGACTGCGAACCGTGGCTTCGAGAAATGAAACTTAACAATGCATGTTCATGCGTTGCATAAAACAGCAGTTTTAGTAAAACCGGGTCATATTTTACAGAGAAAATTCCCTGCTGGTTTTCCCTCTGATGTTCAATGACTGCTCTGTCTGTCTGCAGCCTTTTATTTTAGCAGAGCTGTCACCAGCAACAACCCGGTGCTGTAGCTGCTGCTTCAGTCGACAGGCAGCCTACATGCTTCTTTCAGGAACCTCCGTGAATCACAGAGTTGAGGCAGAGCAATCATAAGACATCAGAGGGAAAACCAGAGGACATTTTCTCCATAAAGTGTAACCCAGTTTTACTAAAATTGCTGTCTTATTCAACGTATGAATGTGCATCATTAAGTTTTGTTTCTCAAAGCTGCAGGTTGGAGTCTGAGTTATATAGTAATGCTTTAAGAAAATATTAAGATAAAGATTGAAAGACAGTAAAACCTCTTTCATGTTAAAGCTGCAGCTTTAACATGAAAGAGAAGCCATCAGAAAGAAATTAGGAGAGAACGATGAGAAGGTTGTGTGTTTGTGCATGTTAGCCTCATAGCATTCTGATATTCCTTACATGTCAGTGAAGATTTTTGGAGTGCTGTAGCAAAAATGGGAAGAAAATGATGTGTGAATGTGAATAGAGTGCAGGCAGGATATTCATTTGGATGTGATGCAAACCAAGCCTGACACCATAGCTTCCCTGACTCGAACAGTGGGCCCCAGGCACGCCTGGATGAAGTGACAGATGCTGTGGGATGAATGCAACAATAATGCCTTTTTAGACAGAATACTGTGCTATTTACAGAGTGTACTGGGATTATCACTGTCAATTGTCATATACTTAACTGTCATAGATAGTTTAGTGTGCACTTTTACATCTTAAAAAAAAACAGAAACAAAACATTTGTAAACTTAAATTTTATTAAGGGCCATTTCACAAAAACTCGTAGCAGATTTGTTTAGCAAACTCCAACACTTGTGCCACAACAGCAAAGGACTTGACGGGAGTTTGTAGTCTTCAAAGCACAATGACTTTTAGAAACTCGGCAGAAGCATTTTCTTCCAACACTTTGTCTTGGTTACTCTTAATTGCAGACCTCTCTGCCAACATGGATTTTTTTCTTTGGTAGAAACTTGCTCCAGTGAAACTCAACTGCAAATGTCAAATGTAGTTTCTCAGTGCTTTTAGCTCAACAAACAAAACTCCATCACACAAGTGTCTGAGGTGGATATCCTCAAACCCCAGCACACAAAAAACATCATCTTGATACCATTTAAGACAGAGTCCAGATGTTTTTGAGTTTAAAATTAGTTCTATGGTCTAAACAAACATGCTGTTATTATTCTCATTTAGGCTTAATGACATTTAAATATAACTGTTACAGGAAGTCTAAGGGCTGCGTCAGTCTTGGTCTTAATGGATACAGTACACTCTGTACTGTACTTCATAGGTACACCTGTAGAACAGTGGTCTTCAACTAGGGGGTCATGGCCCCTAGGGAGTCCATGGAGGTGCTGCAGGGGTCCCCTGAAATAGTTAAAATTTTTCACCAAAATAATTTATATCTGGGAATTTTTTAAACTTTGGACAAAAAATATATTGAGTGAACTCAATTAAAAATAAACCCTAATATTAATGGGCAATAATAAGCTACATTTTACAAATATGATAATGACTGAGTATTAAATAGGTTAAAAACAGTTGGTTTGTCTTAAAACGGCACACTTTTTCTAATTTTATCTGGGGGTCCCTGCTCTGTTTCTCTATCGATCAGGGGGTCCCTGCGCTGGAAAAGATTGAAGACCCCTGCTGTAGAATGTAATGCAATACAATATAGCTGTTCTGCCATTTCTGTTTTTTAAGTTTTTCTTGATGATGTCATTGCGTTTTTGTTTTCTTTTTTTCAATAATATGTTTGAGCATTGAAGTCCTATTAGTGTTGATGTTGTAACTGCGTTGTATTCAGACGTATGTCTTATATTCTGCCGGCGTCCTATGTTTAATGGACGCGATGGCAGGACTGTTTGTATTTTGTAAGTGTTGAAGTTTTAAGTGCATGCCTTTGTCACAGCATGGATGCTGGAATACTATTTAGTATGTTAATATTGCATGCCACCTTTGTCCTTTCAAGCTAACTGCACTGAAATAAATGCTCAAAATTTGAAGGCATTGTTTTGTAAGCACTGGCCAATCCAGCCTTCACACTGATGTGTGTTCTGAGCTGGAAATGCTGCAGGCAGGGTAACTGCAATAAAGTAAAAGGTAACACTTTGTTTGGATAGTCTTGTCTACGGAGAGTTTATAGAGCATTTATATCATTTTAAAATATATACATCAGTTGACATTCATCAATTCAGCCAATTTTGCTTCATCTACAGGTGTTTTTACAGATTATCTCTAAATGTTCAACTAATGTTCAACAATATATTTTCAAATATTCAACAAACACTGGCTTCCCTAATCCTCTGACCCAAACCCCAACCCAGCTGATCTGTTGTTAAAATACAAAATGAACTATATTTAGGTATATTATCCGATAAAGTAGAATGCTTTCAACATGTATGATTATTATTTCAGCCTTCTATAAACTTTTACCTTCTGAGAGAAACACAAGGCAAGTAGGTCTGATGCTTCTGTGGGTTTTGCAGCATTTTTCCTGCAAAGTCTTCAGTCCCATGTGCCATATAAATGTATGATCCCTCACCATTGATCCCAACAGTCAAATAGCCGAAATCTCCGATAAAATTGCAAAGCACTAATCCATGCAGCCCTCACATACTTTGAGTGCTAAATTGTGGGCTGCTTAGACAATTGTGAAATGTGCAACATCCTGAGCTGCTGAGAAGCCACACTGGGAGCGGAGGCTGCAAACATGGCCTCCAGCCATGCCTCAGTCTCCCAGTGTGGTGTTGCTGCATGTGTTGGCGATGTGTTTGAGCTCATGTAGTCGGAGAAGAGGAGAAACAGGAAAACTTGTAATCTGCATCAGAACCTGACCTTTATTATTTAATAACAGTTTATCTGCTATCTGATATCCATGAAATGCTAGGAATGTTTTCACTGTATGTACATGGAGAAGACATATTTTATGTATTGGTACTTTTGTTACTATACTGAAGTTAAATGTGCAACTATTTCTGCCTCTATTTTATTTTCATGACTCTGGTACCAGATGGATCCTCTTAGTCTTGAATTTACTGTTATCCTTGCAGCCAGAGTTGGATCCTCTCCAATCCGCCCCCATAACTTGTCTCAGACCTCATTTTAACTTTTGGCTTAAGCTTATGGTAGTGAGTGGATTTGTAGAGGTCACATTGTTGACATGATACTGTAAGATTCAGATTGAAATCCACATTTAGTGAGTTTCTGGGACTTCTTGGCCAATGTTTTTTTTTATTTTTTATTTTTCTATCTGTAAACAAGATGCCTGTTTCAGCAAAACAAAGCTTCACTCACTCTATCTATTAATGGTGCAGCAATATATTGTGACTAGCACTGGGTAGCACCACAGATCTTTATCTGATTTGATTCAATATTGATTCAGTTTAGGATATTTTAGTTAAAATACCAAGTTTTCTTGAAAAAACTGAAGAGCTTCTTAGAGAACTAATGCTGTAAATTAAACAGGTAACCCTTCAATCTGATGCATTGTTAAAGAAATATTTATGTTAAATAATCATGCAGTAAATGCAATTCAAAGCCATTATGCAGATTTACGATTTTACAAGATGGTCTTGAATGTACCATAGACCCTGCATGCGCCCACATGCTTTGCCATAAAAAGTAATAAAGATTACAAGTTTACTAGGTGCATGAATGCACCATGAACTCTGCTGTCCCTGTGTGTGTGAAAGACAGATATTAGAGGAGTGAAGCACCATGTCCAAAGAGTGCCTAAGTCCCCTTCTGGTGGACCTAATGGATCCTCAATTCAGAGAAAATATGTACAGTGATCAATGGAGAGAGAAATATTTTTTGGACCCCCCCGATTTGTGCCAAATCACTAATCAATAAGGTCACAGTTTGTCATAAAGATAGTGAAGAACCACTTAGTTTTATGTGAAATTGTTCAGTGACCTATGGCTGTTTCAAAACCACATACTTTAGCAGTATACTAATTTGACCAAAAAGTAGTATGCAGTATGCTGTGTGTAAACACAAGCAAAATCTGCAGTATGCCGAAAAAAAAAAAATCCTGCATGCATACTTACTTCCCCAATATGCATTTGACCAGTCTACCTCACCCACTGTTTCCCAAAATGCAGTGCGCTACAATGTCACTACAAAAACCCGGCCGGGCATGTGTTGTTTAGGTTTAATGAAAACAAAAAACAAAAAAGAATCTCACTATTGCTGCAGGTTTTTGCAAAATGCATTCTGGGAAACCTGCCTGTGCAATGGAGTGTGAACGGATGGTTTACTGATCGATCATTTAGTATATATGTAGTACGTAGTTTGTAGTAGGCAGTTCCAAAAACGGTTCACGTCTCTCGTCTCACACAGTATATTACACAATATATTGCATTAGCAATACGTTACGTTAGCACATTTTATTTTGTTTTTCAAAAACGAGTAAAAAAGTGTTAAATGAGGTAAAGACAAGTCTGGCTGTGACGAGAGTTGCAGTAAAAGGAGGAATTTTTCTGTTCCATAAGAGCACATGCTCATGACATTACTCACGCAGGTGTGTAGTCTTTATAAATGCGTATTTTCAAAGTCTTATACTTCAAAAGTTTTCATGATGAACTGCGACTTTCTTAAGTTGTAACAACCATCATATTGTAATTGAGACACAATTTAAAGAGGATTAAAAATAATTTGTCTCTTTTCATTGATCACTAAGCAAATTTTTTCCAAAATGAGGTCTCATGGTGCATTGAAAGAGGCGGGACTTAGGCACTCTACTATTAACACCAAAGCCTAGTAGAGACTGAGGAATGCTTTTTATTCCATGACTTTTTTGGCACAAATATTAACCTGCCAGAGGTAATGACAACCATTCAAGATTTGCTCACCAAAAGGCAAAATATCTCAACCATTCAAGATTTGCTCACCAAAAGGCAAAATATCTCACATTTTGTGCTTGGCAGGAGTTGATTTTATTCTGTCAGAAATCAATGGGAAACATTCATATTGAAAGATCAATCAGGGGATTTTAGGCATAGTTAGCAGATCATTCAAATGAAGATCAGTTTGAATCAGAAAATCCTTTGTTTAACCTAGCCCTTTTAGTGAGACATCCACGTCAACCACACTCCTCAACTGTTGGCCACTGAGCTCAGTGAGAGCTGTTGGGAGCTCGATTTTTATTCACCGTGTCTGCTCAGACTTCTCCAGCAGGTTTTAAAATGTAAGAATTTGATTCTTCCTGCAGGGCAGGTGTGTCTGTCAGACTGTGCCTATTTCTTCATTCTCATCTTTTTCCATTTTCTGCTTCTCATCTCTGCTCTCTCTATTCCCCTCACCTCAACTGTCATAAAGCCACACATCTCTTTCTGTTGGTATGGCTACTAGCTATTTCAGAGCGAGACTATAAGGGAGCCACACTCCACTGTGCCTCATCATTTCCTATCCAGGATATGCAGGTGCACATAAACACATTAGCTGAAAAAAACCCTGCTATAAAAGCTCCTCTTGGCATCTTCTCATGTTTGGTGATGAGGCTCTCGTGTGTTTTTGGCTCCTCTGAAAAAAAAGTGACATTTAGTTCTGTTTATGTGAATTGAGTTTTCAGCTTTGTGAACATTGGATTTTAGGTTGTTGGCTCCTTATGTGGTTTAATTATTTGGCTTGTAACAGGTGCAGGTGCAGTTTAAAACTCCAAATAGCTGGTGTTGGAAATGGCAACAGATGTTTTTTAACCAATTAGCAAATATTTGCGGTGTGTAGTAGCTAAGATATTCCTTAGCTAGTTTTATAGTTTTATTGGTGAAAATGGTGTATTTAATTAAATCATTACTTCCACACAAGGTAGCTGTTACTAAGAACCTAGAAGACTTAAGATGTAAACTTAGTGATAAATTTGTAAACGGCCTGTGCATCTTAGCCAGGGTCCAAGATCTCTAGATCATTGCCCACATCACATAGTTTTTCAGCAATTCATAAATGTCTGGTATGCCCATTGAAGACTGATTTCCCATTGACATAAATAAAGACAGACAACATGAAAGCTACGCAAAACTGAAGTCAAAACATCGTAATTGCCCTATGGTGGCTGACTGCAGTATTGGTCATAAATGCCACCCCCTTTATCTTAGCATATGTGACACAGGAAATATGTTTTTTATTGTTTAGCTAGATCTTAAAATGCTTTTTGGATTTTTAAGTGTTCATTTTAAGCTGCGACCACCAGCAGCTCTAAAGGTGGCTTTGTCAGTCGGTTGGTCGCTTGGTTGGTCCACATAAAGTCGCCACTTTGGCAGCCACAGTTTTTGCCTCAGAAGTTAAAAATCTGGCATGGCGGTCAACTTCCTGTGCTTCTGAAGGTGTGTGCTGTGTTCATGCCAACTGGCTATAACTTCTAGATGGATTCACAGAACTGCACAAAATGTAAAAAATGAGGGCAGCACCTTTATCAGAGATGTTTTGGCTTCATTTTTGTACAATGTGAGAAAGGTGAGCATCCATCTTGGTTGGAGGACCCTTTGAATAATCAGAGCGTTATAGGAAAGAGTAAGACCACAGTCCTTAAAAGCCAGCTAGTTAATTTTGTTCATGAAGGGTTTTAAATAAAAAGAAAAGCCCAAAATTGAAAACATATTGCAGTAAGTGTGGATGGCATCAAAGCTGAACAAGTTGAAGTAAATTACTTAACATTACAACTCTTGAATCCTGATTAAAAATGCTAAGTGGGCTCCTCCTAGCAGCTTCCATATTAGCGGAGGTGCTGTGGGTGGAACAAAATCTATATCATTTGCTGCTAACTGGTTGAAAAACACCTAAAATGCTTCCCTCTTCCAACAAGACATCAACTAACATGAATATTATGTCAGTCTAAATGAAGCGCAAGTAAATGACAGTTTAGTCTGATCATCTAGCTCGAGGCAACCCAGGCCAGCTTCTCTAGAGAGCCCAAATTCACACCACACTCAACCGACTTCCTTTCATCAGCGATAATAAACAGTGTAAAAAGAAAAAAAAGACAAGATTTTAGAGAAAAGAATCCAAGCAGGAATATGAGCTGAACAAATGTGAGCACCAGAATATGGACAACACATCCCTCAAATTGTCTAAAGACACACACACATCCATCTGTGTTTTCCTCCTCTGACACAGTGTGGTAATGGAGGTCTGGAACAGCGGACTGATAAAGCTGTCATGCCGCCTCCCTCACTGCTTCTTTCTTTCTCTAGCACAGAGTGATAAATCAAGTCTCTCCAATGGCATCACTTTCACAAAGAGACTTCTGTCTGCTAACACTTCCATAGATGCAGACGTGCGCACCACACACACACACACAAACACAGACATTGCAGAGAAATGTATTAGATCCTCGGCTCAGGCTTTGAGAGCAGCTATTCATAGCTTCTTAACACAATCCCCTCACCTATCCCTCTTTGTTTTATTCCGTTATGTATCTTTCATGCTCCCTCCCTCACCCTCTATCTCTTGCTCACACACTTGTGACTCCCCCTCAGATTAGACAACATTCCTCTGGATCCTGTGCTTTGCTTGCTCTCAGGGGAAGCCTTAATTGGTGGCTTGGGCTGCTGTCGCAAGAGTAATATCTGTTCTGGGAATAACTGTACTGCAGAAGCAGTTTTCCTTTGAGACAACGATCATACAGTAAATGTGAGGTGTAAGTCGTTTTTCCTTGGAGGGATTTCAGTGGTCAGAAAAGAATAATGGCTGTGAGCGTAATTAGTACTAGAGGGCTCCTTTTCCACACAAGTACCTAACCTCTTTGTGTTCGCTCTATCTGTCTCTCTTTAAGGTTGCAGCTGATGGGAAGCTGATGATTTTTTTTCTGAGGCTGCAGCTCAGCATCTGTCTTCTGGGAGGCCTATATTGAATATGTCTGCTGCAGATCTTTGATGAGGGAACATGGGATACAGATAGCTCTTTGGAATTGGGTCACAGAGTTAGATTTAAAGCAAACTTGGTCGGAAGTTATTACAGTGTATATGTAGTCTGAACCCAGCATGAGAAATGGAGGAAAGAGTGTTTATCTGCACTTCAAAAAGCAGCACTAACAAACCAATCCAGCTAACCGTGCTAAACAAGTATTATGAGCACAGATTAGGGGATCACAGGTTACATTAAAACATGATGACACATCAGCTGTGTGGTGTTTCTCCACTGTGTGGAAGCTGTTTGCTGCAAGTAAATGCATGAAAATTCCTTTTACAGAGTCCTTGTTTTTTAAATAAATCAGCTAGTAGAGTGACAGTAAATCTGGAAAAATTGGGGACAGGAGCATGAGCATTTGGCCTGAAATCTTGAATCCTGTCCTGAAAATGAGACCTGTGTCTGGTTATAGAATAATAACACAATACTGATCACTGTTAAACACTTACTTAAACTCTCTCTCTCTCTCTCTCTCTCTCTCTCTCTCTCTCTCACACACACACACACACACACGTTAAATAAAATATGATCAATAAATTAATTAATTAACATTAGTGTACA
>JAQLOL010000012.1:20912783-20923924 GCA_029783665.1 Naso thynnoides | reverse complement strand
GCTAGTTTCTAGGGATATTATGCTGGATTGAGCTGGTGATCAAAAAATACCCCCTGCAGCATGTTATTCAAAGGCTATGTTAGAACTCAGTGGGACTTCTGGCACTGTGTGCGGGCATCTGCACTGGGCGAGAAATCAAAGACCCCTCCGGCAATGACTATATTGTTTTAATTTGTATGTGTCACAGGTTTTTTTTTTGATCCTTTACCCCAGAGAACTTTTTTTTTTTTTACATTTTAGGCATGAGTTCCAGTTAGCCCTCCAACTTTTGGCTGAAGCAATGAATCTTAAACACTTTCTTACTTCGAATGTAAGGTTTATGTATCCTTTTCTACATATTTCCCCAAGAGTTACTGTAAGATTTTATTTATTTTATTATTTTATAGCTTTATTTTTGCACTACAGTATAAAATGAAATTCTTTGTCTGTACAGCTTTAACCTGCACAGAATGACTTTTATATCCTCCTCAGCACAACGTAAGCTGTCCACAGATGTGGTTTGACTCATTAGATTGAACAGAGACAATCTAACCTGACAGTGTTCAGACCTGCATGTGATCCTGAAATGACCAAATTATAAAAGATGTGTTGAGTCAACTGTAATGTGACCTCATCCCGAATTTGAAAAGCTATAAAACACATGCATCTATGGGCTGTGTTAAATTTTCTTTGTACAATTCCCCACTTTCTGCGCTCATTGCATAACATTGCTAACTTGTTATGAAGTTGTCTAACTTTGCCATCACATCTCCAACCTCTACTGTTGAAAGTTTTGTTTAAATGGCTATTCAATACCCAACTGCCGTATGACCAAGTTGTTTCGAATTTGCCACAGTGTGCTTATGACACAAAAACAACAAGAAAACAGTCCCATAAAAAAACACATAAACCCCACCCCATAAAACATTACATACACTGGATGTAAGGCAGAAGGTACAAGGCAAGAATAAAGTCCAGGCTCTTTAAAATAGTTGCAGTAGCAGTCACTGCATTGCTCTCGTAAAGAACTGGGTAGCCGTTAAGTAATTAGATAGTTCTGCAATAAGTGCTGTTTTGGAAACTGGGCTGTTTCAGTTTTGAAGGCCTTCAGTCTTTTTCGTGACAGAGTTGGCACAGTGTGTGGAGCCCTGTAGTATTTTTAGAGGCTTGAGTTGCGTGCAGGTCTCATATACATCAGAGAGATGGGGATTGAGTTAGCAGTCGATGGTCTTTGAGGCAGAGCAAACAATTCTGTCCAGCTGCTTTCTCTGCTGAGCTGTGAAGTTGCCATACCACACACATATATAAGGTGAGAACACTTCATATCGTCACTCCGTCAGCAAGATAGAATCCCCTTCTCTGGACAACACAAATTTTTATTTGGCACAGCAGGGTATGAGACTTCATATCGGTCCCCTGATTCATCACCACATGAGATCAGTCTTACAACTTTTTGTGTCGTCAGCAATAAAAATTTTAACAGAATCACAATGTTAAATGCCGAAGTTTGTATACAGTCAATACAGTATACAGAGCCCTGAGGTGCACCAGTGTTTACATGCTGAGCTTAAGAGAGCCTGTTTTTAATTTGATGACCTGTGTTACATTTTGCTTTTAATATGACCGTTTTTTTGGTGAGATCATAATAAAAGCAGAGCTATAGTTTACAAAGAGAGCCAGTTACGCACAGGTTCATTAATAACCAAAAATGTTTGTTGCACATTTGCAAATGACCTTTTCTTTGCTCTCTCCAATAAACCCCCAAACATAACCAAAAAGAACAGTCCGTATCCAGTCTGTAGAAATTGGTAAACGTAAGTGTCCATAAAATGAGGTTTCCACAAGCAGTTGTAATGGTTTTTTAACAACTGCAGGCAGTGTTTATCATCATAAAGGGCCTTCTGGAGTTGACGCTCGTTTCAGCACCCATTCGCCTTTATGTTTCTCTAAACATAATGATGAGCATTTGGTCTGTTTTTATGGCAGCTGATAATTACCACCTCTGATTGGCTCCCTAAAAAACTCCCCCATTGAGCTTTTGCTTTCCTGCCTCCCACTCAGCTCAGTCACACTGTGCGGTTTGTGGACTGAAGATCAGTAAAATCCACTTGGAGGCTAAATGCTCTGCCTCTTTTATTCTCGACCACAATTATAGACAAAATTGTGGAGTGGGATGGATCATGTGACCTGTGGATGGAAACAGTGAAATCTGGTGCAGCTGGAGGGCAATTCACTGACCAGCATGCACCATTCTGAACTGACTGTGTGCACTGTGTAGGAGAGGTGATTGATAAGTTCATGGCGGACATTGTTTTTTTTCCCTCAAAAATAAAAAATAAAAAACATGCCCTCCTGAAGCGATACACTCGGTCCAGCAGTTGTGGAGCAAATGGATTCCCTCTTTGTATCGCTCAGTGTTTTGACCTCCAGAAAGGCATCCACAGCGGTAACGACATCATCAGCTCTAAGCTTCTTCTTTAGGGAGGAAGTGTCAGACTGAGGGTGCCACATCAGGTGAACAGGGTGGACTTGCCAGTTTTAAATCCCTGAAACAGAAAAGCCACAAAATAACTTAAAACTTTGTGCATAATCACTAAAAGATTCAAACTAAATGTGCATCTAATAAGAGCTGCATAACTCACCTTTTATCTACTCTAGGCCACGAACTTATTAATCAACCTTCATATTGAGGGTTGTGCTTCTTTTGCTAAGTTTTTATGCATCTGTACTTTCTTTTTAATATATTTCTCTTGTACGTGGCAGAAATCAGAGGCAATCAGACCCTAATACACAGTACAGACCAAAGATGTGCATTAATAAGTTAGATAACAGGCCTTACATGAGATTCTGTGTGATGATTAGTCTTTGGGGATTTAGTTAGAAGAAGTGTCAGACCCACCAATTAAGCTGCTTCTTTCTTGTGAAATCTTTGCTAAGTTTTTGCAACATATGGTTTCCCACATGTATAAGGTTGGTGACTGTCTTTTCAATCTGGAGCCGTACAACTCCTTATTAGGAGGCAGCTGACAGCAAATGTTCAGGAAATTTAAACAACTTTTGGTTCATTTTAGTTGGTCAATATTGCAGATGTCACTTTGGACTAATTCTAATTGTGTGATATTGAAATTCTTAATGAGAGAAGTTTCTTTCCTCGATCAAGCAGATGATATTCTAATTCTGTTTGATGAGGTCTTTCGTGATATTCTACTTGAACATAGAGGTGTAAATGAGCTCAAGGCTTGAACGGTGCTGGAAGAAAAGTCTGATTCATAAGAAATCAGCTGAAGGTGATGACAGCACCCCTTGTTGTAGCGTGAACTGTCCATCCCCTGTGCATGAACTCATCATTGCTAATTTATGCGGTCCATAAGGGCAAAGTCATCATAAAACTTTTTTTTTCAACGTATGAGTCGCAGAATGTGAAATTGTGGTGGAGGTTAGGTGGTAAAGATGCAAACAATTTATGTTCTAGCTCCACAAATTATTTTCAGTCTGTCAGAAAATGTCAGTAGATTGAAAGATTATGTAGCTTACTTTTTTGTGTGGGTGTGAATCTGAGGTTCATCTGATAAACAAACTGCAGGTACAACCAAGGATTTCAAAAGAGGGACACAACAAGTAGAGCTTCATTTGTCTGAACTGAGTGCTGCTGTGAAAATGACGGCAGGTACCTTAAATTTTTTTCCCTCTAGTAGATCCATAGGTATTTAAAGGACTGTATCAGGTGATTTCTCAAAGTCATCATGCATTCCTCCATTGAAAATCACGGTGGCTTTATGAAACAACTCGACATTCTGTAGTGCTCAGAATCCCAATAAATCCAAAAAATTAACGACTCAGACAAGTTGGATTTTTGGGGGGGTTTTCTTGCTAAACTTTTATTCAACAATGAAAAAGTTACAATACATTTTAAGGCCATTGATAATATAAAGACTTCTAAACTGTTGCACACTGACAAAGACATTGCTGAAGCTTTTGGGCATTGTTCCCTGGCACTGAATTAAGATTTACTGAAAATGGAATGAAGTAACAATCTCATTGATATGCGTGAACAGAGTATTCTCTCTCTCTCTCTATCTCTCTTTCTCTGTCTATCTCTGTCTATCTTTTGCCTTTTTATGTTTGAGTGCTGCAACTTGTGTGAAACCGAAAACCTCACATAGCTGCTGTGATGTGCTGTCCTCGGGCTCAATTCATTCTTCAACCTTTTTGCCCTTCTGTGTCAGTCGAAACCTCTCATTTTTCCTTGTTAATCACTGGTGAATGTTTCAGGCTCTATGTCAAGCTGTTGCAGCGAGTGAATCAATGCGGGGCTATTCTTTACTGTAGATCCCTTTGGTAAAGTGCTCTTCTGGAAGTCCTCCAGCACAATCTCTCTTTCAAGAAGTCTGATTATGTACAATGGCCCTTGGCCCTGGATACAAACTTTTGTGCTTCATGCTACTTGAAGTGCTTTTGTGTCTGTTTTTTTAAAACCCTAGCTTGATTTAAAAAAGTAAAAAATAAAGGTGTATTATTATTATTATTATTATTGTTGTTGTTATTATTATTATTATTATTATTATTATTATTATTATTATTATTATTATTGTTATTGTTGTTGTTGTTGTTGTTGTTGTTCATCTGGTGTAAAAAAAAAAAAAAAGGTTTATAATTCAGTACCTGCAAAACTTATGATAGTTCCATCATCTACAGCTGCTGTATTGGATAGTAATTAACACTTGTTAGCATGCTAACATGCTAAACTGAGATGGTATAGATGGTAAACATTATTCTTGCTTTGCATCAGCATGTTAGTGTTGTCACTGAGAGCATGTTATCTGGCTGATGTCAGCATTACGCTCAAAGCACCTCTGGTTATAGAGTCTTTGTCTTGTTAATTGGAAGCTGAAAAGAGAACAGAAAGCAACTTTCAAAGCTGCCAGGCAGTTACACACTTTCAATCCTCTTTGCTTTTCTTGTCCGTCTCATATCCCCCTTGGCAAAATTAATTTAGCCGTTCCTTGTTCACAGCAGCTTTGTGAGTTTGCTTTAGTCTTCGAATCCCTGAAGATTTCTGTAATTACACATTCCGACCTCTGTGAAAAAAACGGGGTGTATGCGTGTTTGTGCAAATACTGCCTATGTGGGTCCTTGTGCTTTGAGGGTTTTGTGTAAGTGTATTCTACATTTACTGTTCTAATGGATTATAATACATCTCTGTAAGTCAGTGTTTCTGTGTGCTTTTCGGTGTTTATTTACAACCCACCTTTGCTTAACGTCGAAGGTTCAGAAGTGCTCCTGTGTGAAGCCTGTGGCTCTCTGAAGCATTGTGGTAATGGTGAGGTTGGATTATGCATGCATGCACCACTGCTTTGACTCGTCTAAGACCAAAAATAGTTCCTTCTTCTTAGATTTTCGAAGTTATTACAGGACAGGCTTTCTAATTTGCCCAGGTGCATTTCAAAGAATAAAATTAGCCTGACACATCTATTAGATTTCTATTTCAGTTTTCAGCAATATGAGGGAGCAGTATATTGTGTAGCACCCTCAGGAGGTCTCCAAACTGAGGCAAATTATAAATCAAGTCTGCATCTGAGGGTTTCTTTCTTTCTTTTTTTCGCTGTTACAAGTCAATATCAAGGTACTATTAAGATCTTATTAAATCCTTTCCTTTTTTTTTCTTCCAAAATATTCTGAAGGGACATGATGGGTGTGGGGGTTTTTTTTGTTTGTTTTTTGTTTTTTCCTGCCATGGACAGCAAGAGGGATCAAACTCAGCAGGAGACAGATTGCAGTTATACACCAACTGTTTTGTTTTCCTTTTGCTGAGTTATCTAGATGCAGAACTATAAATATTATTTTTAGAAATTATGGTTATTTACAATCTTTGAAACACAGACTGAGGACTGCTGCTTACACACACATTGCATACTGTATACTGTTCCAGTGGAGATATACACTAGATAAGAAATACATTGTTGTATATACAGTGTGAATTTTCAATTCAAAGTTGAAATATCTTAATAAGCAGAAAATCAATCATCAGACATTTTGATAACAAATTCATTGTCATAATTATCATTTTTTAGGAAACTGTTGTGAACATGAACTGCCTGTCTGGACTCTTATTTATTAGGATTTCATCAGTCTTACTCTGAGTTTGGGATGTCTTTTGTTGTTGTTGTTTGTTTGTTTTTTTCAAGTAAACAACAACAACAACAACAACAAGTTACAATACCTTTAGCTTTGGGAAATGTAGATTTTTTTTCTTTGCATTTTCCACCAATCTAATCTTCACCCATTTGATCTTCAGACATGATGTCCTGTTTGAAAGTATTTTTCAGCCAACTTAGGATCAGCAAGTACACGGTCATGGTAGGAAGCCTGTTCTTGTGGCTGTACAATGTGTTGCTTATTGCAGCCAAACAGTAGCTGCTTTGTTCTGCAAATACTGAATAGCCACAGCTTGCAGCACAGCGCACATCCACTGCTGTTTTTCGCTTTATAGTGACCTTAAGATAACAGGCTATTTCTAGGAAGACCTGAGAGGGAACTCATTCAGTTATAGGAGGTGGAGGAAGGAATTTGCTGGGAGGGATATAAAGTTTGTCTTTCAAAAGATGTATTTTTTAAGCCATAGGCTGATGGGGCGCCTAATGTCCTTGAGTGCATACAATTTTAGGTGATAAACAACATTCACAGTTTCCTGCATCGCTTGCCCCTGCAACCAGGATGGTTACTTCAGCTGAAGATCGATGGAAGCTTTTACCGTTGGTCTCTATCTACGTCTTAAAATGCTTTCACCTCTGCACAAAGAGCAGAAAGCACTTACACACACAGCTGGAGAGCACTTTATCCAGTCTTTTGACCTCAGAATGTTGTGTACAAAACCTGAGTCAAGTTAAGTATGTCAATCATTTTTGGAAATTGGCGCGAAAATTGGTGCTAAAAATTTGATTTCTTCACTGTAGTTAATGTTTTGCAGTGTCATAGCTTAACTGTCACTAGCATCTAGTTCATGAACACAGCAAATACCTGGAAATTACTAGTTTTTTTGGGTCTCCTTCCCTAAAAATGTCACCAATGCAAAACATTTTTGTACTGCCAATCAAGGCAGAAGAAGAAAGCAAAAAAGTGGTATGGTACATTCACTTTTTATTGCTTATGACATTCATAAGGTTTATATACTTGATAAAGGTCCAAACATCAAAATGTTGTTTCTGAATTTTCATTCTGTAAATGTAGAAGACAGTGTGCTGGAGTTTCTTTGCTATACTTTAGTCAGATTGTGGTCTGTCTCTGACACACCTGCTCATTCACAAGTGTGCCCAACTCTGTTGCTTGTCTTTTTAGATCAAGACTGCAAAAACACTTGGTCGAAGTTAGGGAAAGATCATGGCTTTATTATATATTTAAGGAGGACACATCTCATCTCTAAGATTTTTCCTAAAATTAATCTTTGATAGGTCGTGGCCTAAGATAGGGGAAGATAGGTTTTTATAGTTCACTCTACATGCAAGTGCAGCTCAGCTCTTTGAGTAATTATGCAGAGAGGTTAAAGTTAAGAACTTTATGGTATTTCTGTCTCTCTCTGCACGTATTCACCATGCTTTGAAGGAGCACCCTCTCTAATTGTTGCCTACATGTTCTCTTAGACCTCCTTGGACGAGCCCTTGAGACAAAGTTAGGGACTGCATGAAGGCTGAAATATGAACTATTTGCTCTTGTAAAATCAGTCTTAAAACATAGGAGGCTCCAGTTCATTGAACATCTTCGGACTGCCCATACCCATGCAGGCCACCCACGATCACACTAAAGTAGAACACTGTCCAACTAATAAGACGCATCCCTCTTACTGTGACACACAGTGCACACACAATTGATGAATGAGGCAATTAACCAACACTCAGAATGACTGCTATCAACACTACAGCTCCCACATGAGAAATAATAGCCTGGGACATTTGACACAAGCAGATAAATGAAAGGTGATAAATTTACCGGGGAAACGTGAGGAATGTTTTTCATATATATATTTATTTATATTGTTGTAGTCTGTAAGTGGGAGCATGTGTTATACAATACACCATCCCACCTTTTTTTGTCTCATACTGATAAAGGGGATGGATTTTTTGGCTACAATTTATAAGTAAATTTAAGCTATTTAAGCAACACAGTTTCATCTAAAATGCGTTGGAGTTGGCTTACAGACACAGACTAGAAAAGAGAAAAATAATAATAGCATAAAATCACAACTTTTTAATGTACACATGGATAACCGACCAACCAAATGAGGACAACAGGTGGACTAGGTATATAAAGAAAACCCTTTCAACAAAACATTAAAACCTGGACCTTCTGGAAGGACAGACAGGCATTTGGTCAGAAGATCTCACGTCTCAGACAGCATTGTATTTGGACCGAAGTTCACTTACATAAGCAGAGGCAAGACTATTCAAGGCTTTGTATACAACAAACAAACTTTTTTTAACTCAGTTAGCTGAGAAGGATCCAGTGGAGGGAGCAGAGAGTTGGAGTTATATGGTCTCTCTTCCTTGAAAATGTTAAAAGCCTCAGTGCAGCACTCTGAACGAGCTGGAGACAGGTTCAAAGGGTCCGAGGGACACCAGAGTATGAAGAGTTGCTGTAATAAAAAGGTGGATGGAGATGTAGGTGTCGATGAGCTTCTCCAAGTCAGATATGCACATGAATGGTCCTGATTGGAAACAAAGGTGATTGTAGCTGAACTACACAGACTTTTTTGTTTATTCAACTTCAGTGTGGAATCTCATTTGATTCCTAAATGTTTCTTTATGGCTTCATAGAGAGGCAAGTGATGCTGCATTCAGCATGTGGACTTTACCTCGGTAGTGTTCTCTTTCTCAGCTTTCCTGTTTTACATCTTTTCCACAACAAAAACTTTCATTGGCATTACAGCTTGTTACAACTGATGTGTTATCTGAAGACATTTCAAATACATAAGCATGCACACAGACACACAGCACATATAAAATTACTCAGCAATAAAGACAAATGTTTTTCCTATTGCAGCCTACCCCAAACAACAGGATACTGTAAGCAAGAAAAAAACATAGCAGAGCTGGCCACAAAATTCAGAGAAAAAAAATCCGGAGGCTTCAAAAAATTTGCTATTCCCCCTCTGCACTCGGTTTGAATCAAGTGTAATAAGCGAGACAAGGGGGTTGAGCTTTTGATCGCCTCTCTGATTCTCAAATCTTGCCATCTGTCTCCTTTCCTCTGAAACTGAGAGATGTGACAGATGTGAATAAGCAATCTGCATCAGATGATAATACTTAGCAGTGCAGGGATATCAAGGTTCAAACTGGTGATGTTTTTTCTGCTCTTAGCAAGGCACTTCAGTCCTCACACTCCTGGTGTTAAACAAGGATAAGAAGAACCGAAAAGCATCACATAAGAACACAATGACAGCAGAAAAAAATACAGCAAAGTAGTTGAAAGTGTAAAATATTTAAAGATGTACAGTAGTAGTTTACTGCCTTTGTTGGCTTTGTTTCCCAAGTAAATAACAGGTCAGTTTAATCTGGCAGGAAAAGAGTTTTAATCCACAGTAATTTACTGTTTTATACACAGTTTAACACTGCAATTAATTTTCACAGTAGAGTGCTGTATATTCTATGCTAAAAATCAGTAACTGTAGAAAATCACAGTAGTTAAATTACTACCATGCAATATAACAGTAACCGAATGACTCCCGTGAAAAAGAGTGAAGTAATAGCAATAGTTAAGGCCTAATGTAAACACTGTCTTTACTATTATTCAGAATTGTATATTATGATTAATCTGCGGTGGTCTGGGAGACAGGGTCCAATTCCTAATGTGGTAAACTTTCCTTGTGAAATAGAATATATACTGTATATGCTACTATACGGTGGAATTAGCACTGAAAATGAATGTACTGTAAAAAAAAAAAGGTATTGTAAAAGAATTACAATAAAGAAGCAAGCACTGTGAATAGATTTTACAGTAAGGAACAGTTCTGTAAAGCTATATACGGTAAAGAAACTGAATGTTAAAAGCACGTAAGCTACATTCTGCCCTATAGAATATTATAAAAAATTAAATTAAAAAACAGCTGAGTGAGATTTTCTGTAAATGTCAAATTATGAGCTACATTAAACTGATTGACTTGAGTTGAGTATAATCCGGAGTGCTGTCATTCTTGCAGTGGCCTTAATTAATCACTTAAGACCACCAAGAGTGGACAAATAGAGGATGTGGTTCCTTTCACATTTGTGGAGTTTACTGTTTCTCTCTTTGCTTCACAGAGGGATCCCGGGGAAGAAATGTGGCACTATCGTCTTGTCTGCAGAGGAACTGAGCAACTGTCGAGTGAGTAAGCCATGATAACTTCCCATGCCAAACACATATTATCAGGCAAACATCTGTCAGTAAAGCCTGGTTTAACAGTTTATGTGCGTAAAATTGATATTGTGGAAGCTTTGAGGCGCCAGTGAAGTGTTGGGCCACAACCACAGACAAACTAAACTTTCTGTTGGCTCTGTTCATCCTGTTTTAAGAGAGAAATCCACAGCAAACTAAGAGATGAAAAAGTCAGTGTTTGGTCCATCTGTCTTTTAAGAAAACTGTCCATTTGGCATGCTGTTTAATCTTTTGTCTGATTCTTAGTTTTGTTTTATAATTCTTTCGTTGGAATTTTAAATAATTCATAACATCATTTTCAGGTACTTTATTTAGTACCGCATGTACTTGTATGGCTGCTTTATGATTAAATAATACTAAGCTAATACTAAAACTGAACCACCACAGCTTTGTAGCACCTCCTAACAACTCCTGTCTTCTCATGGAGCTCCGTGGACTCAGCATCTACGGAACCAGCTGCAGACCTGCCAACCTGTATGCATTCTGCATAGCTGAAACGCATTAAATTAGGCTGGTGCACTTTGTCGCTCAAAACTATGCAAAAAGCTTGTGACACCTGTGATTTTAATTGTGCAGGTGCAGTAATCAAGTCTAACAGCATAAGGCAGCAGCGCGTAGCCTTTGGAAAACAAAACAGGAAGAATTTGACCAGTCATGGGCCCAGATTATTCCCCTGGCTTTTACCGAAACATTCACTGGGGATGAGTGAGCATGATTGACAATTCATCGATGTTCAGGGAGTTTAACATTTTTCTCAT
>JAQLOL010000012.1:20884181-20911594 GCA_029783665.1 Naso thynnoides | reverse complement strand
CATCCAATCTGTAAATAATTTAACAGCTGGTGTGTGTGTGTGTGTGTGTGTGTGTGTGTGTGTGTGTGTGTGTGTGTATTTTTGTGGTGAAGACAGACTTGACATTAAACAACCTTTGTTGGTACTTTTCACAATTATCCAGGATATTTAAAACTATGTACAGCAAGTTTTAGCTGTGACCAGCAGCACTGCAGGTCTCTCTGTCAGTCGATCGGTTGGTGGGTTGGTTGGTTCCCCACTCTTTGTGGCCAGTTTTGGCCCTAGGAGACTGACATTTGGCATGGAGGTCAAGTGTAAGTGTGTGTGTGTGTGTGTGTGTGTGTGTGTGTGTGTGTGTGTGTGTGTTAAGGTGTGTGTTTGTGTTCATGCCAGTTGGCTAAAACGGGGAGCGGCAATGGGGGTGGCCTATTGCAAAAAGGCATTTAACCTCTAAATGGATTCACAAATTGAGTGGGTTGGTGAATCGATCATGAGCCAAAGGACAGCTGATTAACTGCTTAGGTCAACTGGCAAAAAAGGGGTGTGGTAGTGGGAGTGACCTGTAACGAAACACACACACAAACGCACACACTTTCATTGGTCATGGTTTTCCCTGCCCCTACACTTGAGCCCCACCTCTTCATCATTCATCATGGTCACAGCTAGTGCAAATTCGCGCTTGTTAATATAATAAACTTTAGAAAAGAAAAAGATGAACACGCTTTACTTTCT
Source organism: Naso thynnoides (assembly GCA_029783665.1). Taxonomy (NCBI): domain Eukaryota; kingdom Metazoa; phylum Chordata; class Actinopteri; order Acanthuriformes; family Acanthuridae; genus Naso; species Naso thynnoides. The sequence continues at coordinate 20,910,883 of JAQLOL010000012.1, read as the reverse complement.
CCTTTTGACAGTCTCAGGAGAACAGTATTTATTTGGGAAGAGAATGTTTTTCATTTCAGCAGAGCTATTAGCTAACAACTACACTGTGAAAAATGCTACAATTATGAATATATAGAGATCATAGCTTTTATCAATTTCGGCTGACAGATTTATTCTTAAGACTGCAAAGTCTAAAAATGTCTTTGGAGACACCATTGTTGTTGCTAAAATGTGTTTTTTAAAAGTCTTTCTCTCCAGGAGTAGAAAATTAGCAGAATAATGATGAAAGGAGAAGCAGATAAAGCTAATAAACTAGGGGTAAACAGTAGCAAAATGTTTAACTACAGATACCATCAAATAATTAGCTTTTTTCATTGCAGAAGATCAGAGGCCCTCTTTCAGTTTATATGGTCTCCTATCACCACTGGCACAGAAAACTTAGTGGAGTAAACATGAGCAGCCCCAGACCTCGTTTTGTTGCAATCTCCACATGATATCTCCACAGCTGCTGTAGCGCTGAGGTCATGTTAGCAATGGGGCGGCCTGTGATGCAGCCCCAGAAAATGTACCAAAACTCCTTGAAATTTTGAAAATACAGTCATTTTCATTTTTGCCAAGAAAAAAAATGGGAAAAAAAAAGAATACTACCCTCACGTCTGTATGCTATGCATGAAGTAGAGCTAGCAGCTGATTAGTATAGCTTAGCATTGGGACTGGATAAGGAGGGAAACAGCTAGTCTGGCTTCATGTTCTGGTAACAAATTCCAAAAATTAACACATTATACCTTATTCTGTTACTTCATTCATACAAAGAACAAAATGTAACAACTGGCAAATGCAATTCCTGGTATTTCATACTGTAAGTATATAATCTCTGCAATAATTCTCGGTAGGAAAGAATTAAGTGTTTTTCCCAAAATACCAAGCTTTTTTATCAAGACTGCACAGTGTAGGAGAAAAGGTGTAGAGTTTGTTGATCGTCATCATCATCTGTGATTGCGTGAGGAAACCTGTCCAAGAGTATAACTCTAATTTTTATAAGAGAGTGAATGCAATACTTTTTTTTTTTCTGAACAAAATCAGGAGCTGTGCCAGCCTCTTCCTTGAAGACAACCTGAATATGAATTTTGCAGCCAGTATCCCATGTTGTGTGACCCTGCACACACCACCTGATGCACTGACTGACTTTGTTTGAATTATTTCTCAGTGTAATGCCAAAGTTTGCAGCAGATTGAACAACCAAATGTATGTAGGGCAGGAGAAAATATCTCTGGTCATTTTGTATCAACCGACTTCCACCACAGTTTGATTTAGATCAATCTGAACCATTTTGACAAAATATAATAACAGACTTAGGAACACGTGCCTCGCACAAGATTGTTCTCCCATGTGATCCAGTTTGAGTTGGCGTCCAGTAAAGTAATTTATTTAAGTGTATTAAAACCTTTCTTCAACTCCATGTGAGAGTTATTAGAAGTTTTTGTAGCTGTCTAAACACCACAGCTATCAATATATTGGGTTACATAAACTTGATTAACTCCCACTTGCAACCACAATCGACTCACCCCAAGCGACCAGTTAGCAGGGGCGGTTTGCACAGCGCTGTGCAAACACAACACTTTGAGGTGGGGGGGCTTCGCTGTTAAGCAGTCTTCAAAATAGAAGTCTGCATCAGTAAGCCCTGCAGGATTTCTGACATATGCAGCCCACTACCTCCTAATCTTGCAACTGTGTTTCTTATTCAAACATGTTTGGCTTACCCTGCAAGAAATACAAGGCTTATGTGCTGTAGTTTTTAGGGAATTCTCAAAATAATACAGCAGAGTCACTTGTATTAAGCCACTTTTAGGAACTGGGAGCTGAAACCTAAGCTGAATACTTGCAGTCAAACATAGTGTGATTAACAACTTTATTTTTGTTACAAAATGTGCTGAGTTGTGTGCTTTCATTATCCCGAATGTTTCCAAAAAGTTCAAACTCAGAAAAATCTTATTTGTTCATGGTAACGGTGCTCTTTATGTGTTGCCTGTTGCTAACTTTCGAGGTAACACGGCCAGAGAGTAAGACCATAGCCAGACCAAATCAGGTGATTCGGCCAAAACGCAGGTTTTCAGTGTGATTGAGACCTGTCTATTTTGGCAGTGGCAGTCCGAACCAGAGCATCTGCAGCTAAAAAAGTTGAAACTGGCTTTGTCACAGCCGGCTGTGTTACACTGCGGCAGCCAATCATGTGAAGGAGCTGTCTTCCAGCGGTCAAACACCACCCGTGGATTAGGGGAAAGATAGAGGACGCATCTTGACTTCACACAGTGGGTCCTGTTGTGTTAATTAAATGACACTGTAGCATTTCAACAACACTGTAGCAGGTCCACCTGATTTGGTCTGAATACAACCTAAGGAAAGAAGTCTGCAAACGAGCCTAAACATAACATGAATAAAATGAATACATTACCTCATCTGTAAACATTTCTGCCTGAGTCAGTCAGATAGATTTTCATCTCCCATGGTGGCTGTTTAACAATGCAATAAACAAATGACCCCATTATTGTTCGCAATGTCATCCAACTACCTCTTTTGTTTTCATTGTTTTGATTGAGAGCTCTCCAGCAAAATTTGCATATTGTGCATTCAGCCTAATGATGATAGCATCTCAGAATTTCCATATGAACCTCTACGACAATATACTGCCTGTTTCTGCCCACCTATAGAACCAACAAAACCCCGTTCCACTTCAGCAAAGCAATCTTCAACTGGTTTGTGTTTGAAATCTTTCTTTTTTCTTTCTGTTCCCAGTATATTTGCAACAGGATATATGAACAGTGCAGAGTGGGAGCAGAGCAGCATGAGTTTGCCTGCAGCATTTCTCAGTGTTCCCTCTCGCTGTGAGATAAAGCTTCATCACTCAAACAAGCTGATACAACCCTAGGAGGATTTTCATGTGACTTTATTTGCAAAGATTTAACTGTTGAGCTGTTTGCAGTTTGTGTCTTTTGGCCACTTACAGCCAGTGGAAAAGTGTCGCCATTTGCTGTGACAGAGTAAGTTTATGTCTGTCTGTGTTTGAGAGAAGCTCCAACTTTTTTTGCCCATCTTTCTTTTCTCTGCTTTTTAAATTCTTTAATTGTACATTTCTGTCACCAGGACAGCCCCAAATTTCTTCTGTGTCGCCTTAAAATTTCACTTTCCATTTTGCAATAAATCAAAAGAGTAGCATTCACCACATTTGCTACAGTGCAAACTTCTTATTGTGTGAGCAGAGAGCAAGTGGCATAGAGAAAATAGGAAACCTGGAGCAGCTTTGAGTGGAGTGAATAGAAGATGCTTTCGAGTGGAGGAGCAGAAATTGTTGCCATAAGCTGTTTTTGCAATCTTATTACATTCTTCAAACCAACAAGACAACATACAGAGCAGATTTCTTCTCCTGTGGCTTCTCTTAAAGAAAGAAAAAAATATGCAAATTCAGGGAAATAATTACCTACTCGTAGAATCAGATGATCATGTGCTGAATGTTACCTATTATAAATTCGATAGTATACTTTTGGAACACAGAGAGAAATGCCATCATTTGTCTTTGCTTATCACGTTAAGTCCACCTTCTCATCTCCTTCCCTCCCCTGTTTCTCCTTCTGGCCTCATTGCTTTGGCCTTTAATTGAGTCACTACCCAATTTTCCTCCCTTCCACCATTGTCTTTTATCTTTTTTCCACATTTAACCCTGAGAGACACAAACACACTGTCTCACACCATTCCAGCCTGTGTGAATCTGATGTAAATGCACTGGTTTGGACCTCTGACAATACTTTACTACCTCTCATCATCTCCCCATCACTCCTCTCTTTATTAGTGGAACAACTCTTTCTGCACTAACACACACACAAACACACACACACACACACACACACACACACGCTCAGCTCATCTCCCCTGACACAAACACTCCTACATTACTCCCCTGAGGGTGTGAATGTGTCTCTACCCAGCCTGACCCCTCCCCTTTTTAAATATTGATACTCTGATTCTCTCCATATTAGCAAATGGCTGTTGATCACAGACCTTTGCAAGAATGTGTGTTCGTGCAACAGAACCTTAATGAGGCAGGAGCAGATGCATATTTAATATCCCCAACACATTCCATCACCATAAACGCTTTTATGTGCCTATTAGCACTGCAGAGATTTAATGGTGTGTCCTTCCATTCGCTCACTGAAAGCCACAACGTTGCCGAAAACCGAACTTTGTGGAAAACCTGATCGGCAAATCATTGGAAGTCCTATTTATTTATGTAATATAATAGTGATAAACTTTATTCTAGAGCATTTCTCAAAATCGACATTACGAAGTGCTTCACAAAAGCAACAAGAATATAAAATGGAAACAGAGAAATCACAAAATTGTAAAAAGAATAAAAAGAAAAAATACAATAAAAATTTAAAGGAGTTTGAAACATTTCAAAGAAAATTAAAACTCAAGTAAAATCAGGAAAGGCTCTCTGATAAAAATATGTTTTAAGAAGGAATTTAAAAGAGTTCACTGACTCAACTGGCCTGATTTCCTCGGGCAGGTTGCTCCAGAGCCTCAGGGCCCTGACTGCCAATAATCTGTCCCCTTTAGTTTTCAGCCGGGTCTTAGCAATAGATAAAATACCTTTGCCCAAGGATCTCAAAATACGTCCCAGCTTGTACGGTGCTGAAAGGTCAGAGATATAGCTTGGAGCAAGGCCATGAGGAGTCTTAAAAGTAATCAGTAAAATCTTAATATCTATCCCAAAACATATAGAGAGCCAGCATAAGGTGGCTAAAACAGGAGTGATGTGATCACACCATGTAAATGTAAAGCAAACAAGTGAAGCCTTTGTGTTTACAGCAAGTTTTGGTACAAAGCTGACTGATTGACAGAAGTGAAGCCAAATAACTGAGCCTTTGGACTGTTGTCAATATTAAAATTATGTTTTGTTATGAAGTTGTGCTGTGGATTCACTGTTTAGTTTAATTGTTTAAATACAGACAGGGATAGCAATGCATTAAGTAATGGTTTAGTAAAAGAAATTGAGCTTTAAAAGTTTAAAAATTATCTTTTTTTCAACTTGTTAATACTATACCTAATATTGTGTTTATTTTTCATTTATTAATGGTGAAGCGGGGGATGCTGGAGCCAATCCCAGCTGACACTGGGCCGGTACACCCTGAACAAGTTGCCAGTTCATCACAGGGCTGACACAAAGAGACAAACAAACATTCATGCTTACATTCACACCTACGGGCAATTTAGAGTCACCAGTTTACCTAATCTGCATGTCTTCGGACTGTAGGAATAACCCAAAGCCGCCCGAGGGAGCCCATGCAGACACAGGGGGAATATGCTAACTTCATGCAGAAAAGCCTGATTTGAACCCCTTACCTTTTTGCTGTGAGGCAACAGTGCTAACCACTGTAACGCCACACTGCCATGTTTATTTTTGATCTATTGATTAAAATAATGATAATTTAACTGATCCATCTGAAAGCTTTTCTTCCAATAAGACTTCACATGCAGCGGTCAACATGAAATGTGAATGTGGGTAGTGAAGCATCAACCTGACAAGCTGAACCCTATTTAGTGTCAGCAGGTGAACCCACAGAACTCCTTCAGGGCCACGCGAGTGAGCCACAAACTCATGTTGTCAGTGAGTTGCCTTTGATGTCTACAGCAAATCCCAGAGAGCTCACAGAGCTGCACACTTGCAAAATTTCAAATAAACATAGTTTACATAAATCAGCGCATGACATTTGAAGCAGCTTAATTTGCAGTTATTGCTGAGACATAAAGTGCATGCAGTGACTAATGATGAACTTGGTTCTTTCATTGCATGGATTTGTCACTTTCCGTTGCAGGATTAATAAATAATCTCACCTTGTCTCCCTTGATTTTCTTCGATTTTCCTTCACCGGGAACACATGACCAAAAAGATCAAATACATTTGTTAAAGTTTGAGAAATGAAAGTGATTTGATTATATTACACTGTGTCTTGCACAGATGGAAATCTCAGTCTATTAGTGGTTGAGCCTCGGATAGAATTTAAGCTCCCAGCTGTTTCTTTAATCGATTTAATGAAGTGGAAGGAAAACATTGTCCATAATATGTCTTCAGAGTTTTAAAAATGAGTGCACGATGCAATCCAGTGCAACCTACATTGTAAGCTCAAACTCTTCTTTGAATTGTAGAGACACAGTATCACAGTCAGTACTTGTTGAAGTTGGGTACTTGTTGAAACAGAAAATTCATACACAGACACACACACACACACACACTCATCCAGCATCCAGAGACAGAGGAAAGAAAGCGACAGAGATGAAGTGAAATCTGTTGCGACAGCAAATATTTCTTCTTGTGCACGTTCTGATGACACAAGCAGTCAGCTGCCTGTGTGTCAATCAGTACGCGGATAGAAAGCCAGCAGTCCCCAGGAGGATTAAAGGAGTGTTTTTAAGAGAGTGAAAAAGAGTGGGAGAGTGAGTCTTCTTTGGAGGAGGGTTGTAGACATGTGATGTGTCTGTGTCCTCAGGGTGACAGCAGGAATACAGATAAAGTTCCCCTTTAGTGCTGGAGTGGAGTGGATGTGTTCATGAGTGTGTCAGAGGAAAGTGTATGCTGTGCGGCGCCTGGCTGTGTGTGATAAAGACACAGAGAGGACGCTGTGGCAAGATGCATACAGGAATTAAAATGGGCATTGGCATATGTGCACAGACGCGCTCTCGCTCACAGTCCATCACACTCGCAACCTCACACACATTCTTTTTTTTTTTTTTTTTTACTTGCCACTCGGCGCACAGCCAGACACAAGGTGCAGGCACACAACATTAAAAAGCTATTAAGCTATCATTAGTGGCACCCATGGCTGCCCAGCGTAAGACCTCGAGCTCTGACAATCTACTGTTATAGCATCTGAACATACTGTAATGAACCCACTGCATTTCAGAGATTAGCTACTGCCCATATGCCAGAGATTAGTTGGGTCCATTCCCTGCACTGCCACCAGAGAGTTGAGAACAGGGAGGGGTAACAGTAAACAAGCAGTACAAGCCTCAGCACCAGGCGAGTGATTAATAATTGGTGTTGGTAAAAGCACTATACATATCATGATAAATAATGAACCTGTGGAGAAAATGCAGGATTAGGCTAATTTATTTCATAGAGGGGCTGTACTACAGAGAAAGTTGGTTTGCAGAAAATAAATCTCACACCATCTGCTGCGGTACTTTGATTTATTTAAGGTTCCCGTTTTGTTTTTATGGTCTTTGTTACTTCATCCTTTGAATTCACAATAGACTGTATCACCTCCAGACTCAGTTATTTCTTCATGAAAACAAGCCACACTGTGAACCACAAAGAACTTTGTTTACTGATTAATTATTGGCAAACTATAATAAAAACACTGATATGCAAAATTACATCTGCTGTTTTGCCTTCTGCAATCACTTTGTTTATATGTTAGAAACCCAGATAATAATTAAGGACAAATTTTACAAATAATTTTTTTTGGTTATGCAGAAATGGACAATGTGTTGACTAAGAAAAGAATGAACAAAATAACAAAGATCTCTCTGGTGCTATTTTTCCCATTTTTATCATTTTTAAAGGCATAGTGCAACATGAGTCTGGTAAATGTGCAATGCTAAATACGTGGAACACTCTTAAGTTCTCTTATCTGCACTGTATTTGACATATGTTACTGCTGAGCTGAATGTTTACTGGTCAACTAACAGCTTTGTTTGTATTTATATTTTAATAAGCATTATAATTTTTGATTCATGCAGAAAGCAAGCAAAGATGAAGTATTTTAAAACTGCTAAAAACTGTTTAGAAAAAGAGCAAAAAGACTTTGAAAAATGCAAACATTAATTTAAGTGAGTTCATATGATTAATTTCAGAAATTAAGTTAATCATATGCAAACCTTAATTTAGAGGTAATAACTTATAATGATTTTTCATAATGTGATACACTGATTTTGCACTTCTGTCCTCTTAACCACCACTGAGGAAAAATCAATGACTATAATTCTTATCTAAAATATAATATTCTAACTCTACCACCAATGATATCTAAGAGTTCTGAATATGGTCCCAAATTAAGAACAACATTAAGTCCACCATCATCATCATCATTTGGCTAAAACAAGAAGCAAAGCAGCCCTCCAAACATATCAGAAAAACAGAAGCCCAGAGCACAAGTTGTGTATTTTGATTGATGTTTCTCTGAGGCTGGACTAAACTTGAAGCATGTGATGCTTTCCAGATGCTGTGACAGGTATCACAAGAAGTTAGCTTGATGGACATTATATGCTACAATTAGACTTGGTAAGCAGCTGTCACTAATGTCAGCAGGAGCGCATGTGGGTGGATATGGTGCTGTGGCAAGGGATCACATGGCCACATACTTGAACACACCCACACACTTACGCACACTGTTAGACTGTGGTTATTGGTAAAGCAAACATGTATGATAGGTTAATGACCAGTAGTTTATTAAATGAGAGCATTAAGGTGAATTAAAACTACACGGACAAATGCAATTCATAAAATAGTTCTTATATTTAGATACATTTCTGCGTATCTGTATTGGGTGCCTAAGTGAATACAATCTATGTTTGTAGTATGCTTGTTTCTTAGAATGCACTGGACAGGACATACTACCTGTATTCATACTAGAACAGTCATACGATTCTAACTCTACCGCTGCAACTAAAAGCAGTCCTCTTCAGCAGTTAGGTGGTGATCGCAATGTGACATGCTGACGTAAAAGAGAGAGAAATAACACCCAACACTGAACACAACTAGATTGAGTATTTTCTTTGGTCTTTTACTCAATCCTGCTCTTTAAAGTTGAGCTGGGTCTCCTGGGTCCCTAATGTCATTGTTGACTCAGGCCATTATTGGCTGAATCATTGGTTGAATTCAACCAGTTATCACGCCAATGCACCTGTCAATCATTTTGCGGTTCCTATATGTCGAGGGGCAGTCAGTTGGGATCTCTTTGGGTTTACCGTCAGGTGATAGATTGACACAGATAGCAAGAGATAAATAGATATAGCGACAGATAGATAGAGCAGCAGATTAGAGAGAGTAAGAGTGCAAGTGATAACAATAGTGAGAGTGAATGACAGAGTGTTAGTTTAGTTACGACAGAGATTAGGGAGGCAAGTAATCCTCCATCACTGAATGAAGGCTGACTTCATTGGCTTTCATCTCCATGTTCATCTCATTGTCCCTGTGCCGCCTACATCCCACCCACTTGCCAGCAACACTCCAATCAGTACCTTCCACTTATGTCCCCGCCCCTACAGCACATTCATTGGTTGCGTAATTGTTTGAATAACAAATACGTCACAACACAGCAGTGGACGCTCTGGAAAGAGGCATTTCAGCTCGTCTTTCACAGCTCTTTACCTCTACTTTCTTTATTCTGCGTTAGATTGTACCATTACATTCATCGAGTTCTCAGCTAACGCATCAGAAGCTTCACATTTTGACAGAACATCAGAAAGAATGAGTGCTACTCAACTCTTCACTGACTAATATTTATATTTAACTTAAATCTTTGTAATACGTTTTTGTGGTTCTGCCCGCCCCACTGTGACTCAACGCACGGCTCTGCAGCATTTTTGTTATATTGTTTTGTTTGTTTTATGGTCAAGTCTAAATAGTCCTCAATGGTTTTGAATTGTGCAAAATGCAAACTTATTCCCATGTTCACATAAGCTGGCAACGTGCAGAACAAAGTCTCAAAAGTTGAGTCGGACAAGTCATTCTGTCCTCACCCTCGTCAGATTTTACAACCTTTAGTAGATAAAGGAAAGCAAAGTGGTCTGATTAAAATCAATCTATCTATTGGTATCTGTGTGTCACATTAATTACAGCCTCTCAGGTGTGCAAGTGCGGCTATTATTGCAGGTGTTTATGTGGGTGAATCAATGTGCACACATGCTTACCATGGGCTGACTTATCTGTTCTCGTATACTTAATGATCTCCTGTAAATTTAATAAAAATAAGATCCTCTGTTTCTGTGTAAAAATAAGTTTGCCATATGCCAAGAAATATGAATAGGAGTAAACACACACCCACACACACATAGGTGCCAACATACAGTGTTCATGCTCTTATTCATTACCTTATTGTGTGATGCACGGACAGCTGCCTCCATCTGCACTCCCACTATAAACTGTGAAGATAAAAGAGGAGAAGAGAGGGAAGACGAGCGAAACATGCAACATAAATAAGAGCTTCCCCTCAAGTTATCTCACACTTCTCTCCCTACATCTTCCTCAATATTTCCCTTTAGGACAGCGCCACCATGCAGTTCTGTGCCAACAAGCTGGACAAGAAGGACTTCTTCGGCAAGTCGGACCCTTTCATGGTCTTTTACAGAAGCAATGAGGATGGAACGTGAGTCTTTTTTCATTTCAGTGTTTCAAAAGGTTGCTGCAAGGTGCCCTGAGCCTCACATATCCAACTGAATGGAGACCTGATACAATGAAGTAACTGCCCTCAAAAGCCACACGTAAAACCCCAGTTGCTGTATTGCTACCAAGACATTCCAAAGTTTCAAGGTAGTCAGATATTACTTTTCCTCCCCTAAGGCGGGGGGAAATTAGCATCTATTATAGCCTTGGAAATCAGTTTTGAGACATGTAAAACTTAGTTTTGAAAGTAGAATATTATGAAGGTTGTAGTAAGATCATCTGGAAATCATCTTGGAAATAAGGAGAGGCAAAAACAGAGGGAGCATTCGAGGTAATGCAGTACAGCAAAGAGAAATGAGAATATATGTACAGTATGAGAGCAGAGCAGGAGTGGTTTCTGTGGTAAGCACAAGTAGACAGGCTGCATACAGGGGCAAGTATCCTGTTTACAACAAAACCACAACTCCCATGATTATGTCTTACATGAGAGGCTCCAGGAGAGCAAATAGGAAAGAGAGGCAATTACTGTTAAGGCATAAAAGCAAGAACAAAAAACACAATCTGCATTTTCCGTGCATGAGAAAAACACTACCCGTTTCTTAGGCACAGGGATGCACAACACCACCCCCTTCTCCTCACGCTTTCCCAGAGTGCTGTTCAGCCTCCCGAGGGGCTGTGCAGTTGTGGCAGCGTCAGCCATATCTAGCTGGAGATGCTTTAGCAAGTGCTTCATTAGCCGTCTTCCAGCTTTTCTCAGTATTTTTTCCTCATACATAACAGAGTGGGAAATGGATCCCCACAGATGTGCTAGAAGTATCTCTTGTTGGTGCCAGAGGGGGGTACAAATTAGAGGCCTGTGTTTAAAAGGCTTGAGGCACTTAGTGGAGCACAAGTAATCCGAAGCTTTGGGTTAAAAAAATTTTTTTTTGAAAAGAGGTGGATTCACGTTGTTGCTTTTTGAGAGGATATTTGGGGGGCATTCGACTGTAGGCTCTGCGAAACATTTCAGATAGCAGAGAAACCATTTGCATATCATTGTCACACTCGTGGTTTAGGGGAAAGGATTTAAAAGCCAGACTGAAATATTATATTATTCTCTGTGGTCTAAAACACAATACAGCTGGGAGACAGCCCAGGCAGTAAACAAAGCTGGGGACAGCCCTATTTAAAGCATCTCTCCTGTGACCATAGGATCTGACATTGTCTTTCCTGCTGCCTCTGTCCTCTCAATGGCCTGCTCCTCCCCTTATTTCCATATTTACTGTATCTCTCTCCTGGGCTTGTATAATTAACAAGTAATTATAAAGCTTCTTTTTTGAATATATCTTTTCCTAACATTCCTCCTCTTCCTCCTCTAGGTTTACTATCTGCCATAAAACAGAGGTGGTGAAGAACACATTAAATCCCGTGTGGCAGCCTTTCACCATCCCAGTGAGGGCGCTCTGCAATGGAGACTATGACAGGTAACATGCACCCTCCCACTGTTCTCACTTCCTGATGCCCACAGCCGTTGTCTTTCCTTTCATAGCTGAGTCGGGCTCCTTATATCTCCTCTATTTCTCTGCTGTTTCAAAGATCCAAAACACTTGGACTCACAGCTTGAATAATGTTGGTTAAAAAGATTGCCCCCAATGACAAATTCTGCCTTCATTGATTCTATTGGGTCAGTCTATCGGCTGCCTTCATGGCCTCTATCCTGGATCTCTCTACCTGACAAACTACATGCTGGAGAAAGCCATTACTACACTCCGAACATCCATGAGATTAACCAGCAGAAATCAATACCAGTTCAACATGGTGCAGTGTTAAGCCTCCTGTTCTTTCTCCTGTCACATTTTTCTGCTGTTCTGCTCGCGGGACATCCTTTGGTTTGGTGAGCAGCACCAGCGAGACAAAATGAGTCTCACTAATCTCCAATGACCTCCCTGTGTGTGTGTGTGTGTGTGTGTGTGTTTCTGTTATCAAAGATAATCTCCTCAAACATCAAAGCTTGCTGTTATAACACTTAGTTACATTCAATGACAACAGTGTGTGTAAACATGTCGCAATAGGATTTCTCCACATGTTGAAGTGGTATACATTTGCTTTAGACTTCAGTTTTTTACAACATGAACCGCAAACAATAGCTTGTCTAGCTTAATAGTTTGCTATTAACCCAAGCAAAATCATCAATCATTTCATGATACATTATTTCATGGGGTTACAGGTTGTGCTACAAAAAAAGCTCATGGCTAGCACATCCTCTGTGAGTCAGCTTACTGCTAATGTTAAGACCAGTTTATGCTTCATACGCTATAAGCAATAAGACAGCTGGCTTTTTGAGCTTATTGACATCATTGCAGCGGGCTTAAACCCCCTCGTGACGGTTTAGGACACTAGAACTATGAGCCTCACAAAAATTGGGGCACATACAACATTATCAGTGGTTTCTCGCTTTGATTGGTTGACAGGCTTGCGTGACTGTGCATGATGAGACGAGAGACAGAAAGCGCCCATAGTTGTAGTCCTGTACTCTACCTTCTTGTAGGCTGGCTCTTGCTTTCCTGCATGCGCTGTGCTGCTGCTCGCTACTTATTAATGTATTTATACATTTATTATTTATCTATCTATTTATTTAATCATCTACTTATTTATTCAGTCATCTTCCCCTTCTTCCAGCTGGTTAAGCAGCTCAAATTCATGTTCATCTATAACCTCCTCCGCAATCTAAGTTGCCATCTTGCTTCTTCGTTTGTAAACAAAGCCGCATTGAATTGTGGGTAGTAGAGCTCACACTCAGAGCAGCACACCTCCCCCTGGCGCCCCTGTGACTGGTGAGCGGTCAAGTCTGAACTTGAGAAACATAAATGCATGGGACCTTGTAAGACATAAGCCCAAGCCCAAAAAGCCAGTGGTCGTATTGCTTATTGCTTATGAAGCATAAATTGGGCTTTAGTCTATAGCAGTGATCCAAAACAGGCACCTGTGGGCCACTGCTGGGCCAGCAAAGCTTCCCATCTGACCTGTAAGATATTTATGACTTAAGTAAACATGTGCCTCTAACACTACTCACCAGTGGAAGAGGCCCAGTTCTTTTGTTGGTTAGCTTGCCACCCCCCTGGCAATAAGTCAAAACATCTATAATTTATAGTTCATCTGTTCTACAGAATTGAATTATTCTCCAACTCTCATCCTCGACCTCTTCCCCGTGGACCAGCCATTTCAGGCTTGCCATTTCCTGGAATCAACAGCACTGCACTGGCCATTCTGTAAATTTAACTTCAGAGATAACATCATAATGGACCAAGAAGGCCTAGGACCATTAATTGCACAGCATGCTAACTTTTAGCGCTGGGACCTGCAGCTTTAGCCTTGATGTTGGGCATATGTCATGTAGCCATCAAATGCATCTTTAAAGCTGGTTTACCAGGTTCTTCTTATCAAATAAAAGTGGAGACATTTAAATATCAGCAGGTGACAGTGTTTTAAACCAACTTATGGAGCCAACAACTTAATTAACTGAATAGCTGATAAGATCTCTTACTGAAATGACAGGCCTGCCAACGTCTATTCTGTCTGAAGTCAAGAACCCATGGTTTTAAAAATTACTAAAAAAAATTTTAAAGAGGTAAATCTGCCACCGTTATCATTGTCATCTGAATGCGCCATGAGAGAAAGATTAGCTCAAACAGTAACTGAGAAGGACACGGCTTAGCAAAAGGTTGTTTGAAAAATGTTGTAGGCCCAGGGCAACAATTAAAACAACATAGAAATAACTGATATAATGATTGATTTAAGGGAGTAACATAGGCTAACTATGAAAATCTGATTGTGAGAAAAAAAGCTTCTAAATGAATAATATACTTCATATAGTGTGGTCTATTTTACTTTTTTTCTCATTTTTTTTGCCCTGGAAACACTGGATTACATTGCTGACTATCTAAAACAATGATGGGTTGCTCCCAGTTGCTGCATAATTAATCTAGACATGTTGTGTCAGAGGGGTTATGAATTCATTTTTCTTTCAGCTTATCAGCCTGCCTGTAATTTAAAAGACAGTGCTGGGAAGAAAACAAGCTTAATCATGAAGGAACTGTGAAAAAAAGATGAAAAAGGAGTGACAGACAGATTGCTTTTGTGGGGGAAATATTTCACGCAGCATGGGCCTATACTGTCTCTTATTCTGTCTCCCTCTTTTCTCGTCTGTATCAATGGTAGCTGTTCTGTGTTCTCATGCAGAGTCAAATTCTAATTACTAAGGATGCTGGAAAACCAGGTGCTTAGGAAAACCTGTGATAATCCTAATAGGACGAACAGGAACTGATGGGGTGGTCTCATGGATGCATGGCGTTGCCTCCAGATGTATTTGGATACCTTGGAAATGTTAGGTGAAAGTGTGCGAGCCAGCCAATCACCCATCAGCTTAAGAAGGGGTCAGTACCCTGTCAGAGCCAATCATACCCAAGGGGCTGAGCTGGGCATCCAAGGCTGCTGTGCCATGTAAACATGCACACACACACACACACACACACACACACACACACACATAGAGTATAATAAAATGTGACAAGCCATGAGCTGAAACAGCCTGATTTGCTGCGAGTCTTGAAAGACCACCCAAACAGCAGCACTGTAAACAGGTTACATATTTGCGCGTGGGTGGGGGTCAACTTTGTGCAAGTGCTTGCTTGTTTTTGTGTCCATATTTCTATGAAAGGGAAGTGGGAAGGTCTGTCAGTCTGTCATTTTATTCATACGGCTCTTGAGAAAAACGAAGAAATATTTTTTTCCAACCTCAGCGATGGTCGGTTATCATCCGAGTTGTATTCATGCCACATACACTGCTCTTGGAGGCTGTCAGTGCTTTTGATTTATGTAATTACTGCTTGTATCCATCAATTGAAGGAGAGCTTCTAGTGATTTGAAAAGTGCTAATATGGTGCCCATTGCATAGAGAGTGAGGGAGAAGAATCAATGAAATGAGCTCAGACCAATTTTTATCACATGAATCAGAAGTCTGAATGGATTAGGATCAAATCCTTTAGGTTGTTAAATGTTAGTTGGTGCTCAACCACAGTTGCTTTGATTAGACGTAGGAAGTCTTGGTCGAATGCCTGAGACTTACAGATATGAACAAGGTGTTTGACAGAGGCTTCCAAGGTCAAACCATTGTTGTTTCTTTTTCCTTTTTGGTCCACTGTGGGACCTAAAAGGCTCAATCCAAATGTCCAACCTCAGGGACTTGTGTCATATGTAGATGTGACATAAACTCTATCAAGACATTTAGCCGGTGAGGATGATGAAAATAAGAGAAAAGCAGTGGCTGTGGATCCAGCGGCTTGTTTCCTGCACTGGCACTTAACTCTACTCTCTCTCAAACCAGGTCCAGCACATGCTTGTCAAGGCACTGAAACACCTCTATCTGTTGAGAGTACCAACCCCCTCAAGTATGTCAGTGACTGACCTACTGCTGCATTACGTGGCACTAATTAGATCAGTGCTTCACGTCAGACATGTTCCGCTCATTAGAGGCACCGAAGGGCAAAAGAAAAGTTTGAACAAGTTTAACAAAGGGGTAATCTGCTCTCACAACTGACATCTCTAAAGGAACTGAGGAAGGAAGACTTGATGTCTTGACTTGCACTGATACAGAGGCTCCTAAAAAAGAGTAAATGAGTCACATGCAATCAGACTGGAATCTGACATTGCATGTTGTGCACAGGCACTGGATGAAAGAAAAGACTTGACATTTTTGACATTACTGCTTCTGTTGGTCCTCCAAGCAGATGGCCATGTTACTCTCAAATCTATTAATAATGGTAAACATCACAATTGCATGAAATTGGTCCTGTGTGTGTCAAACTCACCTTGTGCATAAACACCACTAACATACACATCTGGAACTATTAAGACCTATGTTGATCTTCCTCACTATAACCCTGTACATTTCCTGCAGAAACAAAAAAAACAAAACATGTTTGAATAAAATTGAATAACAGTAACACTTTGTTATCTTTGATAAGCCAATATGATTCATCAAACCTACACTGATACTTAGCTGATGGGTAGGTGTAACAAGTGATATACGGTTACAATCAACAAATATTACAAAAAACACAAAGCAATTCTGTTTCACATTTTATCAAAAAAAAAAAATCTGTCATTTCTTTAAAACTGTGTGAACCAGGCTGATATTTGGCTGCTGACTCAACAATAGAGTTGCGTCACGTTGACAGATGGCTGAAAAAAGTGTCAGTGTTGCAACAATTACTTTTGCCCAGTTTCTCCTACAGGTGGGATCCTGTGCAGCTCAGACTTGTAACTATGGAACCTTTTTTGAAGACATTCTCAAGTCAGAAGATGTAAAAGTAATTTTTTGCATTTCAGGTCAATGTTCTTCCTGAGCGACAGACTTTTGTCCCACAACAATTAAAGTCCCCATGGGATGTTTGGGTCTGACTGTAAAGATCTCACTTGCAGCTACACATATACACATTTGGATCATGTTAATCCACAGACTTTTTGGGGAGAATAGTGTGATGTTGCTTCCTCAGGTTTTTGTGCTTTATGTAAAGTGCTGTTTTAAAACACAAGGACGTCCATCCAAGCCAGTTTTCAAGATTGAAAGTTTTTAAAATGTTTTTTTTAAAACATAATTCAAATCCAAAAGGTGGATCTTGTTAATGACTAAACCCACTTAATAATAGCAGACTTAACAATACACTGGAAAACTTGTCTTAGTGTAGTGGTGGTCTGACTTCTGTTGACTTCTATTTTATAAGCACTTGTAATAGAATGGCGTGAGTTTGTTTCACAAAAATCAACAACAAAACAAAACATGCCGGAACATTTCTCAAACACATTTTGACCACTTAATAAGCCAGTTATGCAAAAGCTGAATGTCTTATGATCATTATGATTATTAGAGATGTATTGATCCAATACATTGATGTCTGAAGCATATCAGGTGTCAGCCAAATGTCACCAATTCCCAATGATACGGTTGCTTTAAAGTGATACCATAATAAGACAAATCTTCAAGAACAATATGATTAAAATTTGCACAAGCGTGGTAAGAATAATGCTATGTTACCTCTTACCGTGAACAAATGAGGTGTAGTTGCAGCCTCTAAACCCCAGCAGATTTGCATAGTGAGGTACAGAATAAAGATTTAAAATTGTAAAAGGAAAAAAAAAGCACTGGTATTGGCTCAGTACCAAGTATTCAACAATGTATTTATGAATTTATTATTTTTGGTGTCTGCACTAGGAAAAAAAAAGTAGATCCAGTGCATTTTTAACAACCACAGCATTTGTGATTTGGTATTAACTTTCTAATGTGGAGAAAAAATATGATGTAAAATTCTCTGTCTGCACAAAGGCAACATGCATAACAATGTGAACCATGCTAAACAAAGGCTAAATTCAACTAAGCACAATTGTTGCTGCACAAAGGCTGTCATGAGGAAAGTGTTGCTTGTTATAAACACTTAAAAATCTCACATTTGAATCGTGGCCAAAGGCTATCTGTCGACCATGTTTTAGTCAGATTTGTTTGTAACCTTTAAAAATATTGTGCAAACACACAAACAAGCACACTAACTTTCCAACTTCATTAGCTGGCGACAGGGTGGTGCAGTGATTAGGCCAACGGCCCTCGAAGTGCCAGGATTCAGTTGAGTCTCTGGCGACAATGAGCATTTGAGTTGAACAAATTTATCTTCTGTACATGCGTGCACACTTCTGTGGAAGCAGTTTGGCTACAGTTTAGCAAAGACGAGGAGAGTGGAAGGAAGGAAAGAAAAGTAAGGAAAGTGATAAGAGAAGTGGATAGGAAGAGAAATGAAGGAGAGGAGAACAACAGAACTGGCAGAAAGGGCAAGTTTAGTTAAAGTATTGATGATGCATGTGGCAGACAAGCTTAGTAACACCACCTCGTCTCCCACCAGTAAAAAAACATCCCTAACTTGTGACATGAGTCTAGATATCAGACCTGTCCCTGAGCTCAAGAGAGAGCCAGACCTTGAGATTGACCAACAACAGAAACGAATACAGAGAAATCCAGCATGTCAGAGACCCTGATGCACTGGCAGACTCAGAGGGGGGCAATGGGGGCAATCGCTCCTCCTGATGCCCTAATGTTAGAAATAACATCAGGAAAGTGCCCTTTTGGATGCCCCTATGGTAGATATAACATGATGAAGCACCTTCTACAGTGCCCTTAATGTGGCATAGTGCCCTCTAGGATTCCCTTCTGGTGGTCATAACGCAGTTGCGTGCCTGACGACTTTTTGCATGCTGGTGATCCATCACATACAAAGTCCCCTTTTTACTATTTTTGCCCCTACCCCTCAAGCATCCTGAGTCCGCCAGTGCCCTGATGAGTAAGTCAAGGAGTAGAGGAGGAAGAAGCTTGAAAAGAGGGGAGAGAAATGGAAGGTGCTTCCAGGTTGTTGTGTGCTCTCCTCAACAACTGACAAAATTTTAAATTCACTTAATTTTTCTATACTTCAGACTCCCGTGTACTGTCTTTCGGGGCGTGGCACCTAAGGTGTATATACAATATTTTAATGCTGGTAATTCATTAAAAACATCAAAGGAATCGATTCTCACTCATTAACATGCTCGCCCAAGCAACTCAAACACAGTCTATTTTCGTGCCTGGCAAGAGATTACAGACAGATCCTTGTAATTGGAGCTGAAGAATTGTTCAGTGTCAAACGCAGTCTCCCTTTTTTCCCTCAATTATATGCCTCTCCATTACTGAGGATGAGTCATGTTCATTAGAGATGCCTTAGAATAGTAGCTGCGGATATCTGTGGAAGATTAGGTTTTTTCAGTGTATATTGTTCTAAGAGTTCACAGGACCACTCAAGGATCTGAGCATCTGAGTCCTCTGATGCAGCTGTAAGTTTAGATTTGAAATGAAATGATGGAAGATTTTTTTCGAGCCGAGACAACAACATCCTCCTAGTGCTTAATTTGAGCAGCATGGAGTGCGCTGAAACTGCACCACTTCCATTTAGGGTGAGCTCCATGTGTAGATTGGTCAGGGGAAGTCTTTCTCTGTGTGTTGACTGTCTCTTGCTGTACCTATCTTGCCTCTTCCTGTTCCCTCTTTTTGCCATGCAGCAAGATAAGCATCATGTTTCTACCACCAAGGTGACAAGCACATTTTCTCCCGCTCACAGCCTTGAAGATAACCTCAAAAGAACAAACTGTCACCACAGAACGACAGGGGCCAGGTGGCAGAGAGGAAGTTGGGCTTATTTCAGGGATCTTTCAATTCCTCGGTGACAGGAAAGAGTCTCTGATGTGCTGCTCGCTTCTCTTTCCTTTGGATCTGGGCTGGTGTCAGTTCTTGTGTAAGACAGAGTGGGGAGGGAGGGGAGACATGGAGGTGAGATCAATGTGACTAAGGAATGAAAGTGCCAGAAAGTTTCTCTGTTTTTTCCTCCTCTTCACTCTGCAGGGACATTGTTTCTGCAGCATTTGTATAAAATGTCGTCAGAGTCTTTTTTTTTTCTGATGTTCTTTGATGGTTGGAAGTTAACATGTGCTTCAGTTTGCAAGTTAAATATTTCGGGAGAAGTGCTTCATATAATTTGACTTTTTCTCCTTCTTCTCCTTCTTTGCTCAAAGTATCCCAATTTTACAACAAAGTGATATCCACACTCACTGATGTTGGGGTTTCCCAACTACCATTTCAATTAAAACAAAGCTATATCAGTGCAATCAAAGCAAATCAAAGCAAAGCTATGATTTTTTGAGATAGTTGTGTACAGTTGTGATTTTTAGTTAAATTCCTGTCAACCCTCTCAATCTGTTTGTCATTAACACAACTGAGCAACAAACTCTCGTTGGGAAATAAATAAATAAATAAACATCTTCAGTGTTTCTTTTCCACATAGAACTCAAAATTAATGAGAGACTTGTGTAATCTAAATAATTCCAAGGCTCAAAGGCACTGCATGAAACAGTACACACTTTGCTGCTTTCTCCTGCTTTTGTTAATAAGAAAAGCTTTTATGAAGAGGTTGAAATGTAACCCCAGATGGGTTCTGCAAACTGAACCTTTTCTTTTCTTTTTGTTCTTTTATTCTTATTACTCTTTTTCTTTTCATTCTTTTATTTAATTTCTCTCAGAAGAAGTCTTTATTGTCACATACCATAATACCAAGTACAACCAGTTAAATTTAGAATAGGAGTTGTTGGCAATAATGTTCCCACAGACACAGTGATGCAAGTAAAACTTGAATGCAAATGATGCACAATTTTGAGTAATTTTAAACATCAGCTTTGCAATGTTTTATATGGAAGAAAAAGCACTAAACATGTTTGTTGGTTCTCAATCACACACGCAGTGGTTTGGTGATAAAATAGAATGCAAATGCAATTTTTGTTTGTTGACAAGAAAGGTCCAGATGGCACTTTTAAATGCTCTACCTCAAAGATCATTTTAAGAGAAACACTGGTGAGCTACACTACTTTAGTCAGAATGGCTGTGAACTGTTCTGATGCCGGAGTTAGAGAACTGCTCTCTCCATACGGAGGACAGAGGAACAAGACAGCTTGGCAGCATGTTGTAGTAAACAATCTCTCTTCTGTTGTGGTAGAATATACATCAGATACTGCACTGACTAGTTCTGTGTGAAAAATCCCAAATATTGCCCAAGCTTTGCTACACCGTCTGTGGTATCATATTTGAACAACAATGAACAACATAAAATCATTAAAGAACTTTTGGAGACAGTTGGAGCCTATAATGGCTCAGATTACCAAACTGAAAGAGGCCCTGATATAGATTCTCTTCGTCCATTTGTCCCTTTAATCAGTCCCTTTTCGGAGCAATGGCTCGTTGCACATTGATTATTCTAAACATTTCTTGCAGTGTGTCTGTCCAAATACAGTACAGTACTACATGAGTCACATAGTGTCATTGCAATAATATGGACAATTGGTAAGCAGAGGTTTAGGGTTCATTCTGGGGATGTATGACAATGACTTTTTCAGCCGATAAGAGATGATAACCTTAATTATGCACACCAGAGGCTATGAAATGCTAGGAATAATTTAATATCCCATAGCTCTGACCAAATTTGACTGACGTCACTACTGTTTACACAAAAACAAACAACACTTCTAAATTTGCTAAAAATGTCCACACACAGCATGAAGGTTTTTCCCACTGTGACTGCGCGGCTCTACAGACGCAGTACTTTTGCCTCCTGAGCACGACAGCAGCACATGGAACACTCAGTGAAAGCCATTTTGGCTTCCTGTTATCGCCTCTATTTATCAGCTAACATTTCATTATCTGTACAATAAAAATTTTGCCTATTTTGCAGTATATTGTAAATAATTGCGCATCCCCAGATTATTCTTGACCTTGGAAACTGCAGTCAGAAAAACAAATCCCACTCTAAAATCAAGTTTTTATGTTTAAACTTTCACTTTTGCAAAGCTCATTTTTGGGACTTCTAATCCAAGTAGAGAACGTTTAAACTACATGACAACTGGGCAAACGCCATCTACTCTGCAAGATAGTGTTGTATTACTGAACGCTGCAGAATGAGCTGCTAAAAACCACCTGGTAAGACTGAGGCGTTCTCCTTGTTTTTCTCCTTTTTTTTTTCTCCAGAACAATCAAGGTGGAGGTGTACGATTGGGACAGGGATGGCAGGTGAGAGCGATGCCGAGACACACAACTCATCTTTAACCTGCAGTTCAGCATCTAAAGAGCCACTTCTGCTGAATGATTATATATTGTCTCAAACAGAGGTTAAATACAGAACAACTTTTTCAGACATATTCACCAAAGATTCCAGTCTATCTGCACACATTTTTTTTTCTTGCTCACTCATTTCCTTCCTACTCCAAGCCATGACTTCATCGGGGACTTTACGACCAGCTACCGAGAGCTTGCTCGAGGGCAGAGTCAGTTCAACGTGTATGAGGTGAGTAATTCCAGTGTTTTCACAGTTCAGCAGCTCCTGAGATCTGGGATCCATCTCTGTTGGGCACCTTGGATCCCATTTCTGACACGAGTGACATTTCTATCTCTGACATCACTGTTGCACCGTTTTCCATTACTCTCACACTTTCTTCTCCATAGATGTCTTCCACCCCCGCAGCAAAGAAGTGCATTTATTTTAGAGTTAAAATAAGAAAAAGTTATTCCACACCCTTCCAATTATTTTTGTTAAAGGGCATTTGTGTGATACAGTATTTGAGCATGACTTTCCATCATCCCCAAGCAGTTAAACATCCAATTAAATATTTCTTCTGGCCCAGTTGTTGTTGTCACATTTCAAGATTTATTCTGCCACCGTGCTCACCTGGATGCTGACACACATAGGACTGGAGCTATTAGCAGCAGCGTGAAACAGGATTAATAGGAGAACAATCCAGGGATTTAAAACGATCATTGCTATTTCTCAGTACTTCTCATGGGATAGCTTACCGTGCTGCTTAATAGCACACAACATAGCTTTGTATGCAAATTACAAACACAATTCATGTAAATGTCTCAGAATCCCAAAATCCAAGGTAAGCCCTGAAAATGACATGGATCTCTGTCTATGGAAATCACTACATATTTTGTCCAAAACTCATTTTTTTATTTTAATTTATTGGATAATCTTTCAGTAGGATAAAAATCTGAACACTTGAGAGTCTAAACCATAAAGGAGGGCATGTCAATACGTTTCTGCCTCTGTGGTTTGGTGGCCTTCAGCCGAAGGACAAATACCTGTCTTTTGGTTGTCAGCTTCATTATACGCTACTCTTGATTCCTCTCTACCCCCCAGTGAGACTGAAAGGCCCTTTAGTTTTTGCATCAGCAGATTGTTCAGTGTGTCAGACAAATTGCCATCCCTCCATGTTAAATTAGGGACTGTCACTTTCATGCCTAGCAGCCATAGAGAAACGAGGTAATGAGCTGAGACGTCTTTGGTCTCCGGATTGACATTTCTCTCTTGTTCCGGAGCTGGAGGAATACTTGTAAAGTACATCTGAGTCTTGCAAGCTTAAGCCCATCTCATCCATTGATTCTTTGTAGCTTTAGAGTTTGAATATCCAGTCTTGTCGTCTTCAATAGTGTGACTGACGTTTATAAGCCCTCAAGATGAAGTGTTTCTATATTAAATGTTTCTAAGTGCTATTACATGAGCTAAGCTTTCCCCTAATACCCATCTGTTACTTCACTCACACACACACACACCCTTTCTCGCCTTCCTTAGATTCTCCTCTATCACTATAAAAAACCTTATTGTTCTGTATACGTCTGCGTGATTGCATGTACTTGTCCTCATGCCGCCCACATACACGCCTTTATTATATTTGTTGCACTCATTTAGGAAGAAATTATATAGTAAAACTACAAGGTGTGAATGTGTGTGAAAGAGGGTGAAATGAGGAATGGAAATTCTATTTGAATATGTTTAAAGATGCATAGCTGCTATTCAAATGCAGGAAATAAGAAATTGCAAGGAGTTTTACAATAATACACTAACAGTGTATTCTTTTGCTCAGATAAATTTATGTTTTGATTAAAATTTAATTTAATTATTGTAAGTTATTTTTAGAACAACTGGCAAAAGTAAAACTGAAATTCAAATATTGTATTTCTGGCACTGGTTTACACACCTGATCAATTATGTGTACATGGTTATATGTATTTTATCTACAAATATGTATGCACGTGTGTAAAAAAAAAATACAAATGTGAGTTAGAGGTGAGGTAAGTGATTCTGAAGAAGAAAGACATTGGTCAGACTAGTGCAGACTAGTGAGACCAATGCGTATGAACTGATGAAGCCCCTTGGATAAGAGGCGAAACGTCTTCCAAGTCCAGTTGCCTACGATTAAATTTGCCCAGAGAGAACAATGACCTGGATGAATGAGAATATTCATAGACAAGAAAGAAATAGAAAAGAAATAATGCTTTTAGTTTAATTCTGACAATCTGTGAATGAGACTCAACAATCAACTCTAATGGCTCAGTCGGAGCCACAAATTACATCATGGATCATGTTTTTGCAGCCAATGTGGAAGTTAGCATAACACTGGTTCCCTCTAAAAAAGCCAGTGGGGTTTTTCCATGAGATTTTTAATTATTACAGAAAAGAAGCTCCGTGGTGAACCAAAGTTTTGGATACTTGCACATTTGTTAAACAAAATAATCTTTATAAATGGACCTCAGTATTTTAATTTTGAAATGTAAATGTGAAGCTTCAAAAGTAAAAAGCTAATGCTAGGCTATAAACAAAACACTCCTTGGATGACTTTAGTGTCACTTAATTTCCTAAAACAATCTTTTTAACTTGATAAGTAGCCTAAATAAGTTAGCAGTTTTGAGTTTGATATGTTTGTGACAGCTTCTGCGGATTAGTGAGTAGTTACTGCGTTATGGTAATGTTTGACGTCTCTGAAACCTCTTTAGTCTAATTTAACCACTCTTTAGCAACAGCTTCTGATATCAACAGTAAAGTATTTTGTTGTAGAACATAAGACGAAATTCCCTTAAGTTTATGTTAATCCCAGGCCTTGTTTCAGGCATCTTGCTAGAAACCAATTTTTTAAAAAACTCACCGACATCGACATGGGGGAAACAGAGGTTCAATGATGCTAACTCTTTGCGAGTTTTAGGACTCAATCCTAGAATTTTAATTCCAGATTTTAGCTAATGTTTCATGTCTACTATAGATCACTTGTGCCTCTTGTTTGTTTTAGGTGATTAATACCAAGAAGAAAATGAAGAAAAAGAAATATGTCAATTCTGGAACAGTAAGTATGACAACAGCGGCAGATCAGGAATGGTACTGTGTCTCTTCTCTGCTCCACACCCAATGCTCTTCTGTGATTCTCTCTTTAATTAACATGGGAGCGGTGGCTTCTTGAAGGAGATGCCAATCTTTGCTTTCTATGTCAAGAAAAAAAAACTGAGATTTCCTAATTGATACTCATAAGAAACAGCAATTAATAATATTTGGTAAAAGGCAAAAAAATTAACTTTTTTAATTTAGAAACCAAAACAAAATGACGTACCTGATATCTATAACTTTGTGCATTTGCATTATACCATATAGTATATGGTACTATTGGTGATTTTGCAAGATGTATACTTCTGGTGTTAGTTAAAGTGGGACAAAATGAAAGATGAAGGTGCTGCAGAACTTGAAGGACAGAAGAACTGAGAGATCTGAGTGGGCGACACAATTGAGACCCTAATTTTGAGGGCATGTGGAAGCATTGCATACACATGCATCTCATCCTCTCTTCAGACTTTTCCTCTGGCAGTGTAAATGAATCAGGCACAATCAATCAGAACCAGTCGGCTCACATCTTCTACCAAATTGAGTGTCAAGTGCTGAACAATGTCAAGATGTGGAGGTTTTTTGCATTTAAGAGGAAAACATCATTACCTGAATGTTTCATCAAATGTTTGTACTTGTCTTTAATTCTAGGTGACCCTTCTGTCGTTCTCAGTGGAGTCAGAGTTCACGTTCTTAGATTACATCAAAGGAGGGTGAGTGGGAATGACTGTCTGCATGCTTAAATTTAACTTTAAAAGCCTCTCTACCATTTTATATGGCCACCATTCCTGTCTGTTAAGATTTCTTTTCAATTCTGCATGTTTAGGATAATGTTACAAAGACTCGTTGTTTGCAAGTGAAAATGCCCACTTAATGGGGTTTGGAGGATCAAATGGAATTGCTTCCACCTGCATTTCCCAATATTTTTGGCCACTTGGTGGCAGTGTAACATCCTGTGAATGCAAAACTGACATATTATTATCTTAAAAAGTTTTCAAGGCCATCATGTTGCAAACAATTAAGCATTCACACATGCAAAAGACACTGAGCAACAATTCTAATTTTTCCGCCTTTAGCTCTCCTTAAACTCTCTGTTAACTCCTGAAAAAATATTTGGCTCTTTGGCTGCTAAGTGCTCAAATATATGTACACCAGCTAGTTGCGAACTTTTTCTGTCTGACATTTGGCGCTGGCACACAGTGAGTTCAATAGAGCGTAAATGAGAACAACTCCAAGCTGCATCTAGTAACAACACCGATGAGAGTGGGGAGAATGAATCAGACAAATATAGTTGTTGTCTGTGAAAACAAACGATGAGCTAAAACACTCTAAAACAGTTTGGAGACAGTTATCTCTGAGTTTGTCATTACAAGTGCCCCCTCTTAGATGGTCACAAAATTTATATATATATATATATATATATATATATATATATATATATAGATATATAGATATATATATAGATATATAGAGAGTGAGAGAGAGAGAGA
>JAQLOL010000012.1:20872923-20884020 GCA_029783665.1 Naso thynnoides | reverse complement strand
ATATATATATATATATATATATATATATATATAGATAGATAGATAGATAGATAGATAGATAGATAGGGAGATAGAGAGAGAGATAGAGATAGAGAGAGCTCAACCTTGTTTAAAACTTCCCTTTTGATTCCAAATTTAAATAAGTAAACCAGACCAAACTGTCTTTACAGTGGGAAGGAACCCTTCAACCTCAGCTTAGTCTCAGAGCTTGAGGTTGACATGAGCATATCAAGTGTGTCTCAGGTAAAGTGTGCCTCTCAGGCAAGTTGGGCTGTGCTTTGATCTCCACTGTCCTCTCACAGCAGGTGGGCTGTCATGGGTTTTATGGGCTGTTGCTGAGCTGACAAGCGTGGCAGATTTCACTGACAGTTCCTGACTTTCGCTGATCTACGATACAATAACCTTAAGCTTTAGTGGCCTCACTTCAAAAATATCATTCTCACCGTCTGTCCCCTAACATTACTTTGCACTTACTGATCCTCTTGCTCTTTAGAAAATGGATGGAAGTTAGTAAAGTGTGTCACTTAAACTGCCCAAGCTCTTTGCAGCATGAAAACATGTGAAACACAACAAATCTTTTCTACACCAGCTGGTGAAGCACTTTTGGGCCATTTTTGGTGCCAGAACTTTTCATGATGCAAAACAAATCCCAGCTGCTTTTATGTCTTATTTGACAACCACTGTAATTATAAAAGGACAAGAATGATTTGGCTGTTCAAATAAGTCAGATGTATTTCACCTCTGAGTAGACTGAGGTGAAATGACTTGTTGATTTTTCCCACTTTCCAATATTGCAGCACTGAGACAGCTCCGTTGGGAACAAGAGGACATAACATGCTTGAATATATAATGATAAGAGCCAGCTCTCTACTGTGAGTGTGGTTCAGTGCACTCTTATCAGGTTAATAATTTGAACAACTTCAGCTTGTACTGCCTCAGATTTTGAATGAGGATGAAGTTAAAAGATTGAAAAGATTGAAAATGAAGA
Organism: Naso thynnoides; assembly: GCA_029783665.1. Classification (NCBI taxonomy): domain Eukaryota; kingdom Metazoa; phylum Chordata; class Actinopteri; order Acanthuriformes; family Acanthuridae; genus Naso; species Naso thynnoides. The sequence continues at coordinate 20,883,032 of JAQLOL010000012.1, read as the reverse complement.
CAGACAAGAGTTAAACTTCTACACAAAAAGACTGCCTTGTGAAGGAGACTTGTTTTACAAGGATTCAACAAAAGAACAAGAGTCTGCAAAAGATGTCAGAGCCTTTTTTACTGACCTTTAGCTCAAAACATACAAACGCCCACACACACACACACACAAAAAAAACACACAAGCAGAGTGGATAGGGAATTGACATCTAAAACCTAAAAGGAAATCTCTGAAAGAAACACAGCATCTCTTGGTGCAGATGTACAGTTTGCAAACCTGCCTTTGCATGTAGAGAAAGTATTCGAGAGTCTTTATGAATCTATAAAAATGCAGTTTTAATTAATTCTAAGGTTAGCAGAGTCAGATTGTGGCATATTCTCCACCCCCAACCGACACTGAAAGGTTAATGTGATTCTCTAACAAGTTTATTAATGTATCATTCTGCTATCTTCGTCTCCGGTGGCACACATACAGTAGATTATGAGATGCTGTCATTCGGGCACCCGAAGGTCTCGTCTCGTCGCTATAAATTAGCAAGAAGAGGGAAGTGCTTCATCAGCAGGGAAAATTAGATTATGATTTGCTCTTAAGTGCTCCATCCGTCTAGTAATTGCTTGTTACCAAGCTTAGTGTCTCAAAGGCTACTCGGTACCTCCTGCTACTCTTTCCCATGAAGTTCAAACTGAGAAAAAGAGAAATTTAATCACTTAAATCTTTTGTAACAATTAAACGATGGCAATTCACGTCTTAGATGAAAAAGACATGATATAGCAATTAAATATTGATCTGCTTGTAATCATATCATCATAAGAATTAATGGCCTTGTGTGTGATGTTTTAGGTGTCATTTTACTTGTGTCAGAAGAGTATGTGTGTCTATGTGTGTGTGACTGCGCACAGGAATTTAATGAGGCCTGGCATGTTTGTTATTGGTGACTGGTTTCTGTTGTTGATTTTTTTTTTTTCCCATGTCCTCCTCCCCATCCGCCTTCTAGGACGCAGATCAATTTCACTGTGGCCATCGATTTCACAGCATCAAATGGTGAGTGATATGGCAGTGTGAGTGTGTGTGTGTGTGTGTGTGTGTGTGTGTGTGTGTGTGTGTGTGTGTGTGTGTGTGTGTGTGTGTGTGTGTGTGTGAGTGCGTGTGTTTGTGTGTGGAGGGGGAAGAGAATAGATAGTAGTGCTCTTTTAATGTGGCATGTCCACTTTCAAAATCAATCACTCAAACATGCACAAGCAAACGGTGTGGTCTCACATACTGTACACACATTGTCACCTGTAAGTGATAGCCTTTCCTGAATCGCTCTTTCACCTAAATGTTTTGTCAATAAAGTCTAAATGAAGGTTATGACAGTGCTTTGGCATGAATAAAATAAAGCAAATGATGTAAAACCCTCTGCTTGATGCAGACTTCTCAGCTGGTGATAAGACCATAAGTTCAATTACACTAGGTGTCTTTGATTATGCCTGAACAAAATATTCCAAAAGGATTGTTCACTATATATTACCTGTTTGAATTTCCCATTTTCCAATTCAGTGTGTCTAATCTCGCCTCCAACAGCAATCATCGATAACACTTTATAATAACTACACACTTTTAGGCATTAGTTAAGCATTAGTTAAGCATGAATAAATACTGAATTCATCATTTATAAAGCATTGTTCCTACATGAAAACTCCTTAGGGTTACACTTAGGGTTAGGATTAGGGTTACCCCAACCCTAACCGTAACCATAACTCTAACCCTAAGGACTTTTCATGTAGGAAATATGCTTTATAAATGATAATTCAGTATTTATTCATGCATAACTAATGATGACTTTAGTATTTATGTTTTTGTTAAATGACATATTTATGTTTTTGTTAAATGACATCTCATTGATATAAACACACAACAAAACATAAAAATTCAACACATTGTGACTGGTCACCAGCTGTTCATAGCTGGTGTGACAGATCGGATTTAACTATTGTTTCTATGTAAACAGTTGCTGCTATTTGTGGGACTGCTGTAGTGGAAAGTCTCTCATTTTCCTCCAGCTCAGACATTTGCTAAAATAAAGATGTAAAGTGATCAGAAGTAGCAGATGTCAGTATACAAAACTTGACTCCCAACCTCCAATCTGGACAGTAAGTTAGTGAAAAACAGCTGAATTTGACATTTCATCATTACTGAAATACATGAGTAAATAAATTGCCAGTGTGCCGTGTAAGAACTGAAAGCTTCACAGGTATAGCAACAGTCAATGTCCTCAGACAGTTGAGATTTTCTGTAGTGTTTCACACAGTTATTTACTATTTATTGTTGCACTTTCGACTATAAAAAGATGCATACATATTGTAAGTTCACAGCTTTATGGGTAAACAGTAGCATGTCTATTATCAGATCAGGTGCAACTTATGAAAGGTCAGCACTCATGACATAGAGCCAATATAGGTGCAATGGCAACAATTTTACCATGTTTTTTTTAATGTCTTTCGATGTTTCTGCAAGACATAACAGATTTCCAAGCGGGACTGTTAACAGTGAGTAAATCCATGGTGTGTTACTACAGAGGGAATACCATATTTAAGAAGGTCGCAGTCAGTGACAAGCTTTCTAAAAACTTGTTTAATTTATCATTTGGAGGTATTTATTTTTCACAATGGCTTCCTCTGACTGCTTGTTAATGATTTATTATCTGAGGCCCAGCATGAAAGCTCTACCTGACAGGAATCATGGTGACTGAGATGAATGGCTGCAGCAAACAAAATTATATTTTAGTGTCAAGTCACTGCAGAGCAGCTGCACAAAAACTGTATCCGACATTCTAGTACGAATATTCGGTCCCTCACCACCCACAGTGACCTCGAGACTGATTGATTGGTCAACAGGTAACCCCTCCCAGTCCACTTCGCTGCACTACATGAACCCATACCAGCTGAATGCCTACGCCATGGCGCTGAAGGCCGTTGGGGAGATTATTCAGGACTACGACAGTGACAAGATGTTCCCCGCTCTGGGCTTTGGAGCCAAACTGCCCCCTGATGGACGAGTGTCACATGAGTTTCCACTGGTAAACTCAACCCTCCTCTGTTTTCACTTTCTCTTTATAAGTTCATGCTTTTTATTTTCTGTGTCACTTTCCTTCCAATTTGTTGTGTTTATTCTAATTTATAGCCTTTGAGTATGTCTTGGTAATGAGAAACAAGTAAATGACTTTTCATGTCACCATCATGCTTTGATAAAGATTAATTTGTTTATATCATTTTACAACAGGGTTGCATCACGGATTAAACTTGTATTTCCTATATCCTACTTCCAAAACGGAAATTTTGTAAATGGATTATTGAATGATTAGTCTAGCCTCTAGTCTCTCTGTGTTTGACAAATGCATTCACCAAGTGCATGAAATTGATTCTCACTGTTTTTCTCTCCCTTTCAGAATGGAAACATGGAGAATCCGTACTGCAATGGGATTGAAGGGATCTTAGAGGCTTACCACCAGAGTCTGAGGACAGTGCAGCTGTACGGGCCGACTAACTTCGCTCCTGTGGTGAACCATGTTGCCAGGTAAGAAAGCAAAGCGTCTGAAAAGCCTTTAATGCTCTAGTCCTTTTATAATGGTAAAGCAACTAGGACAAACATTTGCTCCTAAAAAAAGGTAAAATTTACATACTGTAAGACTACGGAGGAATCTATCACCTCTTTTTTTCTTTTGTGTCCAAGGTTATATTCACATCAAAGGTGATGGGTTGGACTGCACATGGTTCATCATGGTTTTTAAATTAATTATCTTTTTAAAAATATATATTATTATTATTCAAATACAATAATAATATAATAATAACAATGATATCAGCAAAACCTGTAGATAATTTTTCTTAAATAAATAGATATATTCTAAAAGTACTGTATGCAAACTAAGGTGGTCACCTTATCAGATTTTGAATTTAAAATTGGAAGATTTTGAAACAGAATTTTAGCAGATAACGATCGCGGTATCTATGGAAAATATATTTTTAAACTAATAAAATTTATTTTTAGTTTTGTTTTGTTTTAGCTCCTTCTCTGCAGGTGGCTTGCACTTAAAATGTTAGTGTATAGATGCACATAGAGTCTTGAACCATAGCTGTTCAAAAGCATAAAAAAGAACAGTTCCACGTTATTAATTTTTGTGTTTGTCAGGCAGTAACCACCGTGGAGGTGCTAAACCGCCACCTACGGTGACAAAAGGGAAACGGAAAGAAACAGAATTCAATTGAGAAAAAAATCAGTATTACATTTTTTTAAATATCATGGTTATTGCCATCTCGGTTATCGTCAATATCCTCAATGCTGAAAGCAGAGACATTGCTTAAGGCTTTTCCAGCAGGCCTGCTGACAATGATTTAATGGATCTGTTTATCATCGACAATTCACAAGATTTTCTTTATTTGTGCTAGAATGCTAGAATACAGATGATCAAGATTATGATCTTCTACTATCAAACTAAAACTCCCATAAACATCTCTGACTGCTTTAATTTCCTGTTCCATTGCTTTTCTGACCCAGAACACTGAAAATATCTGTCGGGCCAGACACAACAAATAGTATGAAACATGCCCAAATATTAATTTCAACTGGCAGCCAGCAGGCAAAAACGTGTCAGGTTTAGCTGATGGAACAAACAACAAAACACATTAAAAATTATGCACACTGTAATATGATCTGAATGGACTCTTGGCCTCTGACATCCACCTCCACCTCTCACTCTCACTGCCTTTCACAATGTCTCATTGTTGAGCAACATCCAAACAATTCCCCGTCTGATTACGCTAATGTTCTGTTTTAATAAAAAATGTCATTCTGATAAATGGCATCACACTTTTTAAACTGCGTCAGGGGGCCATAGCTGTTAGAATTCACAACCAGCACTGGTGTTTAGCATTTGAATAGGTGAAGTCAAGTAGGAAGAGATTTTAACAAAGGTGTTCATCTGTGAATCAGACAGTGTAAACAAGCTTTGTGTCAAACTTTATTGTGTATTTGTGAGGCATTTAAATGAGTTTTATCTGAGGTACAGCAGTGAAGAACATTTTTATTGATTTTTCTGTAATAAGAATGCTGGATAATGCATTGATATGGATTTATTTTCTACATAAGTGTTTAGAAAACCCCATTTATGAATTCTTACTTTTATTAAATAGATTGTTGGTCATCCTTGAATTTCTCTGTATGTGTATGTGTGTGTGCAGGTATGCAGCTGCAGTGCAGGATGGCTCTCAGTACTTTGTGCTCCTCATAATCACAGACGGCGTCATTTCAGACATGGCCCAGACCAAAGAGGCCATCGTAAATGTAAGGATTGATCACTTTACTTTGTCCAGTTTCTGCATTGGGCAATGGAGCTGGGAAATAAAGGATTTATAGCAATAGTTTGGCAGTTTGTGAAATACATTCATTTGCTTTTTTGCCAAGAGTTCAATGAGGACTAATGTCTGAGTTAAGTATGAGGCTACAGCTAGCAGCTGGTTAGTTTAGCTTAGCATAAACACAGAAAACGGGGGAACAGCTTAAGAACAGCTCAAAGAAGATAATCTGTTTCTAAAATTTAATAAAAGAGAAAAGCAGAGAACATCTACTTCATAAAAGATTCAGCATTGTTTAATGTACACTGTTTTAAACAATTAGTTTAAAACTTTATTAATGAATACTGTAACAAAGGAGGATGGAGTGGGTCTTAGACCCAGGTCACCCACAGACCACGATGCTGACCAGTCAGCCAAAAGGTTCCACCCCTTGGCCAAGGCGTTGTGTCTTTTCCAGGGTCATTAGAATACTACACTCTGATTAGCGCTAACCCTCCCTCTCAAAAAAATGCAGCCCAGATGTTCATTGTGGTTGTCACTGTGATGAAAACAAAGTGTGCGACCGTGGCAGCAGTTGTTCTGCAATCTGTAAAGAGGAAGAATTGACATAATGGTTTCACAATTCTGAAACCTTTGTGCTGTAATTGCTTGTTTCAAACTCAAACTCAGTGTTTTGAGATTATTAGTAAGATCAGTATTTGCGCTAATGACAACTACACCAACGTAGCCCAGCTTCCATTTACTATTTCTGTTCTGCAGATGAACAGGTGCTGTGAATGAATCCTGTATACTGTCCTTAAAGTACAGATTTGTGTTTAAAACTAAAATACGGCATTTGAGAGGATGTAACAGCCTCAGTAAATAAAAAAAACACAATACTGTGCTTTATTCCTCCGAGCTTTCCCTAAAACTTTTGTCTTCCAGCTTTAAATAGCAGGTGGCTGGCTTCCTTTCCTTTCCCTGGGTCTTTTCCTCTTCCCTCCCCCTCTCCTCCTCCCCCTCCTCCTCCTCCTCCTCCTCAACAACCCACTGCAGGCACAGAACACCCAGCAGACTGGATTTAAAGGGAATTTGCGACTGTTAGTCAAAACATTAGAACAGCCACACCTTCCTTTTAAGATCTTGCCTGCTGCTCTATCTCACTGCCTCCACTCTGACTGTCTACTGATGCTTGCCGCTTCCACCGCTTTCCCTTTTGTTCCCCACGGATCCTGCGCGAGGGAGGACACACTGCTGAGGTTATATAAGTCTTTCCTCACTTCTTTTTCATGCTGGAAGGTTGCTCCGAGAAAGAGATAATGGAGTGAGAGCAAATCCAAATGTGTACAACTCTCTGTGTGTTGAGTATGTTAGGAGGGTTTGCAGTTGTGCATGCAGATTTTTTTGTGTAATACAGTAACACAGACCTGGACTGAACAGGAGGGGGGTCAGTCTCAGCAGAGGCTGCCATATATATAATAGAAACTGACCTGTCAGTCAATCAGTGTCCCCCTCATCTGCTCACAACTCAAGCTTTTCTGCTTCCTTGTTCTCTTTCCCTTTACTGATCATCAGTGTTGGATAGTAATAAGTAATAGAGTTGCATGTAATTAATTACAAAATAAGTATAGCTGTGATCAGTTACTGTTACTGAGAAAAAATATGCTATTAGATTACAGTTACTAATCAAACTGTTGGTGATTACAAAGTGGTTACATCCTAATATATTACTTTCGTTGTGAAATATGTAACATTGAAGCAAAATTATGTAATTTTGACTGTGACCCACTGCTTTGAAAAATGAAACTTAACGATGCATGTTAATACATGGCACAAAACAGAAATTTTAATAAAAACAGGCCATATTTTACAGAGAAAGTGTCTGCTAGTTTTATCTCTGATGTTTGACGACTGCTCTGTCTGTCTGCAGCCTTTTATTTTAGCGGAAAGCCGCAGCTTCAGGCTGCAGGAAGCCTACATGTTGCTTTCAGGAACCTCTGTGAATCACAAAGTTGTGGCATAGCAGTCGTAGGATATCATCTCCATAAAATATGGCCTGGTTTTACTCAAATTGTTGTTTCATGCAACGTATGAATGTGTAAAGTTAAGTTTTGTTTTTCGAATCAGTTGGTCTCGGTCAAAGCAACATAGCGTTGCTTTAATTCTGTTGCTTTGCATTTATTTGCTATTCATTAGGCAGGACCCCATTAAATGCCAGTCAAATCAATGCATATAGGCAACCTCACTCTGCCATGTCTACAGTCAAAGCTGCAGAAAAAACAGGAATTTAATGTAACTGCAGTCAATCATATTAAGTAACGTTTTAAAACCCAGTTTATACATGTGTTAGAAATTCAAAGCTAAAATTTAAGAAGTTACATTAATTTGATTGCATTAATTAGATTTGTATCATTATGGTAACAAGTACTCTGCAACCAGTATCCTTCTTCTCACTGTGAGCTATAAAACTACCTCGCTGTCCTTCTCCTTCTCTTTCCCTCTCAAAGATCTGACTCTCCTTGTCTTGCTCTCTCCAGACGTCTGTCACCGCATTCAGTCTGTTACAAAATCATCTGCCGCCTTTGATTTCTGTGCTTTCTCATCTTCTACTTGTTATCTGTCAGTGCTTCGTGCTACATCTCTGTATCAGTGCCAGGACCCACCCACAGTACATCACTTTCCAACCTTTTTTATCTCCATTCAGTTTGTATTGTATGCAGGACTTTGTTGTGTGAGAGGCAAGGGGACAGCTGATGATGTGAAATCGAATTGTACCTGTATAGAACAGCAACGTGTACAATCCTCTCCATGACTAAAACAGGTTGCAGACAGCACAGATCAGATGCAGTTTACAGCCAATAATGTTGGCGGGTTAAATCAAAATGGTTCTAATAGTTTTGGAAATAAATCCAGACATCAGATTACCATAGAACAGTTGATAATTGGCTTTGATAGAAATTGACAGTTGTTTCAATTTATGAATCAGTATGTTTCCCTTTTTTGTATTATAGAGAACAGGTTTTATTAAGACAAAAAATGTATGTGATTAGCAAATTAATCTCAAGGAGCCTAAAAGTAGCCAAAGATGTTAACTTCTCAGCATGAAATACTGTAAGAGTTGGCAGATTGCAGCTTACTTTGCAGCAGACAGTTTTCTCTTCCTTACATGTACACTTCAAGTGATACTTCACCGCAAAGTTCAGCTAAGTTTTTCAATCACTCGTCCTTAGATGACTTAAAAAGAATTGTTTTTTTCCTTATAGCGTTCCTCAACAGTAAACAGGTTTTTTCCCGAAATGATAGCCACTCACTTTTGCTGCTTTGCTGGCAGCCTACGGAGGTACAGTTTTGAAACATCCAAACTGCTTCATCCAAAATTCTAAATAGCTTAATCCAAGCCTTCTTTATCGCATCATATGCTCAAAATTTCCAAAACACTCTTATTTTGACTAGAAAGCCACGAAAGCCAACACATTCGATCCAGTGTTTTAAGTTGCGCGTTACGGTTATTCTAAACATTGGTGAACTCTGGCTCAAATAAATTTGGTTCTGCCAAAAACTGCAGAAACTCCTCTCTTTCTACACTAGTCATTTTTGTTTGCTTACAAGTTTGGGAAACCTTTTTAGTATTATTTAACATAAGATTAAGCAAAATGAAAAGGGCAGGTGCAGAGAGGCAGGACCCTCTTAACACTGGAAATTACTTCTTATTAAGGTTGTTACCTCCTTGTTTGTTTCTTGTTTCTTGTTAATTATTAGAATATACAAATTTGTGCAAGTGATGGAATATGAAATTTAACATGACATTTATTTGTCAGATGCTGTAGTTATTGGCTGACCAGATGAAAATTCAGGAATGGTCAAGTGATCACGTTATCAATGAGCAGTAAAACACATGTCAGTCAAAACTCAACACTCTGTTTTTATTGCTAAATTCAGCTGTCTATCAGCAGAAAAAAACCACAGTGATTGTGTTTTATAATGCAAAATATTTTGTTTGCATCTTGTAGAAGGTTTAATTTACCTCTATAATTTCTTTTAAAAAAGAAAACGACATAAGTCACCCTTGCAGTAGCACTTATTGCAGCTCTATTGTGCGGCTAAAAAATAAACAAGAGCCATATTTCATGCAAGAAACAACTTTCAGCAGCCAATGCAGAGCCAGCTGCAGAGTGATATCAAAAATATGATTCACAATGATAGGTATTTATGGTTTTTAAAGCTATAACTAATCAAAATTACAATTTAGTCTAATTTTAGGACAGGATTTGGGATTCGGGAAAGATGCCTGTAATTTGGGACTGTACCAAATTTTTCAGGACGTCTGGGCACCTGAAAGAATGGTGCTGTCTTGGAGAGTGCTTACTTGTAACTTAAATGTGATTATTCAAGATTATTTATTAATAAAGAACTGAACCTATACTAACAGGAATGACTTAAAAAAAATTCTTGGATAAGTTCACTGTCAGAACTGTTCCCAGTGCATGGTGGACTCCAGCAGGGCTGCCCTTTGTCACTGGTTCTGTTCATTATTTTTATGGACAGAATTTCTAGGCGCAGCCAAGGGCCAGAGAGGCTGGTTTGGGGACCACAGGATCTCATCTCTGCTTTTTGCAGATGATGCTGTCCTGTTGGCTCCTTCGAACCAGGACCTTCAGCGTGTGCTGGGACGGTTTGCAGCCAAGTGTGAAGTGGCTGGGATGAGAATCAGCACCTCCAAGTCTGAGGCCATGGTACTCAACCGGAAAAAGGTGGCGTGCCCCCTCCAGGTGGGAGGAGAGTTCCTGTATCAAGTGGAGAAGTTCAAGC